>PVHX01000219.1:0-370341 GCA_004024805.1 Geosciurus inauris
AATGTAATCTGCTTATAATTTTGTGCAAAGTTAGAAAAATTATGATTGTAATAATTTTTTTTTTCTATTTGCCTCAACAAATATTTTCAGTGAATAGTGTGTACAGCTTCTGAAAATTTGTTTTTTTTCTGTTATGTTTGATAACATGTATTTAAATGCAACTTTTGAGAAAAATAAATAAAAATTAAAATTAAAAAAAGAAATAAATTAAAAAAAAAAAAAAGAAAAAAGAAACACGTAAAACCAGATTCCATATTCATCTGTTGACAAAAATGTTGTGATCAGAGACTTATAGGAACCTAACTATTTTTTCTCAAGGAACAATGGTTCAATATTTACTAATTCAGTGTTCACAGGGACTTTACAGAGCCTAACTATCAAAAATAATGAAAATTAACTGTGTAATGCAAATGAGGTGTAATCTGATCAAGTCACGCAGACATAAATTACAGGAGAGACCTTAAACCCAAATCCTACTGACCTTCCTATGGACTTGGGACTTTATTCTAGAAGCAATGGCAAGACACTGAAAGATTAAAAGGAGAGAGATCTGCATTTCTGGAATACCATTCTAGATGGCAGTCTGGACAAAAATTAGAAAGAAGGAAGATTGCTCTATTCCAGGCGAGGAATTATGATAGAGAAATATGACAGAAGCCATGTATTTGGCATCAAATTAGTTTCCTCTGAGAAAATAGAACCCCCAAAAGATGTAAACACTGGTTACCCAGAGAGGTTCTAAGGGAAACATATTTAAAAATAACACTCAAAGTTAAAGGAAAAAGAGGAGAGAATTGAACAATTTAAAAATATTAGAAGAGAAATAGAAGAAGAGGGAATTGTACCATTTCAAAATATTGCTGGGTGCCCGCTAAGTCTGGCCCATTTCCAGATTCTCATCTGAAAATCTTAGCAAGAACCTAGTTCATAGCCTCTATTAATATTAGAATATTAAATTTTAATAAGTGGAAAAATGGAATTCATAAAGTTTCTCAGTTGTATCCATTGGGGAATTGACCAGTCATTTGTGATTTTACACATCTCTTGGTTAAAACAGACTTACAAATACAGACGTGTGCATTGGGATACATCATGTAAATGTGAGACTCTCCCTCAAGGGTTTTCTGTCCCCAAAGTACTGATTGAATTACAATTGGGTTATAAATATGATATTCCCACCTGTGATCAACATTAATATTTTCCTGATGTAGTATTTAAAGTAAAAAATATCCCCCAAGCCCCACAAAGCCTTGAGAACAATTGCACATCTGAATACAGGTAAGTAAAATGAGAATTACAATTCTTAATTTTCACTATCATGTCACATTTCATTGTGGACACTTCAGAATCTTAAGTTTTGTCAAATCTCCACAGAATTGTATGAGAGAAGTAAAAAGCAGAGAGATAAAGAAAAACACCCATTCTAAATGATGGTGAACTTTAGGAAGCTGGTGCCTATAAATCTTCTATCAAGTGTTGATGTCCCATGCCTTGCTGTTCCTCATTCTCATGACATGTGAACAATTTTAATTATCTCATGATAAGAATATTATAATGTATTGGGCTATAAATTATCCCAAACACTAATGCTAATATGTGGCAACATGCAAACCTTTCCATGCTGTGCACTTGAATCATGGGCTAGATACTTTAAGCGCCCAGAAATATTTCTTCATTGGGAAGGACTTTCAGACTGTTTATCTGTGTCAAGGACATTTATTTTTAAGATCCTTTTCCTTTATGAACAAAAATGATTACAGAGAGAGTCCAGTCACTACACACATTCTATATGCAGTGAATTTTTTTGTTGTTATAGGACAGAAATATCTGTTATGTCTCTTCCATAATACTAAAATAGATGTCTAGTTTCATCTGTGTCTTTACATAAAATAATGCTGCTACTATAACTACTAATAATGAGAATTGAAAATTAGGGTAAGAAGATTAAAGATTTCAACATGTACAAAGAATAGTCTTTCTTTCCTATCCCATTCTATACCCTCTTGAAAAGTTTAAGTTTATAACAAAACTTATTTCCCCATTTTCCAAACTAATAACATAGAAATATGAGGTCTGCTGGGAGAGTCCCTAATCTATTAGCACCTCAGTTCACATCTTGTCAATTGAGGTCCAAAAATGATAGAACCTTGCTTAAATACTTTTTTCATATTTCATCAAATTGCAAACCAAGATTCATATCATGGATTCCAAACTCCACTGATCAAAATGCCAACATTTGCTCTGAATATGACTTTAAGCAGTTGTGGGACATAAGACTTGCCTCAGTGCTAGAGAAATTCATTATGAGCCAAGAAAAGAGAGCGTTTTTGATTTGATTTCATATAAACAAGGAGTAAATATAAGAAGATTTCTGTGAACCATAAATATAAAAATTACCCTAACAAAAGTGATCATAAAGATATTTTAAAAAGAGGGAACTCCATTTAATATGAGGTAGAGAGCTCATAGAGGAAAAGAAGAAAGAAGATAACATGCTTTGGACTCAAAAGAAATTATGTTGAACTTCAATAATAGGCTCAAAATAAAAGAAATACAAAAATGCCAATCAGCACAACTTCTGTGGTTAATAATGTTCTTGCTCTTACAGATCATTTAATTGACACTACTAGACTTTAAAAAAAAACATGATAATGATGCAATAAAATAATAGGTTTATCTTAGAGCACTTCCCAACAGGCAGAGCATGGAGAACTTCAGGTAAAGATTCTAGAGTTGCTCAAATATTGATAGATATCATAAGATGGAAGGGAAATGAAACGAAATTCTTTTTGTCCCAGAATGGAGCCTTATATTATTCAAATGAAACCCAGATTTGCCAAAAAGCAGGGATCAACTTTAAGTTATAATTTTGTTTTATTCACATTATCTTGAAATTATTTCAAACCTTAAAATCTGGGCAGAGTTTTTCATAGGAAAAAAAAATGCTCTTTCTTCCAGATGTGCTCTTTCCAGGGGCACCATTCTGAGTACAAGTCTCATACAGTTCCCAGCTGTACTTTCAGATGAAAAACAACATTTATTGGCTGTTAAGATAACCCTTTCTTTAACAGCTCAAATTTGGCATATGTTTGTTTTTAAATGAAATGGAATGAAAATTAATTTTGTCTTAAATTTTTCGTGTCTGGAATGATTGGAGCTACCTGGAGAGTGATGAAACTAGGGTTGGGGAACACAGCTTTAGTGTTTAGAGTGAAAGAAGCAATTCCCTTAATTTCAAAATCATTTCATTAATGGGTATATATGGTCTAAATTTTCAAATTCAAGGAGCCGAACATATATTTCCTCTGCTCTGAAAGCTATAGTGGCAAATTGCCACCACCTACCACAGAAAGAATTGGAGATGTCTATCCACAAGGAATGATGAATGTGAATATAGGATAAATTTACTGTGAGTAGCCCTAAATACAAATGTGGGGACTCTGTTCACTGCAAAGTGTTTTCTTTCCCACACATTTTATAACTTGTTTCCAAATGTCATAAAGCACTGTATCTTATCTTAGAGTTACTAATAGGTCAGCCAGAAGCCAAGAGCAATTCAACAGGGAATTACAGAGAAATAAAAATGCATTGCAAAATAGATGCTATGCTATACTGGGAAAAGTCACTCCACTATGTAGCATCATTACCTGTGATTTCTATTTTGTGGATTGTTAATAGGACATCAGGTTCCAGTGGTGGCAATATTCACTGGGGACAAGATTCACTCCCTAGGTTCAAATTAACAGCACAGATTTCTCAAGGAAGATATGTAATACTGTCAAAAATACAGCATATTGTTAAATCATATGTTAAAAATAAAATTCAGAAGTCATAGCAAAAAAAATGTAGACTGTCATTGTGCAGTGGAAATATTATTTCTAAAAAACACACATTGTTTTCCAAAACAAAATATGTTCTCTATTTAGCATCTCCATATTAAGACATTTTAAAGGCATGTTTGCATGAAATTCACAAAACTCAAAGCAACTTTCATCCCTGATCTGAAAGTGCATGGCATTTCTGGAAGTTCAGGAAGATAAAATTACATTTTTTTTTACTATTTTATAAAGGAGTCAGTGAGCATATAGATTAAGTAGGTTATCCGAAGTCACAAGGCAGAAAAGTAGCAGACCCAGGAATCAAACCTTTAACTACCAATTCTACCCTAGAAAGGCTGTGAAGCACACGTGTGATCTACTGTGTCCTTTTACCTCCAACATGTCTCAAGGATGCTTGGCCCAGGCAAACAGAGCCTAATTCATTCTTAAATTTGCTAGGTAATAAGCCTAAAATGAATTAAAAGGCATATCATGCCATGGCCTTGGGAAAAAACATCCTCTCTCATTGCCATTACAGAGAGAGACGAAATCATATCAAAGTAAGCTAGACAGTTAAAAGGGAATAGGAAATAAAAAGGAAGTGGCCACGCGGTGCTGGTGGCAGCTGTCGGAAAGAGAACATCAGCAGGATCAAATAACAGAACTTTCTTAGTTGATTCTTAAAAGCACAAACTAAAAAAAGAAAAGGGAAAAAAAAGAAAGAAAGAAAGAAATCGTGCACACCATTAGGCTGAATCTAAATACACACACACACACACACACACACACACACAGAGTTTCATTTTAGAAGGTCTAATGGTGAATGTCTCAGAGGCAGACCAGATTAAGCACCAAAACCAAATGTCTTTGAAGTCAGCCTAGACAGTCACTTACATGGCCTAGTTTGAGATGAGCTGAAAGCTCAAGTCTCTTGACGCCTGGCATGGGGCCTGAAACCTCCTCCAGTAAAGGCATTTCTGAGGGTTCAAGCTCAAATGTAAAACTATGGCAGGGAAGGGATCATTTTAATCTCCATTTACCCATTATTACAGTAGTATGTCAGGAAATCTAGGAAAGAATCCGGTATTTTAAAAAGTAGAGAAAAGAAAATGGAAAGGAAAGGTCCAGAGGAATTTACAGCATCTACTACATCAGGAAGCTCAGCAAATTGCTCTGGTTGAAAGACTATCAGTTTCAGAATCCTGGAGAGCAGCCTGCTGAGTGGTGTAACAATGAATTCTAACGATGTCATTGGGCTCCAAAGCAGCATTAAAAGGGTTGTTCTAACCATGTGCCATTGATTATCTGTTTAAACTCTATCAGTGCCCCTTACCCATCCATCCCCTCTACCCCCGCCGCACCCTCCACCTCATACACTCCAAACTCACCACCCACCTCCAAGTACATTTTGCATTTGGGCCCTGCCTGCCTAACAGACTTCATCTCCTATTTTTCTTCTCTTCTTGTACTAAATATGTCCTACATTCCAACTCCCTAAATTTTATAAATACACTGTATTTTCCTGTGTCTGGAAACATTCACCTATTTAGTTCCTTCTGCCTGGATTCATGTACCAAAATACAAAAATTAAAAAAACAAACAAACATAGATTCAGCAGCTCATACTGATTATTCAAGACTCAAGTCAAATCATTCCTCCAAGAAGCCATCATCCAGGCTAGACCATGTGGCTCAAGTGCACTGTAAACCCAGCAGCCGCAGTTCAAATCTTACCACATAGAAGACTTCAAAAAGTTGGACTGAAATGACCACAGACTGGTTAGACTCTGATGCAGGAGAGCATTCACTCAACAAACCCAAGAGAGTTCAAAAGGTAAACCAAAGCAGGATCCCCTAGTTACTGAGAGTTCAGTCTTAAGAACAGGATGACAATGCTTGCAAAGGATGCATGTACAAGTGAGCCTTCTCTCTCTTTTTTTTTTTTGGTACTAGGGATTTAACTCAGGGGTACTCAACCACTGAGCCACATCCTCAGCCATATTTTGTGTTTTATGTAGAGAAAGGGTCTCACTGAGTTGCTTAGCGCCTTGCCTTTGCTGAGACTGGCTTTGAACTCGCCATTCTCCTGTCTCAGCCTCCCAAAGTGCTGGGATTACAGGCGTGCGCCACTGTGCCCAGCTGCGAGCCTTCTCTTTTGTTCTTCATCTATTTCCAGGACTCTCAATCTAGAGTTGTTAAAATAACAAAGTGTGATTAAAGGTAAGCAGCCTTTCACCCTTTACCTACCAGCCCCGACCAGAGAAAGAAAAATGCTAACGCGTAACTTAAAGCTGAGAAAACATCAGGTTTCTCCATCCATTGCGCAAATTTTTTCTTCCCTAAAAGGGTATTTTATCCCACTTATTCCTCTAAAAGTAGAACCAGAAAGGAGAGGGGTGTTTTGACCTTTGAATTAAAATATGAGCTTGAAGCTGGGCCTCTAACTTGAAAATAAATACACCAATAGAATCAAAAACAAATAGCATTCGCTTGAAAAACAATTAACTGGAACATCTGGATTATCAACATGACACTTTCTTCAGGAAAAAAATCTTAGAACATATAAAATATTGTAAATTGTTTAATTAGGCTTTTGGTTCTCTAAATAGTTAAGTGTGTTTTTTACTTCAATTTATTATGTCTCCATGATGGTATCTATATTTTAGATAGATACCATCTATATTTTTCTATATTTTATAAAGTTTTTATATATTTTATAAAGTCCCTTAGGTACCAGGGAAAAGGTATGTTATTTAGAAATTGTGAGCAGATATTGATAATTCATTCATGTAACTGATTTTGATTACAGAGATATAGAAAAGGAGATATTCAATGACCTGAATTTTATTTCTAACTCTGAATTTGACCATTACACAATTATTTAATTTAGGGAGAATTCTAGTTAGTCTATTTTTTAGATCTAGTATAGATAGGTCATGAGCTGTAACCAAGCACTGAAATAAAATTGTCAGCTGAAGCTGTAGTGAAGAGTCATCAAGGCTGGTCACAGCATTGAAAAACATGTGTAAGTACTGTCTATGGGATTTTCATGATTTTATAGATTGTATTTATTTTTCTTTTTATTAGAGCTTTATATTGTACATAATAGTTGGGTTCATTCTGAAAAACTCATACATGCATGGAATTGGATTTCAGTTCATGATCCCCCTTTTCCTTTCCTCCTGTCCTCCCTCTCCTCCCCATTCCCCTTCCTCTACCCTATTAGACTTCCTTTTGCTCTTTTTAAAGCATCATACACTCTTCTATAAAATAAATTGATGATTATTTCTATGGAATAATTCTATGGCAAATGAAATTGCCAATATAGTCAGGTTGAGCATCCCTAATCCAAAATCTGAAATGCTTCAAAATCCAAAACTTTTTGAGTGCCAACATAATATCACAAAGGAAAAATTCCACACATGATATCATATAACAGGGTCACAGTCAAAGCACAGGCACACTAAAAATGTTGTATAAAGTTATCTTCAGACTATGGGTATACGGAAAAAATAAAGTTGATGTTTAGGTTTGAGTTCCTTCCCCAAGATATCTAATTACACTTATGCAAAACATTCCCACATCCAAAATCTGAAATACTTCAAGTCCTTAGCATTTCAGATAAGGGATGCTCAACCTACATGAAAATGAAGAGCTTCCCAAAATTCTGTTATGGTGGCCATTGAGAAGAATTATTTAAGGGTGACCTTCACCCATCAGGGCCTCTGAATATCTGCTTTTCACACGGTTTTCTATATCTACAGGCACCATCCAAGTTGGGATTAATAGCCTGAACATAGGCAAGATTTAATCAAAATGTCCTTGGTGCCTATTCCAGCATTACAATTTAAGAGTTGAAATCCAATTTCTGCATTTTAAAAATCAAATCCATTCTGCACAGAAAATTTTTACAAAACATCTTGGCACCTGCACTGCTGAAAATAGAACCAGTTCTATTTAAGAGAAAGTAACAGCAAATCAGGGATTTGTACAATGGCAATAAAACGCAGCTAAGTGTGGTAGTGCCAGGTTTTAGTCCAGAGACAGGGGGTTTTTATAGCACATTATAAACTTCCGAAACGGGAGGTTATTAGAGGATCAGTTCTCAACTGTGTGGTTCTAGCCGGCTCTGCTCGGCTGCACCCTTTATTCTCCTGCTGGGAGTTCAGTCTTGGAGGTGCGAAGCACATCCATCAGCCCTTCTCAGCTGCTGGGGCGCTTCATTTATTCTACTGTTCTCTTCATCTTATTCCCTTGCCCTGCCCCCTGGGACCTCAGAGACCTACAGTTCCCTTTGGCCTCTTAACCACCATAATGGATCACTAACTGATCCACTAACGTCAACACAAAATGCTTCTTGCCAAGAAATCATTGCTGTCCTGCTTTAAGTGTTTGTTTCCTTTCACTTGGTGCCTTTTACGTGGCTGCTGTTCTTGCTGTGTAGTTGCCTATAGGCAAGGAGAAAAGTTGGTCAAAAATACTGGCTTGCCTTTTGAAGTTGTCTCTTGAGAATTGGTCCTTTGATCTTTTCTGATTAACAGTAGATACACATATATATCTCCAACATGAAAATACTTGCTCAAGAATAAATGTTAGTATCATTGCATCTGTTATTTGTGCGTTTCATAGACTATTATCCAACTATTTGGAAAATGAGCTCTGTTGTTAATGTTTGAGTTCTCCTATATTGAAAGATACTTACTTTCCTAAACCCAATATTTGGTTTTAGATCAAAAACAAGGCTACTAAATTTTATGAGCAACCAGTGAAAGTAGCAGGTGTCAAAATTCCCAAAAAGATATGATTCTGAACCCTTCATATGGTGAGTTACCTTGCACTTACAACTACTTTATACTTTTTTCATGAATTAATGATGATCTGGATAGTCTAATACCTCCAAGAAAAACAAAAATATGTGTTGCTGGAAACCACTGGGTTGGTGGCTGGAAGAACTAGATTGCAGATTCAGAACTATCTTAATTAGTCAAATGGCTTTGGCCAAGTTACCTGAATTCTTGGACTCTCAGTTTCTTCCTCTGTTTTAAGAGCAGGGTGGAGTAGGCCACTACAATTTATTATTAAGTCTAGTATTCGAGGAATAAATTTAAACTAGTTCCTCCTTTTTTCATTGCCAAACTCTATCTATTCTTTCCCTCATATACTGTTTTCTGTTTCTTTCTATACACCTTGTACCCTTTTGCTTTTGCTCCTCTTTTATTTCTTCCTGCAGAGTCTTTCTTCTCTCTCTTCACAACCATCTAAGGTATTCCTCCTTATCAGTTCAGTTTCAGAACAGCCTTGAGTAGAGAAATCCCTTAGTGCTCAGGCTGGAGGTGCTCTTGGTCCCCTACTATGTCCAAAAGTATAGGTGCATTTGGCATCAAAATTAACCTCACCTGCAGGGTGGCCCTGAGTATTAAGAAAGACCTGGGAATGAGTAAAGGTTTTCAAGAATAACTTGACCCTCCTCCAGACTGGGCCATATTAAACAACAGAGAAAATAAAAAAGGAAGGGCAAATCAATTGCTATCAAAAACATGGGAATAACATCACTTATCTCCAGGAAAGGTTTCTTTCATTTAGAACATCTTGAATGTCTTCTTGGATTTGATAGTTGACTTGCCCCTGCATCCCCCATCAAAAAGTAGAAAACTAAGCTGTCTTTGGGAAGGGATTTAAGTTTCTGCCCCTGAAATAGAAAGGATGAATGCCCAAGAGATTAAGGAATAGGGGATTCATAAGGCACCTTTAGGGAAAGAAGGATTTTTCAACACAAATCAATTTTAAGAAATATTTAGGCCTCATGGCTAATGCACAATAACAATCTTATCCCCTTCAGCATCTGCATCTTTTGCTGCTTCTTGCTACAGCTACAGTAAAAGTCTGCTGCCCATAGCACAGTCATGTTGCTGGTACTTGAAGCAGAAACAGAGATGGTGTTCAGTGTGGCTGAAATGGAGTGGAGCCCAGGGAGCCAAGAATGACAGTCGCTAAGGGTCAAGCCGCAGCATGTGCTGATGAAGGAGAGGCACATCTCTCACTCTCCTGGTCACAGCCATTCTGACTGCAGCTGAGCACATGGGAAGCTTGAAGTGTTAGGAAGTTAGGAAGCTTCCCCAGTGTTAAGTGGACGGGTCTTCTGCATACAGCTGTATAACATCCTATGAGCAAAGAGAAAATGGTCTAACCTCGACTGGCTCATACCTGCCAGTGGGTGTCTGGTCATCTTTGTTGTGTCAGTGCTGGGGTAGGAGACAGGGCTGAGCTGTGGAGGTGAGCCAGTCTTCTAGACCTGATAACCAGCTGTAAAACTGCATGAGATTGGGACCAACTCCCAGCAAAAAGTGGGATACGGTGCCATTTACCTCCCTCCATGTTCTCTGAGGATTGCAGATCAGGACAATCACTGTCTTCTCTGTCTCTCTCTCCTTCTTGCCTCTCTTTAGCTTTCTACTACTCTGTCATACACATACAGAGACCAGAAAAGTCATTTAGCATGAACACATGAAAACTAGTCTTTACATGTTACTTAGTGATGAAATATATATTCTATCTCATTAGAAATTGTAAAAATGCATAAAGAAAAAATAAAAGTCCTTCAAGATAGTACTAGTCAGATAACAGTTTACATTTTAATACATAATCTTTCCAGTTTTTCCTAGATGTATTGTTTTTTAAAATAAATGATAGATATACCATTCATAGTACTTTATTCCCACTTTTCTCAACTTGCTGAACTATTTTCTGGTGAAATAGTCCTACAAGTAGAATTTTAGTATTTAATGCCAAATAATTCTAGAAAAATTAAAAAATCAGTTCTATTTTGAATCTGACCAGAATACTGTAAACATAAAAATCCACCTCCTCACCCCCTGCCTACTTTGGACATCATTAATTATTTTAATTTCTGCTAATTTTGTTGTAATGTGAATTCATTTGACTACTACAGCCAATTAGATCAAACAGCCTTTCATATGTTAATAAGCCATTTTCCTGTCTTCTGTGAATTTTTTTCTTTACATACTAAAAATACTAGTCCTTTCATTTCCTATATTTTGCAAGTATTTTTCCAATGTGCCTATTTGTCTATGTGGTTACTGTCATGGAGTGATTTTTAATTCTTACATACTGCAATCTAGCAATAGTTCTTTCTATCTTCCTGCCTTTGATGCCATTCTTAAATGCTACACACAGATCAAGGTTCTAAAAATATTCCCAGGCTAGGGTTGTAGTTCAGTGGTAGAGCACTTGCCTAGCATGTATGAGGCACTGGGTTTGATTTTCAGCACCACATATAAATGAATAGATAAAATAATGGTCCATCAACAACTAAAAAAAAATTTTTAATTCCCTTATATATTTTGTTGTTCTTTTCATTTTTCATATTACAATATTTAATGCCTTTGGAATTAAATCTGTGTATGATGTAATTTTGTCAAACCAAATGTCCCATCAGATTTCTCATTTACCCACTATTAAAATAACACCTTTCTCACATACAGTATTATGCAAATCAATTTCTGGAACTTCTAGTCTATTGTGCTAATCTGTGCATCCCTATACCTTACTACAGTATACCATTACTATAGCAGTCTATCATGTTTTAATACTAGGAAAACATTCCTCTCATTATTCTTTTTCCTCTTTTTTTATGTTTTCTCATATATTTCTTCATCCAAGTCAATTTTAGAATCATTTACACTTTTAAAAAAATCCAGTGCAGTCTTAAAAAGAAAAAAATTCACTAAAGTGGAAATCAGATTGAATTGTCTGAAGAAGTAGAGAGAAATTTTGACAGAACAGTAAAAGCCCAAACCTACATTTTAGTTCTGATTCCCAACTAAAGCTGTAAATCTAGCAAGGTTTTCAGCCCATCTGAACCTCAGATCCTCATCTGAACATGGAGATAATGAAACCTGCATGTAGTAGGCACCTGGCATACTCTTTGGCCACTCACCTGGAATCTCGTTTCTCAATTTGGAGATTATTCACCTAAAATTCTTGTGAGTATAGAAAGCTCATGATGCCAAATACTCAATCTTCCACCCTCTCCTGCAGCAGTGCTCAATCAAGAGCCTCCTAGGTCCTGCCAAATGTATCCTTGATGCACTTCCTTTCTTTTTGATGCCTCTCCTTCTCCACCCTGATCTGTCCACCCAAATGCTGATTTATAATGGACTCCCATCTCCTCTGGCTTCCAGTTGAGTTTAGCCAACAGAAAAACCCAGCTTGGAATGTTATAAAGGAAGGAGAGTCGAGGGTGAGGATTTATTCCCTCAGTTATCTCTGAAGGGCAAGTGTTCACAGATTATCTTAACAGTCAACCCTGTCTCTTCAGGCCTAGAGGTCATAAAGATAATACTCCTCCAAGTCCTGAGGCAACACACAATCTCATATAGTTTTCTACACAATACCCACACATTTTTAAATTATATATTTTTAATATCCTTCCTAATCTTTCCATTTTTTCATGTGCTTGCTGTTTCTTGCTGGGCCTCAATATGCAAACAAAAGCTTTCTTAGTATAATATCTGGCTTACAAAAAAGCTCCCGAAAATTCCCATGATTAAAGACAACAAACGTATTTATTTTTCCCTATTCTAGTGGTATAATAATGCAAGAGAGTCAAGAATGAGATAAAAGTTAATTTTATGTACATCTGTACTCCTCTGGCACTTTCAAACAGAGGTTACTGGAGTGTTCTGTCTCCTGAGACTCACAGCAGAAAATCTAGAAGCATACCCCTCACATTGAAATTTGCCTAGTTTAGCATTCTCTGTAGACGCTCATGCTAAAGCTTTTGGAACCTTTGCTCATCGCCATTTAGACACCCCATAGGAGTCAGAGTGCACACGTAGACATAAAAACGCCACCACCATAACCTTCACCCACTGCCACTCTGTCCCTGCTCCATTTAACTCTCAAATTTAATAGATATCCATCCTAAGCATCAAGACCCTCCATCCCCATTGGACTCTCCAGTGCTCAGGTCTAGTATTGAATGGATCACAGCACTCTATCAAACTGAAGACTCTTTAGAGCAGCAAAAGTTTCCTTCAACTGTTCTCTGTATTCATATAATAAATGATTGTGGATGCTACTCGACTGTCCAGTTTTTTCTATCAATATATGAGTGTGAAGTGCAATTAGCCATTGAAATAAAATTGGTAATGAATGCTAATTACTTTCTTCTCTGGGTTTGGGGGTAATGTATTCCAAGTCTTTTCTCATTACTTTGAGAAATTGAGAGGTGGCTCTATAGAGATCTACAGAAATTCTGAAAAGTACTTAAAAGCGTCAGACATTAGCTGGAGCTCTGTATAATTGGATCTGTTCTGCACCCCTTGCATATAAGTTTTCTTGATGCAGAGCCCTGAATGCATAAAGAAGAGAGAATGTGGAGAGAAGAGCAGCTTCAATCTGCTTTGCTGTCATTTGAATCTTTTGAGTTCTGAATTCTTTTGGCAGCTCTAATATAACAGAAGAGCTTTTCCTTCGGTGACTATAAAATCCCCATTTGGAATGTTTTTCTCACACATTTATGTGAACATCGCCAATGGCTACTTCTCTCAAAATTAATTCTTACCCTCGATAATGATTTACAGAAGTTTACTGAAGTGCTGATAACAAATACTAAGAACTGTAAAACAGATATCGTTCCCGCAGAAGGAAAGTGCTTCCTCCACATTCCCAAATGTTCAAAAACCAAACACAAGCAGTTTCGTTCATTCCTGAAATAAATTTTGAAAAATGAAAAATGTCACTGCTTATAATTGACTATACTCTGTTCTGTTATTAGTAATTCTTACTGTCAGAACGAAAGCAAAATCAAATCACTCTATAAAGACAGAAAATTCCAGACAGAAGGAGGATGCCAGTTATTGGGAACACAGAGAAAACAGAAAACTGTCTTCTCTCAGGTGTGTTGCACCTGAAGGAAAGCTGGATTTTGGCTTCAGCTCTGCCACTAACTAACCACCACAAAATCCACTAGCCTTTTTTTGATCTCTCTCATCTAGAAAATGAACTAAGTAGTTCAGATTTTTTCAAAAGCCTTCCTAGTTCCTATGTTTTCTGTTTGTTTGTTTCTTTGTCTGTGATTTCCTAGAAATAATCCAATAAATTTCACCAATGGGAAATAAAACTAGATCAAATCTAACTCCTCCTCTTCTTTGGTGGTAGGGATTTTTAAGATTCACTTTATTTGAAGATTTATCTCAACTTTTAAGATAATAACAACAATTACATTTGAAAGTTCAACAGAAATCAAAGTGTGCATCAGGAAAGTTATGTTTTGCTTTTGTACTCAAAGTGTCCATTATAGAATCACTAAGAAGATGTTTCCTACTAGGTTATAGCTCCCCTTGTGATGTGCAATCCCCAGTAGGGATGGCCTTTAAAGTGTCCACATTTTCTCAAATCCCATTCTGATCATAGGATATTAGAGACAGATTCTTGCCATCAACTTTTGGGGCGGCAAAATTCACATGGGTCCTTACTGAGGTAGGAGACACAAAGCTGGTGCCCTTGCCAGAGACCCACCTCTCATTATTAGACTCTAGAATGCCCCAGGCTGTGGATGAGAAACTATGGAGAAGGTAATGTGTGCCCCGTTTGCAGCCTGGGACACCAGCACAATTAGCCATTCGCTCAGGTCTTCAGAATCACCAAACGATGAATAGCACTATGTGGAGTCGTATTCTGTTCTATTCTAGTCCATTTATTTCTGATGAGCTCAGGAGCAAGTGGATTGAATACATGAAGGTCAGCCAGCACCATGGCAGGGTGAGAGAGATGAGAGCACTGAACTTCCAGCTCCCAGCACTAGTTAATGGGGAAAATATAACCAGAAGAGATTGGGAACAGTTTGCAATGAATGGCCACCCGCTACACACTAATATAGACATGTTTCCATTTCTTTCATTTTCAACTGCTACTATTGATAGAATACTTTGAATGAATCCTTCAATCCATTAATCTTTTTTTTTTAGAACCAAAACATGCATAAGAAGGTTAATTTGTCTTCTCTGTCTCTTCCCTCTGTTCTGTCCCTGAAAACAGAAAACATTGCCAGCAAGAGCAGCAGAGGAAAGGCAAGGGAAATCTGGTCCAGAATAAATTGGTTGTGCTGAAACATTTGTAATTAAGCATGATAACCAATTACAGAAATACCTGGGGTAGTTCAATGATTCGCTTTCCCACATCAGAGGTCTCCTAATCAATTTGAAATAACCAGACGCTGCTATAGAAAATAAGCAAGATCACAGCGTTTGCTAATGAGTCTCAAAAATGGATTTCACTGCATGAAAATGTTCATTGTCAGGAGAAAGACTGCGTTCACAATCTTGCGGGTCATTTTCATTTGCATTTGATTGGAGAAAAGTCCTTTGTTCTTTTCTCCCTTCTCACATCCTTTACAACACTACTGGGTTTTTGGGATTTTTATTTTATTTTTTTTCCTGATGATTTAGTACTTCTGTATCAGTGTGTTGTATCAAACTCTAAAAATACACCAAAATAAAACCTTTTGTGCTGAAGTGATTAGTATCCACTGCAATTATTACTTAATTTCACTGCATTGAGTGGGTTTCCTGGAATGTGAATTTGCAGGTGTGTGACAGAGAGAAATGGTGTGACAGAAGTTGCAGTTGTGAAACTCAGAAAGCAACACAAAAGCCACAGAAGGTTCCAACCATTCCAACGCTTCTCCACTCTAAAGCCCCAGCGACGTGGTCCACCAAGACTCACAGTGGGCATTCACTCTGAGGGCTACCACGGGGGAGAGAAAATATATATACACGCAAGAGACCTTTTCAAATATGTGATAGCACACCACAAGCTGGATGCCATTTTCGTAGAAAAGAAATGAGGCGAAGCAGCACATGCTTGAAGGAGGAGACAACAGGACACTTTTGATTTCTTAAGGACAACACTACATAAGATTCCCACAGCATTGCTCAGGTCATGCCTGGACTGTGTGATGTGTGTGCAACTCCTGGTGAGCTTCATCCTCTAAGTCTCTTAATAGATATATGACTCTCTTAAGTTTGTAGTTTAAATAATAATCATATAATAAAGGACTCAATCTGACTCTCCCTGGCTCCCCTTTCTCTTCTGTCCTGTTTTATGCTACTATTCCGCTCTGTTGTCTGTCCTCTCTTCCCCTAGTCCTTGTTCTCTCAATTTTCTTTGCTCTCAGCTCTTCTGGCTCTGTGCGTATTTGCCAATCCTGCGTGACCGAAAGCATTTTTATCTCTTTATGTCTCCCTTGGGACCAAGACAACATGCACAACCACAGGGGCACAGCTTGGTCATTTTCACAGTGATTCTCACCATGTCCTTTCCCCGTCACTGCTGTTAAAAAATTGTCACACCACAAATGAAGTTCCCACTCAAAGAGGCACACAGTTTGTGCTAATTTATCCCCCAAGGATTTTTTAATGTTCTAGAATGTAAGAAATTTTTACCCGAAATTACCATCATGGTTTTTCTTTATCTTTTTTCACTTGATGAAGTACTCAAACTCTTCCACAGTTGTTAGGTAACAATTCTTTAGACCTATTACAAGAAAATTTATCTGATTTCACTCTTGGTAAATACAACAGTTCTAAGAATCTTTCGAAAAATTCTTGGGTCCAAGACTTAAAATAGTTTTGGTACCTGTACAGACAGGATTGACTTATGATGGTTCACCTCATGACGTTTCAACTTTATGACTTGTGTGGAAATGATACACACTCAGTAGTAGAAAGTGTATTTCAAATTTTGAATTTGGATCTTTCACCAAGCCGGCAATAGGCAGACAACTCTCTCTGGAGATACTGGGTGGCAGCAGCCAACTGCAACTCCCAGGCGGCCCTGGGATCATGAGGGGAAAGCACTGAGACCCCACAGGGTGCTGTGTTGCTCAGCCAGCATGTTAGGTAGGTTAGGTGTACTAAATGCATTTTAACTTACAATATTTTCAATTCATGGTGGGTTTATCAGGATGGGATCCTATCAGAAGGTGAGGAGCATCTGGGCTTACCTGTCTTCCCTTGCTTTCTAAAGATTTCCCTTGTCCCATCCTGACTGGCCTCATTGTAGTCACACATCTGCACACACAAATATTAAAAATGTGTGCCTGTGCTTGCAATGTTATTTCTTCAGCTCTTCTTAGTGCTTTCTTTGCATCTTTCAAATATCCATTCAGCTGTCTCTTCCACAGAGACTTTGCCTGACCTCCCCTGGGCAAGGTCAACCTCCTCTCTCCACCTCACCTATGTCATTTTTCATAGTTTTGATCTATCTTACATCTACTTGTCTGTATGTATACACAGGAGCATATAAGTGTGTGCATATATGTGTGGGTATATACATCCAGATACATGTGTGCACATGTGAGTACGTGTGTGTGGATGGCATTCCCAGAAGCTAGTCCCATTTTTTTGTCAATCTCTCCAGAGACAGGAAACTCAAGACCAGCCAGGCTCTGTGCCTTCGAACCAGCTGGTCCATGCCACAGGCCTGTGGCTATGACAGCTTGCTAAACCTTCATCCTCCTTCCTGAAGGCTTCAGTCTCATACTGCCTCACACTCCACCAGTAAAATCCTCCAGAGACTCGCAGTTCCTGTCTATGGAGTTCTCAGTCCCTTGGGCCTGATACTTGGTACTGGTCCTGTGATGCTGAAGTCAGCCTTTTTGTTATTGAACTTTTTTCTCTTCTGGAAAGAAATTGGACAATTCAGTGTTTTTCTGGAAATCCATGGCTTAATTAGGAGCTGATTATTAAAAGTTTTTCCCTTAGAGTTACCCAAAGTTGTTTTCCTTAAACTTTAAAGGTACCTAGTCAAACCTTTGAGACCTCAGTTTCAGACAAACCTCTTTTTTTCATGGTAGTAGTTCCACTATTAAAAAAACCAAAACGTATTTTCATTGAGTCTTTTTTTAGCATAGAAAAACAGTCATTTAGCGGCATAGATTTAAGAACTTTTGACCTTCTCTACTTATATTCCAATTTGCCCATATCCTTTTGAAAGTAAAGAATCAAGAATTCTATGAAGACCTCAAATGGGGGTCTAACCAATGACAAGGGAGAGAGACATTTACCTTCTTCCATTTTCCAAATAAGTCTAAAATTTCTTTGACATGTGGCTGTGCTAACACTGATGACCCTTTCTAAGAATCTTCTACATGCAGTTGCCAAGCAAGAAGGTTTAAATTTTGTTTCTGAAGTAAGACTTTGCATTCATATATCCATATTAAATTTCATTCTGTTAAAGGCAGCTTGTCAAAATGTTTTCAGATTCTAATTCTCTAATCTGATATATTTGCTATCCATTCCAGCCTCAGGTCATTTGCAAATCTGATAAATACACATTCTAAGTATTCATACGTGTCATTGATACACAAATCTAACAAGATACAGCTAAAAGCAAAGTGCAGCAGCCCTCTGTTAGAATCACCTTCAGGCTGACTTCTTCCAGTTAATCAGCATCCATCCAGTAACTGTACAAGGCACCATGCTAAGCTCTGCACGGGGTAGAAAGTGTTCCGGTTTACCCCTTCCTAACGGGGAGGTTTTAAAGGATTGAAAGTCAAGAAAAAAACATAATAGAGAAGTGTTTCTTGAAGATAAGACTGACTGTGGTGTCCACTAAGAATTAAAGTGCCAGAAATGGTAACTTAGAACACTATTACACTATTACAAATAGGAAAAAGAAAAGCCTGCACTATAACTTTCATTTGAGAAGAAAAATTATTGTTCATGAAGGAAATAAATATATCAATTTATCTTGCATGTTCCTAATAAAATTAAGCAAACCTACTAAGTTTTCAGATGAGAGCAGATTGACATTTATTAAAGTCAACAAGGGATGGACACTGTGCAAGTACTGAACTAGATGATGGAGAGTCCAAAATACAAATCCAACTTTCTTCTTTGCCCTGGAGTCACTCAAAGGCCAATCTATACACTAGATGCACATAATCAAAGACATTATGGCTGAGATTATTCCAGCAATGTACACTGAAATCAAGGGATACTTTCTAGGGAAAAAAGACTATTGAATCAGAAACAAGAAGGGTAATATTTTGTCTAATGAAATTCATATTTCCCTAAGTTGGGACATTGTAACCAAGCATAATTGGATAGATCTATGACATCTGTATGCTGTTTCAAATTTCAGATAATAAAAACTTCTGAATAAGCTGTTTCCTACAAAATATTAAGGATTTCTTGCCACTAAAGTTAGCCAATGTTTGAAAACTTTAGGGAAAAGACAAAAGCAATTTTTACTTGCCACAAAATAAAACTATGAATGACTAGCATTCTTAAGACTAATTAAACATGAAAATGACAAATGTTTGGCTAAAAATAGGAACCTAAATGGAAGTGAGCCAGTATTCTCTTTTCCTGTGTTATGTGCCCTTCTTGGAATCTCATCTTTTTAACAACTTGCCCTGGGCTAATTTGTCTGGAGCAAAGTTCACTTAGGAGGTGCACAAAAGAACAAAGGATGTGATCACGAAGCAGGAAGCTTCTGAATACGCTCCCTATGTCCATAAAGTCCAAAGGCTCTGGAATGTCTGTTAAGGCAAATTGTAACTTTCACTTCCTGGGGTTTGCAATGAAAAGAAAAGAAGAAAAAACAAGGGAAGGTGAGCCTTGTGGACCAGCAGTAAAGCAGTAACTCAGACTTGAAAGCCAGCAAGGAAAGCATGCCATTTAGTCACCAAGGATTCAGAGACAAGTGCCTCAGTACCCACATCATTCACAGACTATTCACTGCTTCTTTCTGCTCTTGCTGCCTTTGTAAAACTAGTTGGCAGAACTTCTCCAAATATAAGCACATCAGCACTTAGACCAGAGCACCAGAGCCTTTCCCACTGTTACCTAAATTCACCCCAAGATATTTGAACAAAGCTTAAGGAAACCTGTTCGGTTTTTTTTTTTTAAGTATTTGACTTTTTTTTTCTTTAGTTTTGCAAAGTTGTCATTCATCTCAAGCAGGCACTTTGAAATTTAGTCTGATGTTTTTTACTTTAATGAACTAATTTGATAAGCATCATTAAGACCAAAAAATGTAATATAATCCAATCAAATAATTCTATAGATAGCTATTAAATGTCAAAACATTGCTAAATAGCTTAATGCATTGAGGGGAGATCCACAAGAAACATACATTAATCTCTTAGATTCTTATTGAATTTTTTGAAGTGATACACAATTATTGAATTTTTTGAAGAAATATGCAATATTTATCCCAAAACCTATTGCTTCCTCTACACATAGCTAATCGATAATCATTTCCTTTTAACTAGATTCTATGTTTTTTACACAATTCACCATTAATTTTAATAGTATTATCCTAGTTCACCTTTCACTATCAAGTTCTAGTTAAAAAAAAAAAAATTCTACAGTGCCAGGCACCGTTTAGGCCCTAGAGGCCCAAGTACCTACAGGTACCCTCTTAGGCCTACAAAGACAAAAGCCAAAATCCCCTGACTTTAAGAATTTATTGTTCGCAAATTATGGCATTTGCAGGTAAATGGATGGAGTTGGAGAACATCATGCTAAGTGAAGTAAGCCAATCTCAGAAAACCAAATGCTGTTAATAAGTGGATGCTGATCCATAATGTGGGGGAGGACACAGGAAGAATGGAGGAACTCTGTTCACAGGGATGGGAGAGGGGAGGAGGCAGGGGGACAATAAAGATGGTGGAATATGATGGACATCATAGCCCTAGCTTTATGTATGACTGCATGTATGTTGTGATTCTACATCACACACAACCAGAGAAATGAAAAGTTGTGCTCCATCTGTGTACAATGAATAGCACTCTGCTATCACATAAACCAAATAGAACTAATTAATTAATTAATTAATTTTTAAAAAAGAATTTATTGTTCTCTTGGAGAAAAAAGCATGGAAAGAGATGGTAATTTTCAGTATGACTTACGTAAAAGAGAAGTAATATTGGAATAATATGAAGCAAGGAATATTTACATCTGAATAATGATCAGAAAAATTATAGTGGAATTTGTATGGATGTATTTTTAAAATTTGAACTCCAGCCTGACCATTCCTCAACATAATGCAGCACCCTTTCTCCTGGTAATAACTCGGAGTCAATCCTGTTCATGTACTGCCTGGCTAAGAGCCCAGCCAAAAGGAATGCTGGGGGATTGAAGCTCTATTCTGGTTCTGCTACCTGAACCATGTTAGATTACCATGATCTTAGATCATAAGGATAATAACCTCTATGAAATAATGACATTAGACCATGAGAATATTGACACCTACAACTACTCAGTGGAGCAAAGTTGGGACAATTTGGGTCTCTATGTTTTATAATAATGTTCTTCTGTCACTTTTCTCTCTTGCATTTCTTTTTTTATTATTATTTTCATTTGTTTATCATATCAATGTTTATAGCAGCTCAATTCACAATAATTAAGCTATGGAACCCACCTAGGTGCCCTTCAACAGATGAATGGATAAAGAAAATGTAGTATATATACACTATGGAATGCTACTCAGCCATAAAGAATGAAATTATGGCATTTGCCAGTAAACGGATGGAACTGGAGACTATCATGCTAAGTGAAATAAGTCAATCCCAAAAACAACAAAGGCCAAATGTTCTCTCTGATATGCGGATGCTAACAAACAATAAGAAGGGAGGGAGAGAAGAATGGAAGTTAACTGGATTATCTGCATTTCTAGAAGAAAGGTCTGAGAGGATATAGAAGTGACTGGAAGAAGGTAAAGTTACTACTACTTGAAGAAGAAGACAGAACCAGCTGGGCATGGTGGCTCACGCCTATAATCCCTTTGGGGATTACACTGTAAACACTTTGGGAGACTAAGGCAGGAGGATTGCGAGTTTGAAGCCAGCCTCAGCAATGGTGAGGCACTAAGCAACTCAGTGAGACCCTGAGTTATTTTATTCTCTAAATAAAATACAAAATAGGGCTGGGGGTATGGCTCAGTTGCTTAGTGCCCCTGACTTCAATCCCTGGTACCAAAAAAGAAAAAAAAGAAAGAAGTGGATATACAGATATCTTAGCCTCTGTTTATAATTCGTTGGAATTGCTGGGCCATATAACAGTGGTATGGTCCATCAGAAACAGGAAGTATGGCCCAGCTCCACAGAAAATAGGCATAAATACCTCTCCACATCTACCAACTGGAGAATATCCATGGATCTGTTACATTTATGCACATGATGTGAGCACTCACTTTTTCATTCAGACAACCTCTTCAAGGATGTTTGCATAGTGAACAGCCTTGAAAAGAGAGATAATGTTTCTGTCTGGTGCAGAAGGCAGAGTGATTTGACATCCTATATGCTAGGGTCTAAAAGTTTGTATTCCCACAAAACTTATATGTTAAAGTCCTAAAGCCCAAAGTGATGGTGTTGGGAGATGGGGCTTTCAGGAGTTTATTAGGTCATGAGGGCAGAGTCCTCATCAATAAGATTAGTGCTTTCATAAAAGAGGCTCAAGGGAGCTCACTTGTCCCTTACACTATGTGAGTACACAGTAAAAAGACAGCTATGAACCAGGAAATGGACCTTCACCAGATTCCAGATCTACCAGCACTTGACTTTGGGCTTCCCAGCCTATGAAAATTAAATTTCTACTGTTTATAAGCTACTTAGTCTAAGATATTTTGTTTTATCAGTCAAAATGAACTAAATGTATTATAATAAAGACACTGTCTCCATCTAAGGCAAAAAGAAGCCCACTAAAAATGTTTGGGATTTTCCTGGGCTGGGGTTGTGGCTCAGTGGTAGAGCACTTGCCTTGCAGGTGTGAGGCCTTGGGTTCAATTCTCAGCACCACAAATAAATGAATGAATAAAATAAAGGTCTATCAACAACTAAAAAAACATTAAAAAAAAAGTTTGGGGTTTTCTAAGCACAGGGTTCCTCTCTTGCAATGCAACAAATTGTGTGTGCAGGTATCACGTAACACTCTTCATGTTGTCTTGTGGGCTTAGGTAAAAGACATGAGAAAATGATAATAATCTGTTCACTGAGTAATAGAAGTATCTTGTCTCTGACCTAGGAGTCTCATGTCCTCTGCTAACATTGTTGACACTAAAGAGTCCTAACTTGTTACTTAAAAGTGGAGTAAAATCTCAGACCCTTCACAGTTCTTGATAAGGATCCCTCTTATTGCAGAGGGATTGCAGAACAATCCAGGCAGGAATACCAATTTTAAAAGTTTCAGTAGTCCATGAACGAGGAGATAAAGACCTAAACTGATGAAGACCCCGTAGGGATTGACAAGTGCAACAAGACATAAGATATAGTTACAAGAGGAATAGACTGAACTTGTAATTGATTAAATGTGGAAGAGAGTGAGACAGTGAAATATGGATTGAATCCCAAGTTTCTGACTTTGGTGTTTGCAGTTGCAACTACGAAAGAAATAGCAAAAACTTGAGGAAGATAATTAGCTCATTTCAGACATGCTGAGGTTGGAGAGTCTGTGAAATATGTAGGTGAAGTTTATTGACCTTGACCAAAAGAAATGGAGCCATTTTAACACCTTTTCTTCTTTCTCCTCTGTCTACTGTTCTCACATCTTTCTTAAAAAAAAAAAATTGTTGAATTATTTTCCATAATTATTTCTTTTTATTATTGCTTTGTTATTTCTCCATTATTTCTAAAATATCTACCAAGTCATTACACACTCACACACACATATACACAAGAAGGTACTTTTAACAGAGTAATTAATATTCTTGCTACTCAATTATAGTCTATGGACCCTATGGACCAGTGGCATTAGTGTCTCTTGGAACATGTTTAAAAATGAAGAAATTCACACCCCATCCCAGACTTCCTAAATAAGAACCTTCATTTTTAAAAAGTACCCCAATAATTTATATGCACATTAAGATTTGAAAAGCATTATTCTAGATTGCCTATTATTCTAAATTAATTATAGGACACAAAGAGAAAACACATGCAAATTAAAATTAAGGTATATTGTTTATTTGTATATAATACATTACTCTTTCCAATACATTGCTAAAATATATACTCCATATAATGATATAATAATCTCAAATTCAAATGTAAGGAGACTTACAAGGTGCTATACATATAGTTGATGATGAACATGTGTTTTAAGAAGTAACAGGTAAATAGATGACCTGTGAAATTCCAACTGAAGAAAACTGCCAGTGATAATTTTACAGAATAAAAAGAGCTTTGGACTTAAAGTCAGAAGATGTGGATTAACATTAGGCATTAGTCTATGTGGTTTTGGGAATCTCATTTAACATTTTTTAGATTCCTCCTTTATACAGCCTTCCATACTTATCCCATAGTGGTATTGTCAAAATTGAATACAATATTGCATAGAACAATAGTTGTCAATTACAAACCATAAAGGATACAATATTATTCTACACAAGCTTCTATGTGTATTTACATTAAAACATAAACAGTTGTATATTCATTAATAAAACTTTTTAAATTCTGTAATAATTTTCAGAAGTTGAAATTTGAAATATTTTGAAATTTGATATATTTCTCTCAAATGGTATTTGCTCATTGTAGATACTTCACATAGTAGATTTCAGATAAATGGAAAAAATCATGACAAAACACATTTATCAAGTGCTCAATGCCTTGACCTAACTGCTTTACATATATTAATTTTAACAATCATTAATTTTTTAAAAATTTCTCCAAACAAAGCTATGAGGCAGAAACTACTGTTATCGTGACCATTTAACAGGCAAGGAGACTTAGGAACTGAAGTTTAAACTTGCTCAGAATCACATAACTATTAAGTGACAGAACCAAGGTATGGCTGGGCATTCTGGTTCCAGAGCCCATTCTCTTACCTACAGTGCGACATAACCTCACCATTCATGCATTCATTTATTCATTTTACAAAAACCCTTTGTTAAGCACCTATCAACTGTCAGGCACTGTTCGGAGTATCGAAAATGCAGAGATGAGCCAAGTATTTATCTGTGACCTCATGGAACTTACATTCAGGTGGTAGAAGAAAAGCAGCCAAATAAATATTTAATTGTAATCAAGATAAAATCTTATGGTAAATGAATAGAATGCAGTGAGAGAAAAAGGATTGGGTAGAGCTTATCTTAGATTTGGAAGGACTCTACTGAGGTAACATTTAAATTGAAATTCAAAATTGCTTTCCAATGATTAAAAAATAGCAAAACTATAAATTCATATGCAAGCATTGTCACAGCAACCATAATAATCTTCTGTTTACAAACAAGTAATAGAAAACTCATAGAGTTAAGCAAGGTTATCTTGAAAATTATTTCAAAAACTACTATTGACCACCCATTGCACATAAGAAATCCAAATCGTAAAACCTCAACATCTTAACCTCTTTCCTCATCTTTTCTCTTTTCTTTACTGTAGAGAGTACATGGAAAAAAATATTTGTTTACCTCCACTATCTTCCCAACCCAAGGAAAGCACAGCTCCTGCCCACTCCCCTGTTCCCCTGGGGAACTCACCTTTTAATCCAAATAAATAGGGAGTATAGTGTCCCAAGAACAAAAGAGAAACAGCACGAAGCTACTTTCTACAAAAGAATATTTGTCTCCTTCACTGTCATAACAACTTTGACTTATAAACATACAAGAGAACTCCTGTTCCCTTGATATGAGTAGTTTATGGTATTCGTTTACCGTGGGATTGAAAAGAAAAAGGTCAAACGCAGTTGATTGCTTTTGTCCATGCAGGAGATGGTGAATTCTTTGATGTCTCTTTTAGCTTAGGGATTTTTAAGGAAAAATACTCAGAGAGGCAGAGAGACAAATACATAGACACGGGTGCACATGCACATGTGCACACTTATACATACGTTGATGGGATTTTTGTGTGTGTGTGTTATTGCTTTATCTTACTCTTCTTCATAATTAGGGAACTTCTGAAACCATGGAAAGGTGGTGATATGGAAAAATTGTATTTATTTCTTGCTCTATGCATGTGTTTAAAAAATAAATTTCCCCAGTATATAAATGGACTTGAGAGAATGTTGTTGCCTTCAAAGATGGTAACATTTTTCTGGTAGGAAGATGCCAGGGGAGACCACATGAGTTTGGGGGTCAAAGTACTGAACTTTGAAATTGCTTTGAAACAACATTTATACATAAATATGCACAAATATAAATAATATATAAATACATAAAATATAGAATTATATAAATGCATATTTATATGTTCACTTATGTGTTACGTGTATGTATCTATTTGTGTACACAGACATATACAGATGATCTCTGACCTACAGTAGTACACTTATAATATTTCAACTTTACTTGATGCAAATACAATATGCATTCAGTAGAAACTATGCTTCAGATTTTGGCATCTGATCTCCTGAAGTAGCAATATGTGGTACAATACTCAGTGCTGAACAGCAGCAGCAAGATGCAGCTCCCAGTCAACCACTTGATTACCAGGGTAAATAACCAGGTTCTACAGTTTACTTTTGCCAAGCTATGTTTGATAAGTTAGATGTTTTAAATCCATCTTTAATGTATAATATTTTCATACTAAGATGGATTTATCAAGACATAACCCCATCTAAACCTAGGAGCATCTGTGTGTGCATACATATATACTCATGCATCATTTAATGGGATATGATCTAAGAAATGCATCCTGAGGCAATTCTTTGTTGTACAAACACCACTGCATGTGCCTGTACACCCTCAGATGGCTGAAATGTCATGAGGTGATATAATCTTATGAAACCACCATAGTATGTGCAGTCCACCAGTGAACAAAAATGTTACTCGGTGGAGCATGGCTGTGCAGATGAAATATAAAGAAGTAGTGTTGTTTCCATTTTCCAATGGAGTGTCATGTTAAGGGGCTGGGATTGTAGCTCAGTGGTAGAGCGCTTGCCTCGCATGCATGAAGCCCTGGGTTCGATCCTCGGCGCCACATACAAAGCAATAAAATAAAAAGAAAGACATTGTGTCCATCTATAACTAAAAAAATATTTAAAAAAAAGACTAGCATTAATCTTGTGAATTCAAAGTTTCTATTTAAAACCCTAATTTTGAAGAGAGAATTTTTTTAAATCAATATACTACTTTTCTTAGAGCAATTGAGGAATTCCAGGACAGATTATCCTAAAATAGGGCACCAAATATAGCAGAAGCACCTTCTGCTACCAGAAGCACCTTCTCTCCTTCTCCCCTGAAGCACCTGTAAAATAAATCTCTTACCTAAGAGGACATAAGACCCTCTAAGGTAGGACATAAGACCCTCATTCCAGAAATGTCCATCATATATCCAGAGGAATGAAAAGACAAGCAGGGACACAAGTAATGGAACAAATAGGACTTGCTAAGTTCCCCCAGTATATTACCATCAGGACATCTCTTTTTCCCTCACATACTTCTGTATGACTGTCCTTAAAATACATAGTTCTCCCTAGGTCTTTGTGTCTTCATTTCTTAAGGCTTCTGTGCCATGTAAAACTATGTTAAATAAATATGTATTCTTTAGTCATCCATCTGTTGTTACAGGGGTCTCAGTCATGAAGCTAGCAAAGGCTGAGAAATCTTTTCCCCTCTATATAATTTTAGGTTTCTAGAAAAAATATTAACAACAACAACAAAAGCAAAAAGAACAGAAGTTTCCATATACCTCTCTCCCCTGCACAGGGATTTTCCTATTATTAATGTCTTGCATTAGTGTGGCATGTTTGTTGGCCAACCAATTTGATCCATCATTACTAATTGAAATGCTTACTTTACATAAGGATTCACTTTGTGTTGTACATCCTACGGATTGTGCCAAATACATAATGTCGTGTTTCTGCCATTACAGTATCTATCATACAGAATATTCACTGTCCAAAAAATCCCCTGTGCTCCATCTATTCACCCGCCCCTTGCCCCCTTTCTCAGTCCTTGGAAACCACTGATCTCTTTCTGTCTCTACAGTTATGGCTTTCCCAGAATTCCACATAGCTAGAAGCACAGTGTTCAGCCTTTTTAGACTTACTCCTTTCACTTAGCAATGTGCATTTAAGCTCCTCTCTGTCTTTTCATGGTATCAAAGCTCATTGTATGCACACGCCAAGTTTATTTACCCATTTACATATTGAAGGACATCTTGGCTGCTTACACATTTTGGACATTATGAATAATGCTGCACAAGAGAGAATTTTAAAAAATCTGTCTCTACTTATGCCTTTCAAAGGATCCTAATTTTCTAGAAAAGCCAGTTTAATAAAAATCCTTCTTAGAGTTGTGCTGTGGCTCTTGTATTTTAAACTTAGCAAGGGAAAGACAGGGACTTCTACCAATGACCTTACTTTCACAGAATAAAAAAATTTATTTTAATTTTGAACTAATTCTAAGAAATTTGAGTATAAACTCAATTATTTCTAGTTAAATTTTATTATATTGAGTGAGAAATTTATATTCCCTTTCTTCTCAGGAAATTCATGATGATGTGTCATAAACTGAAAAAAACCTGTACTTACACATGTAATTATATGTCATATGTATATGTGCATGGGTTCTGTTCGCAAAGGAGAAAGAAATTTTTTTCTAAATTTCTACCTATTTGTAAAAAAAAAAAAGAATTAAAACACACTAGAATTATCACATTCAACTTGCTACTTTTTCACAAATTAATTACCTCAATGTCTAAGATTGGAATCCAAGCTAACAATTCTACATCATCAGAATTTCATTTATAACCTATTGACAGCCTCAATTTCTCATTTTTTCAAACTAAGGCCTCATTATCCATTATTGATAGCTGTCAATAAGATAGCATTATTTTATCTTGTAAGTCTTATATTGATTTTTTTAACCCAATGTCAGCTGCACTGAAAATGCAAGTTCTAAATTAAACTGACAGATCACTTCTTACCCAATAAACATGGGAAACAAGACAGGAGGTACCTAATTACTGAGCATGCACAAGAATGAGGATGGTGTGTGCCTTGCTCATCATCCTCCCACACCAGGTACAAAGCAGCCCCTTTGCTCTAGGCTGTTGCTTCCTCTGAACACCTGAAGCATCAGCTCCCATAGTGCTGGGGCAAGCCCGAGCAGCAGGCATTAGCAAGTGTCACCCCAGCACCTCCAAAATGAGTGACAGCCCAGACCCCATTTATCACCATGCTGCTCTGCACATACATCTGCTTAGCTGGATCTAAATTTGGCCACAAACTTTATTATATCACATTGCTTTTCTCTTAAAATAATGTCTGCATCATGTCATGATTAAATCACACATGAATCATTTCTAGCCCACATCCACTCAGTACCATCACTTTAATGTGACTCCACAATTTTTTTGCCTTTTACCCCTCTTGATTTCTAGGCAAAAATAAAAAAAAAAAAAACTGTCCTTCCACAGCTCACATCAAGAATCTGAGTTACTGCTACTAAATCTCATGAACTTATCCCCAAAGTGTTCATTTTTGTGTGGCTGATTTTCACTCCCAAATGAGGGTCATTTTTCCTAGTAATTTCTCCTTAAGCATTAGGTGAGCTCTCCGTACTGTCTGTCCTTCAGTGTTCTCGCCCTTTTCAGGTAAAGTGGAGTGGTATCATATTTATGGAGAAGGTCAAGGGTAAATTTCTTTTTGTTGTTTTAAGAATGTCAGTAGTACTAATGAATTAAAATGTTAAAGAATTTTGAATAACAAATTGACATGTTGATAGCAGCATTTGGGGGAAACTGATTTCTACAATTCCTTCTTAGTTTTATTACTAGTTTAAGATTGGTTGAGCACCATATTTATTCACTATTACTGATCCTTTAAATTAATATCTTACTTATGATTTTCCTATACAAGAACAAAAGTGTTTCTTAGAAGAAATAACAACAGAAAACTGTGACATAAACAGAAGGGAAGTTCACATAGAATCTAGCCATTAAATATTGCCTGTGTTTATTATTACTGGCAATATTTATATATATATATACACACATATATATTTATATATGTATATTTATTTATAATTTTATATATATGAAAGTATAAATGTCTTGTTTGGTATATGCTGCATAAAAGGAAAGAACAAACCATTCCCAAAGCCTGTAACTGAGAAAATGTTATATGAAAGACAGGAAGAGAAATCAGAGTAGGAAAGAAAGAAGTGGCTTTAAAAGCAGTTTTGTACTTTAGAAACTAATTTCTTACTCTAAGAAATCAGAAGACAGATTTTCATGCTGTGTTATAAAAACAGAAGTAGGGAGGACAAGGTTTGCATTTTAGTAATTGGAAATTTTGCCACACTCCTTCATTTGGGGGATGGGGCAGAAATTCTCTCCTGGAATCAAATGCCAGTTCAACAACATGAGCTATGAAAAGTATTTACAGAAGAAATTTAAATCTATAGATGTGTTATAAAAAAGGAGTGATTCTTTCATATTTAAAATCTTCCCAAATCATTAAATCAAGGAATTTAGAAATTCAAATGTCTTTGAAATATTTTTTCAATTGACACTTCACAAAGTTGGTATTTATTAAGAGTTATTTTATGATCAGTGCTAGATGGTAACAAGAAAAGGAACCAAAAGCAAATAGCTCTGAAATTTAACATCAGCAATAGGAAGGCAATCATTCTCCCACCTTCCTTTGAGATTCAAAGGGTCACACTTTCCTTTTACATACGCCTCAGTTGGAGGCGACCCTTATAATCACACACAACTGAAGACACTCACAATGACCAAATTCCTTTAGTGAGGGGACGTGGGCCCTAATGATCGTTTCTGCTTCAGCCTTAATCAAAAAATGGTCATTGACAAAAGTATGCACACTGCATGTCCTCATAGGAACAAACTAAGTCACTGCAACGCCCCAGATTTTAAGTCTAAAGAAATATTCATATTCCCATCCTTTGAAACACACTTATTTTCAAAACTGAAAGTCCCGCCTTTAAAATCAAATCCACTTATCCTATTGACTATTATTCATTTTTTTTAACAACTGAGGTCCTATATATCCCAAAATTCTCCTAAGGTTGTAGATAATTACACACACACATACACATTAAAAAGCTATCATCCCGTCACACATTTTTCCTAATCAGCAGTATAACCCAAAAATTTTTTCATGGTGTTACATATAACTCCACCTCATTCTTTCTGATGGTTACAGAGTTCATTGTAAAGATGTGATAAAATTTACTATGTTCTTATTAATGGACACTTGTGTTTGTGATGGGCACAAATATATGATTTCAAACTCAAAGCTATAAGTAAAATTTCTCAAAATGATATTCCTAGGTTATTGGAAATATGCCTTTAAAATTTTAATAGCTATTACCAAACCAATCTCCAAAGGTCTTACAAATGCACTTTAATACTGCAGGGGACAAGGTCATTTTCTTTTCACTGAATAGTCCAATATAGTGCAGCACAGAATGGCTTCAATTTTCTTTATATTATCCCAATCTGAGAGCAAAGACAGGGTATCCTGTTTTAATTCTCATTCCTTTAATTAGTATGTAGATTGAGCACCATTTTATCTGTTTATTAGTCATTTCTAGTTCTTCATCTGTGGATTACCTGTTAATATTATTTGTCTACTTTTCTATTAAATGACTAATTACTTTTCTTGGAGATCTTAGAGGGATCTCTTCAAATATTAGGAATATTTGTTGGACACATCTATTATCGTGGTACAAGTATTTTCACACCAGGTGTTTGTATTTTAACTTTGCATCTGCTTTTACAAAATTTAGAATTCTAATGTCCTCAACTCTTCCCATGGTGCTTATTTTGTGGGTTCTGGTTTCCATGTTTTATTTAATGCCACTACAAACATATTTTATTTAAATATTCTAGAATTTTTATATTTACATTTTTATCTATGAGTAGCTTGTTTCTGGATATAATATGAGGGGAAAATCTAATTTTATGTTTTAGAATATCCAATTGTCCAAACATCTCATGAATTTGAAATACCCTGCCTAAATACTAAGTTTCTTTATGTTGGGATTCACTTGGGGCCACTCTCTAGTTGGGTTATATTGATCCACTAGTTTACTTTCCAACCTCATCTCATTTTATTGCATTAACTCTTTGGTCTCTTTCATTATCATTATATATACCTCATAATTTATATTAATTCTGTTTGACTTTTCTTATATGGACATTACGATCAATTTTTTGGATACCGATTAGGAATAAATTATATTCTTATACTTACTTAGTAAAGATAAACATCTTCACATTATTAATTCTTCCCACCTTGGACTTCATTTTGTGTAGGATAAAAATATTTTTAAAAAAAAAACATTCTTATGGGACCTGAAAGACAAGCATTGATGATAGCACATCCTAGGTCAACTCTCTAACACAAGAGGATATAATTATAAAGAACTCTGGCACTAATTTCACGAATCTTTTAATTCTGGATTTTGCTCTAAATGAGGAGAGAGATCTATCATTTTCAGAAATATTTTTTCCTTTTTTTACATTGCTTTTGCTTTTATCCCCAGGGTTGAAAATGTGGGACTACCTTCAGCATATAAAAAGATGTGGTCACAGAGATAATCAAGAGAATTGAAGATATGTCTGTTAAGATGGGTTCAGTTTAAATCAGGTTTCTGAAATGAATGGTTTCCTCCTCTCTGCCTGGCTGTTGGAATGACCTGGTACAATGGGCTCAATAAATGAGCAATGGTGTGAAAAGACAGAGCATTTCATCACCTGTCCTTATGACCTCTTTAACCCAGTTGCTGAGACTATCAACCAGGGAGATAATTAGTACCGGTTATATTCTAGTCTTGTGACATGGACAGCTATTCACTAGGAAAGAGACCAATTCATTTCATTCAGGTCGCTGAATGATCACTGGATCAGAAACACTTTTAGTCACTGCCAAAATGAACTCCATTTGAACCACTAGACCTAGTTGTGTGAGTCCATCTGTCACTGCCATGCCAACTGGTCACCCATATAGACATTGCATTAAGTGCAATAGCCTCTGAGATGATTTATAAGTTTTCCCATAAACATAAGTCTATGTCTTGGATATGGGAAAAACATTACACAGAATGAAGGTACAGATATTTCTTATGTCTCCTGCCTCTTCATTCTAATTTGTCTTACTGAATATGTCATTATCTATGTATGTTGTTATAAAGCCCAAATCACAGATAATCTTTATTTCTCCTCCATCTCAATTTCTCTTAAAACTTACACTGCTTGCTTCACCTAAATATAGCACGGAGTGGGGAAGAATTCAAAGTTTTAAAAGCATTATAAAAGCTAGGTTTGTAATATTCAAAGGTTGAAATTACAAAAACTTTTACAATTGGTCTTTCTTGTCTTCTTTAGAGCTAGATAAAAGTTCAGTGAGGTGGTCAATTGTCCATCCAGAATACAATAAAAAGATAGTGGACATATAAAATAATACATAGACTCTCAGACACTATGCAGCACTGACAGGGTGTGTGGTTTGGAGACTGGCTGTGCCTTCTAAATAAGAGATGAGGTCTGAATGGAACAAATGTTCTGAGTCATTCCTGAGGAATATCTGCCAGTGTTGCATCTTCCTGGGTGTTGGATTTGACTGCTAACTAATAAAAATGAAAATAAACCAGCCCTTCTGGTGAAAGAAAAAAGTAAACTCTTCTGTTTTCTTTTGCTATTATTGTTAGCCAGAGTTAATCTTGGAAAGCAAGTTCTGAAGTTAAAAGTTGGTATTTATCATGTAATTTCATCATTTATCAGATAATTTTATTGTTGTCATTTTCTGGTGACACTAAAGGAGATCACTCTACTTGGGGTAACTACTAAATGAAATCACAATTAGGATTTTTCTGGTGTCCCCTGTGGATGTTACAACAGGAAGGGACAATAGATAGTTTATCAGATGTCACTGTATCATCCAAAGAAGTCATGTAGATGCACCAAGAGAACCTGTCTTTGAGGTCTATTTAAAAGGCATAATTAGCTGGGCGTGGTGGTCCACACCTATTATTCCAATGATTCAGGAGGCTGAGGCCAGAGAATTAAAAGTTTAAGGCCAGCCTTAGCAACCTAGCAAGACCCTGTCTGAAATTTAAAAATATATATATAAAGGGCTGGGGATGTAATTCAGTGAGAATGTGCTCCTGGGTTCAACCACCAGTTCAAAAGAAGAAGAAGGAAAAAAAATAAGGCTGAATTGGAACTGTTAAAGTTCATATGGAGAAGGGAAGGTGGTCCTCAGCCTCTACAAGGCAGGAACACCCTAATGAAATTCAGTGTGCAGCCAGCACTGAGCACTAGAAACCTCAAGGGAGTTTGATGTGTTTTCCCCATTTTGATCATAGTCTTGTAACAAGTCATCTGTTTATTTTGCTTATTTTCTTAGTTCATCTCAAAGAACTTCTCTGCAATAACGGATATAGTGCAAATCGTCTTCTAAGAGGAAAAAGAAAAATCCATCATCCCATCAGTCACAAAAAAGCCCAAATTTGAGATTAGAAAGAGTCATGAAATTCAACTCAGCCACACTGTATTTTGATAAAATTAAGTTCGAAGAAATAATGAAAGTTACCCTGTGCACGAAGTGTATTAGTAAAGACTATGCAAATAAACAACATACCGTGTTTAAAGCTGAGGTTTTCAAGATTATAAAATACTGCTCCATGTCGAGGCTATGAAAGGCTTGAGCAAGTTAGCTGAAAACAGGTTTGCTGTTGCGTATCAGGAGCACATTACACAGGGAGTGAAAAATAGTCTTTTGTAACCATTGCTCAGTACAAGGAGCAGCACCTACTGAAAAGAGCATAGAATTTATACTATAAATAAAATACAAAGCCTCAAATACACAGCTGTAAGAACAGGAGAATAATTTCACCTGCTTAATGGGAAGAATATTCAGGATGTTTATTGTTTTTATTCTTGCTTTCTCTTCACTGAATATATTACTTGAGCTTGTGCTTCGGTCCCAGGAGAGAGAGATGACCCTCCTCTTAGTGCTTTCCCATTTTAGTTTTCATCTTCCATAATGTAAGAATAAATGCATAAAATGGAAATGGACTTGAACATGACACACAATTGAAAAGAATGATTTGGAACTGCATGGCGGACGAGCAAGAATGCATTCATAGGCTGCATTAACTTGCACTGATCACCACCTATTCCTGGACACTGTATTAGGCGCCTTACATAGATAGCCTCAATTAAAAAATAAAAGAAAATTTTAGAAAATTACTACTTAATAAAAACAGCACTTCAGCAAGAATTTTAGCTACAAAAATAATACGTAAGGGCAGAGCAAATCACAAAACTCATAGAAAACAACTTATTCTCTTTGTTTCAGACAACAAACAGCTGCAAAGTAATTAATTTAACAAAGGTTTATTAACAGTCTACCACAAGCGAGGAACAGCACTGTATTATTAAGTGCTGGGTTACTAAGACCATACCTCCGTAAGACAAGAAAGGAAGATTTGCACTGTCAGAACACGCTTGGAAAATGGGTCAGGAGACTTTTTTTCTTTGCAAACTCTAACGACAATGACATCTAGCACTGTAGCACTCAAAAGCACACTAACATTTTATTTCTCAACTGGATCATAAGTCCCAAGAAGGCTAGAACTATATCTTACAGGCCCATTATCCAGAGCACAATCTTAGATACACTCTATAAAGGCTAGTTTATTAAGTATTGATATTAGAAACTGGGAGAGTCTTGTATCTTGAATAATCAATGCTCAAGATGTTTTAAATTTAAAAAGGGAACCAAATGGGATTTTTAGCCACTCCAGTTACAGGGCATGATTTAACTTCAGCTGTAAAAGGGATGACACACTGTGCCCAGTGCTAAACACCACTTCTAAGGACAGCTGCAGTGTGGGAAAGAGAACAAGAAGAGATGAAGTTCTTTCCGTTTCTCTAGCATTTATCATCAAGGGAAGACTATAGCTTTAAGGCTATTTGCTATTCCCCCTTAGACTCCCAAGTTTAGGGTCATAATTGTGTTATTTGATATGGTACTCATCCAGCTTTTTTGTCTTCTTGAGCCCAGAGGGAAATTGGGAATTCAATCTAGTCAGCTGAGAATGGGCGCTGTGCTATGCAGAAGTGCCGCTGGTGTTAAGTGGCTGTGTTGATTCTGTTCCTGTTAGTCATGTCCTTTCTTTTCAGCAATGTTGTTCGTGTTCACCACACAGCTGTAGAGACAGGATGAAGCCCAAAACCAACAGTCAGGGGTGTTTGTATACAGCTAACAGTTACTTACTGCTCACAATGTGCCTGCAGATTTTTAGAGCTCCTTACATAGATTGACCAATATAATCCTCACATCTCCCTATTAGATGAATACTCCAATTCTCTCCTCTTAAGATGAATAAACTGAGGCAGGGAAGCATTAGGAAATTTACTGAAAGGCACATAGCTAACAAGGGAGATCTGAGAATTAGATCCTAGCTGTGTGGCTCCAAAGTCTGTCCCATACTACGTCAGTGTTCAGAGGTTCCTGCTACCACATTAGTTTTGCTCACCTGGATTTCTGGTCTAACAACTAATCCAGTGTTCTCTTCATGACTGCTACATAGCCCTGGGCATCCTGAGGACTGCACCTTTTCTGTTTTTCTGTTGATAATAACACAATTCCACAGGCTGGGTAAGTTCTAAGGAGAAGTTTCTTTTGGCTCGTGGTTCTAGAAGTTCAAGGTCAAGGGCCTGCATTGCTGAGGCCCCTCTTGCTGAACATCACATGATGAGAGACAGGGAACACGCATGTGTATCTGCTGCTCTCCTTCTCTCTTCTTATGAAGCCTTCAGCATTTGGTCATGAGGGTTCCAGCCTGTTGACCTTATCTAATCCTAATCACTTCCTAAAAGACCCACCTTGGAACACCAGAGTGGATTAAGATCATGCCCAGTTAATACCTCACAAGGATTAACTCCAACATGAGTTCCTGAGAGAACAAACCAAATTCAAATCATAGCACCTTGACTTCACTCTTTTGCCTTTAATTCTTCCTTTTCTATTCACAATGCACCTCATGTGTCCACCTCGCCCTTCCACTAGTTGTGTGTTACCCTGAAGGTTTAATCTCCTAAATGTTTCTCAGCAGCATTTTCATGGTAAGAACAAACAAGAGGAGGGCTGGGGTTATGGCGCAGTGGTAGCGTGCTCGCCTAGCACGCGTGAGGCACTGGGTTCGATCCTCAGCACCACGTAAAAAGAAAATAAAGGTATTCTGTCCACCTACAACTAAAAAATAAATATTTTTTAAAAAAAAGAACAAACAACAGGAACTAGATGAAGAAGGCATTGGATAGATTTTTAAAATGCAAGAATCCTGCTGTGATTCGGTAAACCCATTACTCAGAAGTTTCTTAAATTGCTTTCCCCAAGGGTAAGACAGCCCCACAACATTCCAAGGGCCAATGGTAAGAGAATGGCAACGTTCCATAAGAGAGCACAAATAAAGTTAGTATATAGGGATTTTTAACACCAGAAACACCATAAAAGCAACTTTGTGTGACTGTTGAGGGACAGGCCTTCATGTTCTTCATGTTTGTGAGGATATGTCCCTGGTATAATGACTATCACCCCCAAAAGTCACTTTGAAAAATTCTGAAACTGCTTTCCAGACTCATTCATAAAGAGTGTAAAAAATTTACTGTCCACTGCAGACAGTGTCAATGACCACTGAAGGATGATAAATTCATTCTAATAATCTCCCCAGCTAGCAATGTGGAGTGTGCTGCCAGGGGAGGAACTGTACTCTGGCCAGACTCAGCAGGCCAATAGTTTGGGAATATTAACATTTCTCTGAACAGCATCTCCGGACTTCACTTTTTCTCCTCCTGTTCCTGGTTGATTCGCCATTAGATATAAACTCGGGCGTGTAGCATTATTTACTTCTACATTTCTCACCTGAAATGTTAGTCTTTCCTTCATTACTATCAATTCCACCATGAACATAGATGGCTCCATAAAATATAAAGACAGCAGGGGGAGAAGGTTGGAGCTGTTGTAGGGTTTGATGTCATTTCTTTACTAGGTAGGAAACTAGACAAAGCACGGTCAGGTGTGTTTTTATTATTTGACTTGGAAGGAAATAAGAGGTTGTAAAAGAGGTTATCTGTAAATGATCAGATCCAAAGTGGAGTTCCTATATTCTCTTCTATTTCAATCAAATTAAGTGAGTGACCATATAATTACTTATTATCTAGGCCAGAATACTTTGACAATAAAATAAGGCACTGATTTAATAACAATTAAATCAGTGCAACAGGCATGTACTGGAACTGTCCAAGGCACACTAGGATGGCTAATTGCCCTAAAACTAGGCAGTTCTCCTACAGAATGGTTTTCTATTTGCAAATGAAGGTGGTAGAACCTACTTTTAGGTGTCTTTCCAAACAAAGTGGGCCACGTGGCCAATATGTCACTTAATTTCCACCCTTTCAACCACAGTTTTCTCTTCAACCAGACTACAGCCTCCATCTCTTCTTCTCTGTTGTTACCACTCAGAGGTGTGGATGTCCAGATAGATATATACCAGCTGAAATGGAATTCATTTATTAGTTCCCTGGCTAACTTACATGGCATTACCAATCACCCTTGAATTGTCTGTGCAGAAAACAAAATACTGCTTAATTACACAGTTCAACTTGCAATTGTAGTATTATTAACTCAGCAAGTTTGTCATAGAGTCAGAAAGAGTGGCCAACCAATTAATCACCTACAGTTAGTACCACAGATGGAGTTTCCCAGTGTATCAGGCTTAAAGATTTCTATTCCCTGGGAAGGTAAAAACAAAACAGTTGAGGAACTGTTTTATAGAACTGAAATAAGCTGGGTGAATTTGTCTTTAAAATCATGTCCTCAGAATCCACATCATAGAAATAGCTATAGCTCAAGAAATGAATAAGTGTATTCCGTACAAAATTCTCACAGTATCTAACTGCCAGAGTAATCTAATAATTTTATATCTTTGGATTAGCAGAGTACAGTTATTTTATCAACATTTTTTTTTATTTTAAAAGGAGGTTTGTGTAATGAAAAATGCCTTCAAGGCCCAAAGGAACAGATCTCCAAATGAATAATTTCAGATATTTGACCCACACCAGCACCTCGAGTCATTATTACTCAAGGAAGGATAAAGTATTTGATTTGATATGACCCAAATCAAATGCAAAGACATCTAATCATCTGCATCACTGGAAATCAACTGTTCCACATAAATGGATTTTCTCTTCATTATCAATTAATTTGTCAGCTTCCTAAAGAAATCATAACAGGTAGGCACCCTTATTTTTAGAAATCCAAAACTTCAAACACTCCAAAATCCAAACATCTTTTGATCACCAACATAATGCCACAGTGAAATCTTCCACACCTGACCTCATATGACAAGTCACAGTCAAAATGCAGGAGTCCTAAAAACCTTGTATGAAATTACCTTCAGGCTATGTGTATAAGGTGTATAAGAAACATTAACAAATGCCATGTTTGAATGTTGGTCCCATTCCCAAGAGTTCTTATATGTATATGCAAATATTCCCAAATCTGAAAAACTTCAAAACTCGAAACACTTCTGGTCCCCAGTATTTCAGCCAAGGAAAACTCAACTTGTACTAGTTTTTTAAGGAAAGACAATCTTAATTTAACTTTTCTTGAATTTCAGAGTCATCTTTGTGAGGATTCCTCATTGTATTTCTGCTGTAGTAACCTGAGCGTCTACTTTTTAGTGATGGTGTTGTTCTCTTTCCTCTCAAGGTCAGCTGTCACTTCAGCTGTCATTAAACTTCCATCTGACATCATGTCACCTCCTGTCCTTCTAATTTATTGCTGCAAAACTGCTAAGTGGTCAAAAACTAAATGTCAAATACAATTAAGGATGGTTTGTTAAGAAATAGTCACTTGGATACTAAATCCTTGTTTTTCTTGTTTTAGGTTTGGAACTGAATTGCCAGGAGTTCCAAATAAAACTTCTGAGTGGAATGAAACTTAAGTCCTTTACTAAGTCTTTCTCCTAACCCCTCCTGTTAAAAGACCTGATTTTCTTCCTCTTCTCTTATTCATTAGACATTTCCTGTCTTTTTTAGGATTTTATGTCTTTCTTATGAGGTGACTAAAACCAAAATATAATTGGCTTTTCGCCCTCTTCCTATTATGTTTCAAGGATTTCACAAGAATAAGAAAGTCAAAAAAACAACAGACGAAGACCATGTCCAAACACCTGGCCTATTCAAACCAACTACAGAAGAGAACGCACATCTGCCTACTGGGCTTCAAGACTGCTTGAAAGGTGAGTGGGAAATGGATGTGCACTGCTGCCAACCCTTCGATTTCAACCCCAGGCTCCAAATCTTAGAGTTCTTGTGCTTAGGGCAAAGCCATGCTAAATTTCCTGTTGCCCAAATATTAGGCAAGAACTGAATTAACTTTGTCCGTGAGTTACCCTAAAAACAGCATCTAGGAGGTCCAATAACACTCATCAGAACAAAATGATTGACACTCTCTGGCTGAATTACACAGATCACAGGATTTGATCAACATGAACTTCCTGCCACCATCCTCTCCCCCTCCATAAACCACAATGTCATCAGCAAAATGAAGCAGAGAGCAGAAGTAATTACCTAGCTAATTCAAATGGAAATAGATCTCTTGTTTGGGCTATAGCACTGGGGGAATCCAGGCTTAAGTGTCCTTGCTACCTGTATGTATTATCAGGCAGTTACCCCAAACCTCCGCCTCACTCCAAGTCCTGTCAAAGAACATCCACTCTTCAGATTTATAAACAACCGTCTCTCTGAGCAAATTACTGAGGTAACATTTAAATCCAGCTGTCGATTCCTCCAAGGTAAAATTCACAGCATTTTATTCTACATTTTATTCTACTAGCTATGCAGAGAAAGGAAATGGCTGGGACAAATACTAAAATCCCAAGCACAAATTTGCTATAGAATTAATATCACAATTTGTCACTGATAATGAAAGCATATAAAACAGGTCCTGACAGCATGTTATTTCTGTAGCACATCATTCTTTATAAAATCTGAACAAGGTTTTCCCTTGCAACTGTGGAAATTACTTTTTTTCTCTAAATTTACAAAGCAAAATAATATTAATATTGTGGTTAGTAGCCATCTGCTTCATGAGAATTCTGTGCAATCATTAGTCTAAACTGATGGCATCGTGGCAAGCTGCCACGTCCCAGGAGGCCAGCCTCTAAAACTCATCAGCATCTTTGAATCAGTCTCAAATCCAAGAGGGCAAACTACAAAATGGGAGATCCACACCATGAAACTCTGTTTTTAGACACTAAACCCCAAAATATTATCCCGCCCCATCCTATATTCAGAGTGGAACATCAGACAGGCAGTCAAACGGAATCACCAGGCAACATTGAATAAACAGGAAGCATTTAGATGGCATGCCAGGTACAACAGAGCAACCAGCAACCTGTGTTCCACTCAACAGCAGCAGTTTTCACTACAAAGTCAGAAAAGGATCAAGCTGTGAAGGAGTTCAGCTTATCACACAATCTCACTGAAGTCACTATAACTTTTTTAGTGAAAAAAGAAAAAAAAATCACCATAGAGGCAGCGGCATGCAGAGGGATCCAAAGGAGGTGTGAGCTAAGTAATATTTCTCATACTGTTTCCATCATAAAAACTTGCACCAGAATTTTCCAAATGTAAATGTTTCATTCAATAAGCTATGTTCTCTCCTGCCATTTTTAATAGCCTGTTCTAATGATTTTCATTTAGAAATGCAAAAGAGTGCTGTATTTTTAATGTTTAATCAATCTTCAAGAACTCTGTGTGTTTGTAATCATGGGCCATATGGATGCTAGCAGAAGAAGGTGCGTGACCAAAAATGATTCAGCAAGACACACCATAACTACTTTTCTCCCGCATGCCATAATCACCTAATCATTTTCTTTTTTGGGCATCCTAGATGCTCTAAGCAGGGAGGGGAAAAGGGGAGGAAGAAGAGGTAATCTAACTAGAAAGTCACAGTTAAAGCTAGTCTTGCAATATGTACGCAAACAATTTGAGTCATACCAATCTTTTTGCTTCACTTAGAATTTTATGGGAAATGTGACAGTAGCAGAGGGGAATGGCATGTGATAGGGCTCGGGCCTAATTACACATACACAGGAAAGAAGCCATCTTTCAAGAACCTATTAGTGTTCAGTGCTTTTTGATAAAACTTAGATGGCGGCTACATACATTTGTAAACAAATGCACAAATAAAAACAATAAATGAAACTACACTCTTTAAGCATCTTAAGGACACAAGATAACTTGCATGCACTTATCCAAAACCCTCATGGACTAACTGTCACAGATTTTAAAAATAAATAAATAAATAAACAATGCAGAAGCATATCACAGCACGTCATTGTTTGGATTAATTTTAGGTGTACTACCAATTATTTAAAATGAATCCCTTATAAGAAGAATCAATTTAATTTTGAACTATCATATAATCTTGTCATATCTTCCTCCTCATCCAGTGGTATCTTAGAGGGACTAAAGGGGACTGAAGAGCAGTAAGCTTTGTGCTACCTTCTTTCACATAAACAAATATGCTATTAAAATGAATAAATGAAATAAAAATTTTAAAATGTAAAGCTGAGCTGTAAGGATCAGAGAGACGGGAAGACTTTACCCCTCATTACTGGTGCTGGTAGGAACACTAATAGACTAACTGGACATTATCCTATCAGTAGTTAGTGTTTGAGTTCTGATGGCTGTGATACACCACTCAGGGCACATTGCTCCAGGACAACAGTCCCAATCTGTAGTGCAGTAGAATAACTCGGCCCTTATTCCTCACGGAAAAGGATCATGTTTTGCAAAATAAACAGCAGAAGAGCAGAAACCTTACCCTCCCCTCCCATTGTCCATGATCCTTCATCTCCACCTACAGCCGTAGGCCTCTGCCTCACCAACCTGAACTTGGGTCATATTTACATCTAAGAATAGAGAGTGTCACTGCAACCATTTTGAACAAAATGATACTTTGAACCTCATTAAGTACATTGAGCTCAAATCATACTTAAGATTTGGATTAAACTCTGACCCCATTCTGGCTGTGTGACCTTCAATAAGTTATTTGATTTCTGAGATACATCCTCATTAGAAAAGTAAGATGCATGTTGACCTTAGAAGGTGGTGGTGAGACTCCAAAAGGACAACTTATAAAGCACTAACTGTAGTTCCTGGTCTGAAATAGGCACTCAATAAAGGGAGTGACCACTGTAGTTTAAAAACATGAAGTTCCAAGTTCAATGAGAATTTAGGGTCTTTTTGTTAGTTAGAGACAATTAAGACTATAAGCATAAACTTTTCAAAACCAAGAGCTCAGAACATACACATTTTCATCTCGTACCCAGATTCTGGTACTACTAGCTAAAGATAAGACACTACTATTACTAAATCCATTTTGTCTAACTTCAAGCTATAGATTCTTGTTCAGGGCTCTTAACTTGTTTTGAGTTTGCCTGTCCTCCCTAAACACATGAAAGCTGATAACACTTGTATCCCCTACTGAAGGGAATTGTAGTAAACATGCAAAGTAGTAATGAACATGAAGCATTTTATAATCTGGAAAGTTCTATATAGCATAGGCAGCAACTACCATTGGGCATTGATACAGTTGGTGGGTAAAAGTATATACCACTCTGATGTGCAAGTGTCTCGGTTCAAAGCTCCATTCTGCTCTTGGCCAATAGTGTGAGGAGCTATGGCATTAAACTCCCTAAATCTCCATTTATCCATGAACATGAGAGGAGTACTGTAGAGAGTTACTGAAAGAATCAAAAGGATATATTGTTTTAAAGAACTGTTAACACATTGCCTGGCATATTATAAGTGTTCAATAAATATTAGCCACCAAAATTAAAGATTATCATGTATTATGATATCTTCAGTTACAAGACACTAAGTTCTTTTTACTTGTTACAATTAGATATTTCTCATTTATATTGCTTTGCTTTTAAAAAAAAAAAAAAAGATTGTTACCAACTTTGATAACCACTAAAGATTTTCAAAACATCCTTTAAGTGTCTTTATCTGCATTCTTAAGGCATCGTGGTTTGTGATACTTTTCAAAAAGGCTTCATACCCCTGATTCTTAATGGGCTTAGTAAAATCTCCTACATGGTAATGTTCATGGAGATACATGATTACACTTACAAAGCCTTTACTGGTCATAGAAACAGTAATCACTTTCCTCAAGTTCTCAAATTTTACAAAGAAGCACCAATTCATATCACAGTTTAATACCAATTAATAAAAAAGGCATTTTAAAATATTCAATATCCCATTAAGAAAAATCGGCTTTCCCTGTGGTGGTTCAAGACTATTATTCCCCATCAGTAATGGGTAGCAAGAATTTCAATAAAATGATCGCTCCTTTATCCCCCTAGTGGCCACACACAAAATAACAACAGATAAAGAAAAGACGAAATAAACACTGGAATGGAAAACTGTTTCTCAACCTTCCTTTGACGGATGAAGAGACTAAGGCCAAGAGATGAGAACTTGGCCAAGACTAAAGGATTTTTCAGCAAGCCTCAAGCATATTAAAATGGGTTTTGGATATTTTAAATGTCCTGATAAATATTCCCAAATTACTTTTAAATTTTGTCTTGTCAAATGGACACTGAGTAGCTTTATTTCTAGTTTTCTTCTTCCTTCTCAGATATATTAAGTACAGTTTTCCAAGGTCAAAGATAAGACCTCAGCTGTGACCAAGAATTCCTGAATCCTCTACGCAGGATTCCTTTTTGAGAACGATAGGTTGCCCCTCCAGGTAGAGAAGTACACAAAGATAGCTGTCCACAGAAAAAGCAGCAGAAGTCAGTGCATTTTTGTAGATGGCCAACAGCCCACAATGAATAAGAAATACAGGTCCAAATAAGAAATTGTGCTCCATTTGCATACAATGTGTCAAAATGCATTCTACTGTCATGTAATTAGAACAAATTTAAAAATTAAAAATAAATTTTCAACTTACGAAGTTATAGAAAATAAGATGCAATATATCAAGTCTATCTCTAGACAAGAAGCTAGAGAACCAGAAAGAGGAAAAAAACAAGAAAACAGTTAATATCCTTCATTTATTCATTACATAAATGTTGTATTATGAAAAAAAAAGAGAGAAATAGAAGTCAAGAAATAAGTTAAATGCCAATTTCTCTCAACTTTAGGGTACCCCTAGAAAGGAAAAAATAGGAAACAGGTAGGGTATCTACATGGAATAGGATAAAGCTGAATTTTCTTGATTTGAAAGAAAAATAAATTATGTGGTTTATTTTTTAGCCCTAAAATTTAACAGAAGTATAGGTTTTGTTTAGACATAAATGCATTCGGGAATTAAAACCATTATCCAGATATTTTGAGGCAAGTAATTTTTTTAAAATAGTCATATAGCACCCAAAACATGTTTATCTTAAAATTATAAACTTCAGACTATGGCAGGTTTAAATTTTCACATCACTGCACATAGACTCCAAGGTATATTCAATGAATCTGAAATCACCTACAGGAAATCACTTCAAAATGTGTGAGTCTCAGCTCTGACTTATACTAACTAGGTGCCCTCAATCAAATCTTACTTCCTGTTCCTCAGTTTCCCCATCTGCAAACAAGATGAATGACAATAATATGTAATACCTTGGTTGTCCGAAGAGTTAAATGAGATAATACCTGTAAAGAATAATTACCTGGCACATCATCTGCAGGCAGTAAATGTTAGTTATTGTTCTTATCAAAATGTTGATGCACTGTTTTCTGTACTTTAAACCTGAAGAGGAAGCAAGGATAAACAATGAGAGAAGTGCTTCAGATTTCAGACTGGGACATGGGAGTCATGCTGGTCCAGCCCATCTACTCCTAAGGAGATGTAAGACACTGGACCAAACACTCACCTTATGTGTGGTCCTTATTTTCTTATGTGTAAAAGATAAGAAAGCTGCATCTAAATTCAAACATGTCAGGCTAGACAAGGATATACAAGATCATTCAATCCCAAATCAGATGCTTAAGCTTACTTAGAACAAGAATTTATGGAGAACGTAATCTAATGACTTCAGGGAGGGAATTCATTTGCTAGCACCTCTCATCTGAAACAGCACTAATAGCTTGAAAGTCCTCTATTCATTGAGCTGAAATCTACCATCTGCATGTCATCAGATCCAACATGCCAAAGGTAGCAAGTAGCACCATTATTTTTATGTGTCACTGAGGAAAAAAAAAAAGACACCACCAATTACACCATGACATGATACTTTCTTATCAGACTAATTTTGAGAGGAATTGAAATTTCAGTAAAGTTAAAATATGAAAACATGGGTGTCTTATAATCAATAAAAAGTAGCATCTTCTGGTGGCTTCACCAGTTGGTCCTAATTAAAGCCCTGGCACATTAGGAGCCTATCTAATTTTCTTCCATAAGACAGTTCCTCAAGTATTTGAACCTTGTCTTTTCCAATCTCATCACCTTCAGCTCATAAGAATGATCTTAAGTCTATGAATCATCTCAAGTTTCTGACCACTGAATCCATTCTAGTTTATATGATTCACCACATGGTCATACTTACAAGCCCCAAGCACTTCTTCAAGCACCAGAGATAAAATGATAAACAAAACAGAAAAATGCTGAGCCTCCAATAATCCCACGGATATATAATATAGCAGATGAAAAATAACATGTAAACAGTAAAGTCAAAATACTATAGGCATCTTAGGATACGCAGTGGGAACAAGAGAAGGAGCGAAAGAAAAGGGTACTTAAGTGTGGTACCCAAAGAGGAACAAAAGGCTGTAGATGAGGACTGGTCTACTCTAAAGAGAATTCTTATACCTATACAGAGGGTAATCTTCTTTCCATCTTCTCATATTCATCTCTATCTTCTTTTTGACAGCCATGATATACTGTGAAATTTTGATGTTCTCACAATCTGTAAAACCCCAAAATATTTTTGAACCTATGCTATTATATTGTCTTCCCCTCTTCAGCCTGTCACTCTTCCCAGCAAGTGCTTCTATAATTGGGAGGTGGGTTGGTGGAAGAGGAGAATTATTTTTCCCCTCTGGAGGAAAACGTAGGATTTTATGTTTATTCTGGTCTCTACCACTTATTTAAAAGAACACACTGGCACATCACATTTTCTCCAAATGGTTGGTTTCTTCTAAAAAAGCACAAGTTCTTTCATCATCACAGTACAAGCATGATTCTCAGTCTACCAAACTTGAGTTGTACAAATCTGATCAGGCAAATTCATCTAACCACGAAGCCGTGAATAAAATGTAAAAAGGATTCAACAAAATTGAAGTCTGTTCTACCTCCCTGAGATGCCCGGAGTACTAAAATATCTTCTGTAGGTCAATACCATTTTGCTGCTATGCATTTATCTCATTTGGAAATCTCCTGGCCTATTGTAATCTACCTATAGTGATGAGTCAAATATAATGATCAAGAGGGAAATGTCTTAATACATCCTGGGATCCAAACCACTTTAAATACAGGATTGGAGGCTCTCCCAGGATTAGAAACCTGAATAAGCACATGTGGTTTGTGTGAATTTATTTTACCGGGTATTGAGATGTCTATGGCTCTTACAAAAGGGGAATTCCGTCGAGGTTTCCTGTCTCCTTTGTTTCAGTTCAATAATACTTAGAGTGGATAAAGCTTTTCTTCCCCCTTAAACACGTTTACTTTCACCGGCACACACGTGCACATGCATTCTCACACACACACAAGGCAGAGTGAGGGATGGGCACTCATCCCTCATTGAAATCCCTGCATTTCTGCACACTACAGTCAAGTCACAAGCAAAGCGATGTGTGCAACATTTCTAGTAGCAACACACTAGGGTAAGTTTTAGATTGGCAACTTGGATTGGTCTAGTCAAGGCCAGAGATGCCAACATCATTAACCAGGCACAGCACAGGGTTTCAAAAGGGAATTTTTTCCTTCTAATCAAAAATAATTGTTAATGATCATGAAAATGTTTTTGTCAGATAATCACTGCATACAGATATTATTAAAAAGAAAGTCAGAGAACTTGTGATTATTTATTTACATGAGTCCCCATTATAAAGATAAGATAGTCTCTTAATCATCTAAAGAGAGATTTAGTGGAAGTTAGAAAATCCTTCATCAAAATTAATATCCCTGGTAATGGTCTATAAAGGAGATTCTTTTAAAAATAAAACTTTGCAAGCTGTAAAAGGAGAGGTAATTTTGATTAAGACATATAAAATAATGAAATAGCACGAAAACTGACGAGCTTCTTTTAACCATATGGAACTACTAAAGAGAACATGGACAACGGGACCATTTTGGATTGCCTTCCCAGAACACAGACTTCTCCTAATGCTGCCCTCATGGGGGTCCTGGGGGAGCCAGCACAGACCATGTGACCCACTGTCTCTTCCCTTCCCAACCTCAGCCCCATGTATGGAAATTGCCTGACTAATCAGAGCTGTTCTCTATGAACTGGAAAGGGAGTAAAAGGAGAAATGTATTCTCTTTTTCCAACAGATAAGCTCTGGAACTATAGATGGTGCTGCTCTGCCCTGTGGACTGATGACAGAGGAGGCCAGTGTGCAGGGAGACAAGAGAGACTGAAGCACAATCAGGACAGTTCTGGTAGCTTCTCAAGCCTGCTTCTAGGCCTTTCCCATGGCCCTGCAGAATTTCTCTTCTTAAGTTTCCTGAATAAACTAATTCTGGATATTTGCATCAATCTCATACTTGAACATTAATAATTATCGGGGTAAATCTTACTAGGAGGCCTCAAAAATCACATAAAATTTTGTAACACGAAAAGTGCTATCCTTTATGTAAATGATGCTGTCACATGAACTGCTCAGAAGCAAACTATCTGTCCATCCTTAAGAAGTAGTTGTTTTAACCACTTTTGATTTATAGCTTAATGGGATTTGAAAGATGGTATACGGCAAACAATTAGAGATTTCCTTTGTGATATATTAACTGGTTCAATGGATGGAAAATCAACTTCATTATCATCCTTCTTATATCAGAAAAATCACTTAATTTGTACATCTGTCTGCTACAGGCAACCTTAACATATGACTTACTTTTATTGATGTATGTATGTGTGTTCCTTTACTAATTTATCATATATGGTAATAAATAATAAATTATATCTACACAAATAACTTGTGGTTCTCTGTCTGCACACACACCTGCACACAGTCTGGCCAATAATGTTTTGCTCCCTGTGATTCCTGGTTAGATTGCCTTGGACATGTTAGTTAACCTTTGCTGGCTCTTCAGTTTTCTCTGTCCTAATGGGAAAAAAAGAAAAAGAAAAAGAAAGAAAGAAAAATTATACCACTTGTTGATAGCATTAAATAAAATAGACTGTTAAAGTACTTTTTGAACAGTGAAGGACTATATAGACATAAAAAGCTAGTTTTTCGAGTTAAATGTATAAGAAATTCAAATAGCTACATGAAAAGAAAATGTTCAGCCTCTTTTGGTAAATTGATGTCAATTCTTCATTAGGGGGAGATCTTCTCAAGAATGAAACTCAAAGTCCACTGTGCATGTGCAGAACATCTGTGCTAAAATCATTCCACACACATTTCTTTGAAGCACTAGCTGCCTAGAGGAAATACTTTGATTTGGGGCTTTATTTAAATGCCTGGGCTTCTAGTGGAGACACAAAAAGTTTTCTAGTAAGAGCACTCTTGGGAATAAGACCAACCTCCAACCAATGTAACTGCTCAGAAGCCAAGTGATCTGGAATTTCTTAGAGCACTGTGCAATGGAAATCTCCCTGAGAACTTGCAGAGTACACAAACACAGCTGGCTTGGGGTGCTACTGACCCTGGGTGTAATCACTGCGGTAATTAAATTTAATTTTCCTAATCCAACATCATCTGACTCCATCATCTCTACGTCTCCTATATAGAAAATCGTCACTCTCATTTAATAGTACTTTGACACGTTTAAGACTTTTGCAGCTTAGTACTTTAATATTAGAAATCATTTCTTTGTAACTGCAAATACCGCCATTCATACATCCATGTGTAACACAGAGTTTAATTTGGAGATTATCCTACTTCCATAACTTTCCAGAAAGATTCTACAACGTTAAAAAAAAGACCTTAAATGTTATCATACACCCCTCTTCTGCAAGTCTCATGGATCCTTGCATCAGCTCATCTAGAAATATGGCATCAGCCATTAAGTCATTGGTGAGCCTGAAGGGTTTGGGTTTTGAGCGTTTCTGCAAACCTAGGAAAGTATGGCTTCATGCTACAACATCCTGGGGTTACTCAGCAAGAGTACCAGAGATCGTGGGGCTATATTAAAATTTGTCTTTCTGAAAGGAGAGATGGAGAGGTATTATGAATCTATGTCTTCTTGCATCCGTTTACACAGCCGTCGGTATTGCTGTCTCTGGAGACCGAGGTTGTTCTGTGTGTGTGCATGTCATGCATGCTATCTCACGAAGCTGGCCAACGCGCAGCGCGACGCGGTATCGTGTCCCTGGGAATCTAATGGCTTGGTCGAATAAAAAAGAACATCAGACCGTTGCTGATAATAGTATAAGATGCATTTTGATAATATAAATGAAAAAGGATCAGATGAAGTCACACAAGTTCTCAATATGTCATAACGCACCCACCCACCCCCCAAAAAATAAGTAAGAACGAAAGAAAACCAAGGAAAAGCCTGGGGCTGCGGGAGTGTTACAGAGAGCGAATTGCTCAGGACTTCAAACACTGGGAGTCATTCTGTCAAGGGGAGGGGGCGGGCGGGGGCAGGCTCTGGGCCTCTTTAACAAAGTCCTCCTCTCTTTGCTCCCTCCCACTTCATTCACTTGCAAATCAGTGTGTGCCCACAAGAGCCAGCTCTCTCGAGCCCGTAACCTTCCCATCCCGGGAGCTGCAGTTTCAGCCGCGGCAGTAAGAACGCAGCGCCCGCGACCGCGACCGCGGCGGCGGCAGCGGCGGCGGCGGAGGCAAGAGCAGCCTGGGCGGGTCGCAGGGTCTTCCCGGGCACAGGAAGGCGAGCAGAGGTGCGTTCGGTCTCTGTTGACAGTGCTGGTGGATGTGCATGCCTTTTCCTTTTTTTTTTTTTTTTTTTTTTAATTCTGTAGCGTTGATGGAAGCCAATCAGAGAGAGAGCCCTCTCCGCCCGGTGGGTGCCGCGCGCTGGAGTTGGGAGGGATGCTCAGCCTGCGAGCCGGGGTCGGGGTGGGAGCGCGGGTCCGGCTGCGCTGCCGGCGCTGCTGCCCTTGCCCAGGACCGGCGCGGCTTCCTGGGGAGCCTGGGCGCCGCTCCTCCGCCTTTTGGTAAGACCGATCTGTCCTGGGGTTTGATGGAGGCACTTGGAGCGGGGCCGCGGGTGAACGCGCTGCGTTTCTCTCCGCCAGCGGAGGCTGCCAGGGGAGCTCCGGCATTTGCAAAGTTGGCTGGTCAATTACCAAGGGCGCTGGTGCGTGCAGGACCGGTAGAACCGTTCCGGGCTTGATTTATTTCCACCTGCTCACATTACAAGGGTCTATGTGGTGCTTGCTTGGGCTGAGTTATATCTCTCGGATTTGGTAGTAACGCAGAAATTCAGGTAGTCTGAAAACTCTGGAATGCTCCCAATAAGGAAAACTTAAACTAAAGCGATGGTTTGGCCGAGAGAAGGAGCTAAAGAGAACTGTTAGCTTGCACGTTCGGGGCAACGTCTGCCCGCTCATGTAGGACAGAAATGCTTAGGTTGCGAGGAAAGTCCAACACTGGACTCCGAAAATGGAGCTCACTGTCCAGGAAAAGTCATGTGGAAGATGCAGCCCGCCTGTGCTCTTCCACCGCTAGCCAGGCACAAATCTTAGGGGATAACGCCTTTCTCAGACTGGTTGGCGAGCAGCTCCAGTGCTCCTGGTTTTTAGATGTCAGATACAAGAAAAGGGGAGCCCCCAGTGTGTTCATCTGGAATTTACAAAAAGGGGGTGTTGCAATGTTGTGTACTGCAGCAGTTGCAGAGCTGGGATTACTTCTGTAGTTAGATATTCTCCTGCCAAGAGTTACCATACATCTCGAGATGGGAGATGCTGAAGAGGTCAGCGTGGTACTGAGAACTGTTGTCGCTGCTGCAATAAAATCCGTATTTTATGGGGAGTTAAATGCAGGTCTCTGTTAGTACAAGGGCTAGTCACCTGAGTTAACTACTGAGAACATTCAACAGCCAAGAAGTTTAATCATCCGGAATAGCCATACATTTTCTCCTCTCCCACTTTTTCTTAAAAGAAACCGTAATTAAGATAGTCACATTGTTTCCAGGCCATCTTCCTTTTCACTTACAAAAGCACAGAATATGGGAAATAAGACGTTTATTGTGTTTGTTTGGGTTTCTTTTCCCTGCAACAATGTTGCTGGAGTGATTGTGGTGTACATACGTGGCTGCTCTCAAGGGGTGCAGTCGTAAAATATGGGCTTTCTGACTGGTTAATTATCCAGGGAGTGCAAACTCCTCCCCGTGTTGGGGAAAGAACCCAGAGATACACCTAGTTAATGCACAACTCTTCCAAGAATGAGTAACAAATACATTGTGTGAATGGTAGCCAAGGGCTGCTTATTTATTTCCTTTCTTTTCTTACCAACAGCCTAACCTGAAAAGAAAAACCCTCAGGATTCTCTACTTTAGAAAAGGGGAAGAAAAAAAAAAACCCTCTTGCAGTTTAGCTTGAGCATCACCCTTTGTGTACTAGCACTTGGAGGGCTCTGTGTTTGCTATTTTAGAGAACCGGAAAACCAGCTATGTGAAGAAAGGGGATATGATCAAGCAGAGGTCTTCATGATGTCATAAAGAGGAGGGCAAAGTATATGCCAGAGGCCAGATTTTCAATGCACAGCTCAAAAACTTAAATCCAACAATTGACTGCAAAATACAATTACATAGGATTGTAAATCATCCCCTTTTGCTTTTTGCTGTGTTCTAATTAAAAAGATATTGGGGTGAAATAAAAGATCTCTTCTTACCTAGTCTGATGGTTCATGCCACTACATTTGAAGCAGAGGAGGTAACCAATTCCTTCAGGAAAAAATGTAAGAGGCAGCAGCACATTTTTAAAAGAAAATGGCAATGGTTTAGTTCTACTGTATTTGTCCACAATTATCTTTTGCTGCCATTAGAAGAGACAGGCTGGTGTCTCTGTAGGGACTTTTAGTCCCTTTACTAGCTGGCTTTTACACCAATTTATTGCAATTACATTTCTCAATGCTAACTCTGCAAAGATAATATATGGAAACAAAATCATTTTCTATCAAGTTGCCTACCATCAAAAAGGTGTACTTCTACCTCCTCCCACCACTTCCATCAGCTTTGCAGGGAGAACCTTACTGTGAGGCATTCTTCCCTTTTAAGAAAAAAAATTATCTTGCAAAATACTTCTTGAGATACTGGAAAACAGCTAAAATTGCTAGAAAGTGCAGCTACTATCCCAAGGCATGAAATGACACTTCCTTACTGTATCATTTAAGTTGGAACAAGTTCTAAATATCTAATTAAGTCTAATTGAGTGACTTCTCCACAAAGGGATTTTAAAAAGAGAGAAGAGAGATAAACTGTGGCAAATATGTATCTTCCTAAGGAATTACTGTGCAGTCCCCTTTCTGGCCCTACTTGTTTTGCAGTCATGAATGTCAACTTACTAAGGCTGCATCTTTTGAACTACTGAAACTTTTTTTTTTTTTTTAAGTTGGAAGGGACCTCTAGTGGGTCACTCCATGCATTTCTCCCTGTAGCTCACTTGCAGTGTAGGATTTGCTATCTAAGATAATATGAGCATATCAGCCTTTGCTCCACAGAAAAGTTTGCATTCTCCAAGCACTATCTTGATATTTGCGCCAGGTCAAAGCCATAATTACCATCATTGCTTTAGTTCCCTTAACTTAAGGGACTCATGACTATTTTCATACTTTGCTAGGTATGTAAACTTTCAGTATTTGCTCTGTGATTCCAGATGAAAACGATAGCTAATTAATGAAGATTTCATTACCTTCAATATAACATTTGCCTATATCTGACCTTGCCAAGGTTCTACTTTCTAAATTCCAATTAACCCCATAACAATAATGACCTTATAGTTATGACTCAGAAAGTACCACTTGAAGAATTCCCATTACTAAAGACATATTTGCAGAAAAAGAACCCCCCATTCAAAAACTCATATATAAATAGTCCACAAGATGTTTAGGTGCCTGTGTTACCCTTATTCTGGTGGTAGTGTGTGTGTGTGCGCGCGCGTGTTGTAATTTTTCTCTTTGATATATCACAACACATTTTAGCTAAACTACTCTCTAAAAAACTCTGCCTGGAACTTGGAATAAGATAAGTACTGTAGGGTGAATCAGCCTCTTCTGCTGACAGTCTGCAGGTTTCAACATCCAATTTAAAAATCTGTTCTAAAGTTTGAAATGTGTTCCAAATGAGATAACATCCAGCAGAAGCCAGTTGCCTTGTGCTGCTTGCTTAGTCACTGCAGCCCATTGTTTGGGGTCCATCAGAAGTAGGGTCTCGTTATAAAAACAACAAGCAGTGACAGTCTGAGCTGCATTTTTAACAGTGCTTCAGCCTACTGAGGTTACTGAGCCTACCTTATTTGCTTCACAAAAAGTAAAAATGTAGATAATTAAACTTTCTCTGGCTTAATTTTTTCTGAATAATGATTCTAAATAAAAAGATTCAAGATAAAGCATAGGGAGTGGGTTGACTTTCTTTCATTCTTCTCTTTTTCTTTCTTTCTTTTTTTTTCCTTCATGGGCATTTCTACAGTGTTTTGAGGACAGATGAGAGATTGAGACCCTTTTCTGGATCTGAACAGTAATATTTTTGTTTGAGCTCATTTCTTGAAAAGATTAACTGGTCTACATTTTTTTAAGTTTCTGTTCCTAAGGAAGGCTCCCTTTTTCAAAGCAGTCCTCTGAGGAACTTCAGGTTCTCTCTGATTAATAACCAAACCTACGGAATATAGTCTTTGTAACAGTACCACCCACAAAGAAGGAAGATAAGGGAAGAAGGGGAAAGTACAGATAATCCTTCAAAAAAAATAGTGTGCCTCCATTTACTAGGAGAGTGAAATAGTATCAAGTTGTAGAAGCCAACAATTATTGAGCCAGAAGAAACCATCTGAAGTCTGTGGTCTAGTTGTTCAAAACTGAACTGTCCAGGAAATGTTCAAGTCTTCCAGAAAAGAAACTCACTGAAGGCTGGATGTTGTGGGCACGCACTCATACATGTAGAGTGGGTGCCTGGGCAGGCTGATTCTCCCTCCTGCAGATCATTAGAGATCATTTCACCTTTTTTCATCTATTTAATACCTTTACATTAACACTGTTGGGTGCTTGCTTTCTCCAGCAATCTGATCACCTTGCTGAGATTTGTAAGATGGGTTTAATTAAAGCCAGAATGTTACTATTAAATTAGGTTGACAGTATAAATAGGCAGCCTAGATCATAAGCTTTTCCTGAAATATGTAATGTTAAATTGTGGAAGAATAATTTATGAAGAAGATGAAGAACATAAAGCTAGCCACACTGTAGGGTGTGATTTATCTTCATATTTCATCCCTTGAAAGAGTATTTTTCTCCTTCTGTCATTTCCTAAGTGTATAGATATAGTCGAAAGATGTTCAAGGGACCTAATAAGTTATAGGAATGGCAAATAGCAAGAAAACATTAAACTAAGGAGATGTCCAAATGAGTGAAATGTTAAGGGATGAGGAGGTAAATATTTACTTAAGAAGGAAGCATAAGAATCAAAATAGAATTAAAATTGCCACTTCTACACAAATATATTTCCTCTTTATAAATGGTGCTATTAAATACCTTATAACATGATTACATCATTAACATGTTTATGTACACTACTCTTCTCTATCATGAAATGAAAACTTGAAAATTATCCTTTAAAAAAATCACCATCTAAAGAAGACAATTTTGGATGAAATTCCATTAGAATCAAGAAAGTTGTTTTCTTAGTGCTTTGAAGAATACCAACTCATTCCTTCTATTATCTTCTTTGCCCTGAAAGCTAAGTTGATATAATATCTGTTCTGATTCTGAAATCCAAAGTATATAAAAATGATACAGACCAAATATTCCATTTATTACCCTTTTGGACCTCATCTATAATTTAACATGGTGAAAGACGAAACTGCCAAGTCAGCGCACCCCCACTACCATACTCCATATAGGGGAAATCTAAATCTATAGTATTGTTATTTATAAGTATTCAGGCAAGATTAAAAACAATACTGGCCTATATTCTCAGAATTTTTATATTCAAAAAATAATAATGATAATAAACTAATCTTTATTGAGCTTCTGCATGTCACACACTGTTCTAAGTATTTTATGTGCATTTTTGCACAGTAATAATAGCACGATAAATCAAAATGGAAAATTTATACTCTTACTTCTTTAGCCCTCTTTTGGTTTGAATTTCCAGGGAATCTCCATCTGAGCCAACCACTTAATGAATCTTCACAAATACTTGTGAGGTCTTAGAAGGGAAAGTGTGACTAAGAAATACAGAGCAGCAGAGGACTTTGGAGTGATTTTATTATTTTGGCCAGAGCAAGGTAAATTTCAAGGTTAAGGAAAAGATTTTTTAGGTTTAAAAAAAAAATTGCAAGCACGCATTAAAGTGTGTAAGTGTACTAAAAAGCATTGTGTAGGTCATTTTTTTTTAACATAATCATAGTACTTTTTACAAGAGAGTGAAGTGTCTTCTGCCTTCAGAGAGAGCTTCATGATGAACAGCGTACTTCAGAAAGTAGCTAGAATTGACAACTGTTCATTTCATTGAGGAGGAGGGACATCCCAACCTCACAGTGTCCTGCAAGGACATCAGTCCATTCGTAGCACATGGACATTCCTCACTATGTTCATAGCATTTGGATCTCTGGGTAAACTGAGTAAGCTTGTATTTACTTCTTTCTTTACCTGATAAGTAGAATCAATTGTTTTCTTCTTTTATGACCACAAATTTGTTACCTCATTATGATCATAATTCAGAATTTGTTCTGAATTATTTTTTACCAAGTAAAATTTTACATATGCACCCATGCACATGCACACACACACCAAAAAACACCCCAGAAAACACAAAAACAAAGAAAATAAGGAAAGAATGAGGGAGGGGAAGAGAAGGAAGGAGGGAGAAACCCTCTTAATTCACATTATAGATGATTGACATTGATGATCCATTTTCATTAGAATCCATTCTTTCTATTGCCACCGTTCAAAAAGTCATGTTGTTAATCTAGCCTTCAAGGGAAGTTTGATAATTAGAAAAAAAATCAGAGAATATAAGACACAGGAAGGAGCTTAGAGATGGCTTCACCCAACACCCATCATTTACATATGAGATAACTGATAACCAGATAGATGAAGTAACTTATTCATGGATGTACTAAATTCATTTTGTTCTTTTATCTCTATCTTTCTCTTTTGAAGCCTGATTTCTAGTTGCTGGATGTCATTGCATTTTGTCATCTCCACTTAATTCCGGCATTAAAAATTAAAGAGGAAATTTAAATCTACAATATTGTTATTTATAAGTATTCAGTGAAGGGGCAGACATAGAAACTTAATGGCAAAAATAAAGATATAGGCTTCTTCAGGATTTTCATGTGTTTGTACATTTTGTAAAGCTCCTATTGCAAAGAAAAATTAAAAATTTTCTTCAAAATTTTGACCCCTGCCTTGGGGACACATGTGAGTTTCATCCAAATCAATGATTCCCCAGGATGTCCAAAGTCAAGTGTCCACCTTTCAAAAATGCTTATTGGTCAATGATCAGATATAAAAAAATGATAACAACCTATTGTATTTTTCATTTATTTATTCTCTTTTTAAAATTTTGTGACCTTCCCACTCCTTTGGAGTTAAAATGTCAATTCTTTCATGGAAGCATATGTATGGATAGATTATGTGGGCTTTTGCCTTAGTGAAATTAAAATCTGGCAAGTAATCCAATGTCATCTTCCCCCCACTCTTTAAAAAATAAAACTGTTAATGTTCCATGAAACCTGAAAGTCTGATGACAAATGGGTTAGATAATGGATGGCTTTGTATAAAAAAAAAAGTGATTGACCTAGTTCTTTTCTTTCCTATTTGGATGAGCAAAAAGTAATTATATTTAAGCAAGCCAAAAGGACAAACTAAACAAAACCACTAAATCAAAAGGTATCCTTGGGTCTCTTTATTAAAACATATACACATTAAAATTAATGTTTAGAATAATAATAAGATCTTTGACCAGATTAACAGGTTCTCTAAATATGTATTTTGTCAAACTCCTGGCCAGAGTGTGTCAGAAGCAATAAATCTGCCGACTTGACTACATAGTGGATGATTCATTGGAAAGTGAAGTTTTAAGTTTTATCTAACTTCATAAGCAAAAGCAAACACAGCTTATGTACCCATGTAAATCATAAAAGGGGTGTCTCTTTTTTCCCTAAAATAAACTTTAACTAATTGTGGAAAAACAAAAATTTTCTAAGGCATTGATTAGTATTTTGAAGTACACATTTTTTTCAAAAAGCAATTGCCTGCTGGGCGCGGTGGTGCACACTTGTAATCCCAGCAGCTTGGGAGGCTGAGGCAGGAGAATTGTGAGTTCAAAGCCAGACTCAGCAAACGCAAGGTATTAAGCAACTCAGTGAGACTCTGTCTCTAAATAAAATACAAAATAGGACTGGGGATGTGCCTCAATGGTCAAATACCCCTGAGTTCAATCCTTGCTACAAAAAAAAAAAAAAAGCAATTGCCTTTTAGGATGTAATATGGATTTTAGTCATGAAAATAAGATTATATTTTAACTGAAAAGCTTATATCTCGTATTGCACAATTTAAAAGAGATAGAGTTTCATTAATCCACTACCATCCATCTTATAAAATATTTGAAACTGCTCAATTTCACATTGAACTAAAATATTCTGAGCTCTCCTTAGCAACAGGTTCTAATTTAACACCAATCAGAATGGTGTGTGGTCAGACTAAGAAATCACCAATGCAAATGATAAAACCCATCATGACTCTTACATTACTGATAAATCCTAATTTAAACCAAGTCAAGCTATTGTATCTCCCAGCAATTTATTCTCAAATTAAACTACTTGTTTAAAAGTATCTAGTTGGGATTTTGGCAGTGTTTCATAAAGAATTAATTCTGTGAGGATGGCCTTCTGATAAATATCCATGCCAGAGTTTTTACTCTCTGAATTGACTGCTTTTTATCAAAAAGAGAGAGAAAGAGAGAGGAGAAATGTTTAGTCCAGGTCCTAATTAAGACAGAAGAATAAAGTGGGGTCCCTTACTAGTTACTCAAACACAGTGATCCCACCTCACCACGTTCAGATACCAAAAGCACCAGCTCTGTAATAATTTTTGCATTTGTAGAACTATTTATCTGCAAGTAAACTGTCTTTGAAAAAAAATACAGGCATGCCAAAAACAGGTCCTATACTTACCATATGTGTGTCATACTGCATTTTCCTCAAGGTTGCTTATAATTCTTTGCTACCATACTCCAAACTACCTTTCCAAAGAACACTGTGGTTTTACTTTTTTGAGGAAACTTCCCCACTGCTTGAATTTAAATGGCACATACTTTGTGTCCTAAAAACAATTAATTAAAGAGATGACCACAAATGGGGTAGGCAGTGCAAGATGTCTTGTGCTAGTCCAAATAAGTACTTTGTCCCCAAATGGGACATTAAATAGGACAGTAGCTCCATTTAAAATATGAAGTTGCAAAGTACATAAAAATAAAATACTCTCAAACAAATGAGTTTAATGTGATGTAATGAAAGAGTTTCATGCGGTAGACAGAGGAGAAATTATTGAAACCCTAGGCTGAACTAATGGGCATTATAGAACAAAAAGTTTGCTTTGCATCCTGGATGTTCTGAACATTAGCCAAGTATATGTTTGCTTCCCAATTTGCCACTAAACTAAAATAGATTTTTAAATGGCTTATTTTTTTTTTCCTTTTTTCTCTGTCTGATAATCTTTTCATCATGGTTGATTAGAGAAAGCAGTCACAGAAGACAAGAACCAGGCTTGCCCTACTTTTAAATTAAGAAATATAGACTAATATCCATAATGTTTTGAAGAGAGACTTTAAAGCAAGGAGTGAAATTTGTAGTGAGTTAAACTGAACAATCCAGAAAAGCAGCCATGAAGTCTCTGCATGCTACGGAGATCCTCTACCTGTCAGACCCTTCCTCATTTAGGTTTTAGCTGATTGACAAGTGTTCCTAAGAATGATATTCAGCCAAGACTTTTGGGAAAATCTTTATTTGATTCCCTGCCCACCTGATACAAATAGAAGACACTTTATAGAACAGATAAGTCCAAGTTGGGAGAAACTGGAAAATGACTTTAAATATCACTTTTCCATTACAAAATCAGCATTTTGAGGTAAGGGCATCACTAGTAAACTGTAAGTATAGATGTCCAATAAATACTTACTGGGTGAAAGTCTCATATAAGCTCTGAATGATTCTCTTAAATAAATATTTTCCCAACTTATTTCCTTTTCATGCTCATTCATGCCAGTGGAAATATAATTTTTCTAGCCTCACTGACAACTTAATTTTTAATAACTCTGACTTCTTTAAAAGGAGTCTATTTCAAAGGAAACCGATTCCATGATGTCCTGAGAGCCAGAGGACCATGGTTGATAGGGCTGCCCAGCTTTCAAAGCCCAGCCACCAGCCCTCTTTTCCTCCAGGCAGACTTTTATTAAAGTTGGTATTAAACATTGTCGCCTGGAGCCTGATTAACAATTTATGCCTTCCTAAGCAGATTAGCAGAAGTCTGTCATTTTGATTTTTTAATTCTCAATTTGTCTTTGGAAACAGAATGTACCTCTGAGTTTACACTTTCAACATATTTTATTTTTGAAAATTCAAACCTACACTCAGCAGTGTCCTTTCCAAGATTTTTTTCTTTTATAGTTTTAGTACCCATGTGTATTACTATATATTTTCTCTGATAAATAAGGCAATTGTTTATTTGTTTAGTGAATTACTTTTCCCCCCTTATTCAAATAATCCTAAATAATCTTTGGAAAATATTTTTAATTCTGTTACTTAAGGAGAAAAATAAGCAAGATGATTGGGAAAATAAAGTAGTATAATAATAATAGCTAACACTTAGAAAGTACTTAATGTCAGGCACTATTATAAAGATCTTACATGAATTTAATGTCCATAATGAGGCTCTGAAGTAAATACTGTTTATCCTCCCAATTTTAAAGATAAAACTAGGGAACATAGCAGTTAAACAATTTGCCCAAAGTCACACAGCTGTTATTTGTTGGAGCCAAAACTAAATCCTGGCTATCTTGACAACCCATATAGTTTTAACTATTATATCCTATACCTTTTATGCTTAATATAAATGTATGTGTTATATGTGTAAAAATCATAAGAATAATGGCTGGATTGATGGATAATAGATTAGATAGGTAGGTAGGTAGATCTAGATAGGAAGATGTGTGTATCTCAAATACAAAAAGTCAGAAGAACAGGGATTACATATATGTAAACACATGTGCAACATGTACACATTTCTCATGACTCAAAAATACAGTCAGAAAGAAAACTCATCTTTCCTTTTCATCCCTCAATGAGGACATCAATGTATTCTATAATGTGAGATCAATTAATTACAGCCCCAAGCAGCAAATTACAGCCCAAACAGCAGATTTCAGCTTCACAGAGGCCTTTTAACTCAAGGCCTGGCTCTTCACTTTAAGTCAAGCTTGTAATCACTTACTGTTGATCCCAAGGGAGACCTGGGCAGAGTGGAAGGTTCATGTTCATCCTTTATTCATTCCATAATATTTATTGAGAGCTCCCCCTGCCGTGCTCAGCACTAGAGAAACCATAGGTAATTGGACAAATATATACTAGAAACTTAGGGAAAATAGCTTCTTTCCTCACACTCTATGCAAGATCAACCATACCAGCTTTGTGAGCAGGGCATTCAGAACTAATTCTATTTTCTCTTTGCCCCATGTTTACTTCTTCCTTGAATACAGAAATCGGTTTCTTGTTTCAGATTACATCATGTTTAATAGGGTTTCTGCTCATTTTTAGGTTTGGCTTTTGACCTCTTGCCCACCATAGAAAGAACTACCACATCCATCTTTACTACCAAAAACTCAAAATAGTTTTATATTTTTGACAGCATGTCTCAGAATATTTTCATGGTATTTCTTTCTGTAATCCCTAAATCTCCAGGGATTTTGTCATAAAGCTCAAGACAGTACATTTACCATCAGGAGAAATGCCTCTCAGCAAGAAATCATTTTACAGAAGAAGCCTAGCTGAAATTTTGGATTTAGGTGATGACATTTCAATTCAATAACCATTTAATGAACATTTTTGTGCAAGTTGTGGTGTGTGCCGTGGATGACACAATGCTTTGATACCAGACTGGGTGCAGTGTGTATTCAATATTTAACATGACTGTTGGTGTTATTTTGTAAATTCATCCCATGCAGAGAGGGGTGTTCTGTCAGGATTCAGTCTTTTAGTCACTAAGTAGATTAGGATCTACCATTGTTATATCTAATGAGTTCAATGTATTGTGTACCAAACCCTGTGCACATTCAGCTGGTGTGCATGTAAACAGTTATCTTGGTTGCTGACACTCATGGCCCCCATGTCACCCCTCATCTTCATCTGGCAAAATCATGGAGGACCTTCACGGGAAAAGGTCAGGAATCAGTCAGGAAAGCATACCTGACCTCCACTTTCCTATCCTGCCCTTATTACTTACATTACTCACTATGTGATTGTGTAAGACTCTTTACTGACTCAGTGTAGCTGTCGAGCCATTTTTCAAAAGTCCATGTGACTGTCCTGTTGAAGCAGCCACTAGGTACCCCCACCAAAGAGACCCCCACTATAATTGTAACATCTCAACCTTTGGCACAGCTTCAAAAACTAGGCCATGGAGTCTTACTTTAGCCCTAAGATCTAGCACTGTTTTTGACAAACAGCAAGAACACATCAATTGTTGGTTGAAAGAATAAATGGAGACTGAACATTATGAAATTCTGGGCTACATTTATATGCTTTTCCATTATTCATGTTGGATGTTAGTTTTCCTTTCTTGTAATCTAATTTCCTTTGGGTACATTGTGGGAATATACTTAAGAAGCAAGAAAGTCCATGCCAACCTCCTAGACTGTCCAAAGAGGTACACCCAACAGAAGAAAAATGCCCCAAATTCCTAGGATGACTGTGGTGCCTTTGGCCAAATGTCTGAAAAAGTGTTACAGATACTAGAAGCAACAGTTCTCCTAAAAGAATAATTAAATATCTTATCTGCAAGTTGGCATTTCTTTGGTCACTTTACCTCCAGGCATAGAATTATTGCAGTTTTTATTTATGTGTTCATGTTTTCAACTGTGGCTGTATATTTTTTCTCATTGGCATAGGCTAGTATGATAAACTTGCTTATCTTTTGCTTTATCATCCACCCATAGTAGTACATCAAACTGAATCTACAAAACAAACTGTGAAACACTCTTATGTATGTGTTTTATGAGCAAAATCATTTTTGTTCTTAAATTCCTACCATGAAAATCTTTCTCAAGGTTCTACAGGAAGTCAAATGCCAGATTCTGTATACCTTGTAACCTTGAACATGGCTGTACAAAATAGATGGAATTAAACTCAACTGATTATGTAGTCCCGTTTCATTAAGTGGCAGTCAATGCATGGAATGGGATCATCACAAATCTTGTTTGGCAATGAAGTATGTGTTTCAGCTCAGTTCTATCTCCACATGCCAAATGTCTTGTAAGGGTATGAGATGAAATGGAAGAGGTTTGGATCATGGTCCTTGTATTTCCCCTGTTTCATGTGATATTCATTAATCTGAAGTCAAAAGTACATAAAGAATTCTAAACTCACTAATTACCAAAACATAAATTAGTTCGTTTTACATAAATTGATTTACTAAACTGGAGTAAGTACCATGGTATCATCTGGCAAATTTCCCTCTTGCATCTGACCCACTATGGGAAATTATAGCTTCTAAGAAAGAACAGAAGAGAGTATGGGTTCTGAATAATTAGAACAGTGATCCCTGATGTAGTTTTTCTGCCCCACACCGTTCCTTTGATTAACACCTTCCAATCAGGAACATCTCTGATGAGCACCAAGTAATCCAAAAGGGTTAAGGGCAGTCCTCTCCCATGCTGCACATCACCAACTTTAGAATAAGTAGAGAATTAAAGGATTTCCAGAAGTGATCAAGCTAGTGGAAGTAAAGGGGAAGCCAATGAATTACCCTACTTATTTACAGGGAAAAGATGATCAGGAAAATGAGCTAATTTGTGTTCAACATCGTAAAGATCTGATTACTTCTTAACTCTTTTTTAATTTTTTTAAGTTGTAGATGGACACCATACCTTTATTTTATTCATTTTATTTTTATGTAGTGCTGAGGATCAAACCCAGTGCCCCACACATGCCAGGCAAGCGCTCCACCACTGAGCCACAACCTCAGCCCACTTCTTACTCTTTCACTGAGTGTTTTTAGTCTGTATTACAATGCTTTGGGTTATGAGTAAGAGAAAAATATCATCCCAAACTGAATTTTAAAATAAATAAAATTATGATTTTTACATAAGGGACAGTCTCTGGGAAAGCAGACTCCCAGAGATCCATAGATAACAATATAACCAAAAACTCAGGATCTTTCTCAGCATCAAAGTCATTCGTCTCATAACAGATGTTTGCCAGTGGCGGCTGAAGCTACAAGCTTCCTTATTCTTGTCTAACTGAAAGGAGAGAGGGGGGAAAAACTCACAATCAAGGATTAAAGATAGTGCCCTCTAGTTGCATTGAGCCAACTCAGGTCCTATGACCACCCCAAAGTAATGTTAATCCCTGGGCTCTTCTAGATGCCATTAGGCCTTTTAGACTAAAGACCCATTCTTGGGATCAGCTCCCTTTGAGTAGTGTGTGTGTGTGTGTGTGTGTGTGTGTGTGTGTGCGCGCGCACGCGTGTGCAGGCACAGAGGGATGATAGCTGAACAAAACTGGAATTCTGTTAAAAAGAAAGAAGAAGTGAGAGAGGGACCCTGGGCAGTCTATCAGTGCTGTCTACTGCAGTTTGGTCACATCGCATCAGTATTGCTCTAAGTGAAAATATAAGCATTATATAAGGAGGGGATTCACTTTAATAAACTACAGCTTTAGCGGTAATAGATAAAAAGACCAAACCCATCTACCCTATTCTACTGAGGAAGGGTTACCTGCAAAATGGCAATTTAGAGCAATCCTGAACCATCTGAATCACTCCTGTTCTTTTCCTTTAGTCTGTGTGTGTGATGGATTTGGGGTGTGTTTGTTTTGGGAATAGACTGACTAGAAATACATCACTGTCCAAAAAGAAAACACTTCTTTTCATCTAGGGATTTGAGTCTTAACTAGCTGGAAGGAAAATATAATTTCATTTTGTTCTCATAGTCTCATTTAGAAAATAACCTTAAGAGATTCAAAGGACACCATGCCATGTGAGCACTTTCTCTGCTCTCAGGGGGCTTAGCTTGGGCATCAGCTTTTCTAGCATGTTTTAAAGTGTTTTCTTAAGCAATATTTTTGCCTTTAGCTCTGTCCTAACCACTGGAGCTTTGAGAAACTTCTAAAAGGTGTTCTCTAAAAATAGCATCATAAAACAGTTTTCTTTTTTCTTTCTTACTATAAATACCCCAGATCCATCTTAAGGTTTTTTTTTTTTTTCTTTTAGATTCCATTTGAAAGGCAAATAAGCTGAAATGTATATGTTTATCTGGATCCACATCAAAACAGTACAAAAAATAATTGTAAGATATAAGATGAAAAATCCAGAGTTCTGCCCCTGTTAACTGGGAAATCTGGGGTAAAAGTGATGTTCTAGGTATGTTTTATATAAATGCATTATGTGGTTCTGATATATGCCACACACAGGGATGTTCCTGAAATGGCATAAAATCTATAATCTTAATTTTTTCTTGATTTCATTTCTGGTCTTTTATAGCTGACATGGCACAGTCTGAATTCAATTCTCTGTAAATATAAATACAACAAAACAGTCTGTTTTTTTTCCTCAAGGAATTCAGGGGACAGAATTAAGGAGCCATGACCATCAAAGCTTCATATTTCATTAGGAGATGAGCTGTCTTGCAACTTGGAGGAAAGAAGTCATCTTTGTCATTGAGTTCTTAAGCTGTTGTACTTGTGGGTGACAAAGAAAGTCTCAGGTTGAATGTGTAGGTAACTATGACTACCCTGCAAGACAGATGCCCTGGTGAACATTTCCCTCATATCATTTTCCTCCAACCAAATGAGGATAGCAAGTTTTAACTTTAAAAGCGTATTGTGAAGGAGTCATTAGGGTACCAGAAGAAGAATGTAAGCATGATGCCCACCCTCTGGAAAGCACCCTAAAAATGTTAGCTGTATCTTTTCCTGCTACTGTGGTGGTTGTTGTTATTTCTTTTAAATTTTTAATCAAATTGGGTTGGGTTATTTTTAAGCATCTTTCAAGCTTTTTAAAAATGTTTCACTAATTGGAATAAGCCACCACTTTTTTTTTTTAATGTCACAAATGTTCTGTGCCACTGGGGGCAATATGCCCATAATTCTTCTCACTGAAATGTGTTTTGGCTGACACAGAAAAGGTGCCAAGTGTAGATTAAATTCAGAATTTCCTCAGAGCCTCTTCAGCACTGTTCCCCAGAAAACATGCAGTCCCAGCCAGGTACATTTCTCATTTGGATTTGTGACGGTGTGAACCAGCTACGGCCAACGTGAAGTAAGGATGGGACATGCAAATGTCCCGTGTAAGAGGTTCGTAGCTTTGACCTTTGGATATTACTCCATCCCCTTTGCTAGCTTGCGCTTGCCCATGTGGTAAAGACTAGAGAAAAGCAAGAGATCGAAAACTTTGTGGTGCTCACATGAGCTGCATGCACACACAGCAGCTCCACTACCAAACATACCTCAAATAAATCAGAGGAAGTGAGTTACAGTTCTAGAATCAAGGCTGCCAGCTTATTGGACCTATGGTTCTAGCCTAACTGTGTGCCTGTGAACACCCCCCCTTTGCAAGTCTCAACTCTTATTTTGCCAGTGGTCATTCATTCGTTTATTCATGATTCACTTATCCATTCTTATTTTCGGCAAGTCCTTGGAGCTAGCCTATCACATGGTAATTATGGGAGGTCCAATGATGAATGTAATTTCTTTTCTTCCACTGGGAGCATTATGTCTCCAACAAAATCCTCCCAAAGGGTCCACAGAAAACATTTTGAATGTATCTTCCTCACATCTGAGAACACAATACACACACTACATCACTGGCTGCATAATGACAAGAAACAAACAAACTTGGCATGGGAAGTATAAAGACTGAATATGCACCTCAGAACAAGTCCCAAGCAGCACAAGTTGCTGGGACAGAGGGCATTTTGTTGCAAGGATGAAGGCTTAAAATCCAAACTACATCTCCAGACCACACTCAAGGGACCTTGCTGTTGGAGTTTCTATTGTATATGAAACTCACCTAGAAAGAAGAGGGGCTGCCTGGCTCTAAATAGTGGGTGGTAGGCTCGTGGGCTGGTGGGTGAGGAAACTCAGCTGACTGTGAAGAAGAATCACAATCTGAGCAGTAAACTGCTGCTTAAACAGGTTTGCAAAGGATGTGCTTGTCTTTTTAACAGCCTCTAAAAGTCTTTTTTTAAAGCCTTTTCGGAAGTAGTTTCCTCTTTTCCTGTTGGACTGTCAGTTGGCAGATGCCTCTGGGAAAGAGGGATCTGCTTTCCAAAAGGCTCCTAAATAATGTTGGTTAAAAATTATTTTTTAAAGCTATCTGCTGCACAGCACCTTGCCCTATTCCTCTCGCTCCCTCCCCCCACCCCCCAAGCCCTGTCTGATTTGCCAATTATTTCCTTCAGAATCCACTCTTGTTCTCTGACACCTGTGCTGACATAACATCCTGTCCTGGCAGGCAACTGCCAATTCTCATTGAAAAATGATTGCTAAACATTTCAGCACCAGCTCCCAAGAACAGTTGCCTCCTCTGCCCATCGGTGCCATAGAAACCACCATTGTTCCTCATCACTGTAGGTCCAAGCCCATTTTGTAACTCTCTGCCCCTGTGACCCTTTGCATTCTGGAACAGCACAAGGTTGTGGGGAGAGGTGGGACTTTAAAGGACCACAGCTTACCAGATGACCAGAAAGGCCCACAAAAAGGAATCTTTGCTTAAAAAATAAAAGCTGGACAGCAGGCTGGGAAAAAGCCAAAGCATAGTGGGGCTGATTTCAGAAAGAGGTCACAGGGGCATGTCAAACAACTCAACTATTCTTGTTTTTAACATTTTTCTGGATTAAATTCTGCAAACCATTTTCATTCATCCTAAAGAGAATAAAATATCATCCATATATTCTTAAAAGGCATTAATTAAGTTTAACGCTGACACCCAAGAGTAATGGTCTCTGACCTAAGCCCCAACCTCCAACTAGGGAATTCAGATGAGGCTAATGGTTGTTGTACAATCAGATCTGTGTCACAGATTGAATATAGGTCAAAGGATGACTGCTCCCTGCAGAAAACAAAAATAACCTTTCTAAGACACCATTTCATATTAGCATAGGCCCATATGCTCAGGATCAGATAGAAATTATGTTGTTCTAAAAAGAAATCACATTGGGAGAAAACCATATTCAAAGCTAAGGCAATTGGCAAAGGAATTACATTTCTCTAAGCCTTTATTTACTGATTGCAGATAAATCTTGACCTGAAATTAATGAAAAATATGAGCCATGTCCTGGTAAAGTTCTGTCAACTCATATGAACTACTGACTTTGAATGATTTTATGACTTTCTTCTTTCTACTATCAAAATATATACCTTCAAAATGTTTGTAACACTGATGTAAAAAAAAACAAAAGTGTTACAATTCACATTAGTTCCTTCAGGAAAGTCAGTAGAACTAGATCAAGTCACATATACAAATGATTACATTTAATTGTTTTTTTTTTTAATCCATTGAAATTATAGTTCTGCTGCTGAGGACATATTTTACCCAATTTGAGATAAGTTGGCAATTCCTGTCTACTGTAATTCCCTCTGAATATTCTCTTGAATGATGTCTATAACTAACATTAATATATTTTCACCTATAATTACAAGAAAAGTCCTTTATAAGCACCAATCCAGTAGTCAGTGATACTTCACATGGCACTTTACTTTTTTATTAAAAATACTGAATGAATTTTTAAATCATTTAAATACAATGTCATGTAGAATTAGATACATTTATTGGACTATAATAAATTGACATAGATATGAATATTGCTCAATCCATGCTTCAGCGTAAGTTCCTACATTGGATTCCTGAAATTAAACATTTAATTTTCTGTTTTGACTAACTATGTCTTTAAGAATTCAGTAAAGGTAATAGGTTTGAGGTACCATCAATAATTAGGTAATAAAAAATGTATAAATATCTTGGGGCCAATTTAGTTCCACCATGTAAAATAATTGTTGATTGGAACAAATCAATGCTTTGATAATGGAATCTAATTGAAGAATATAACTTTGATAAAGTTGAGTAAATTGAGAATTCTGTGGCTGGTGGGTAGAAGACTCATTACTTGCTTCAAAACAGATATTTTAATATTTCTATGTCTAAACTAGAGCATTCCCACATGTGAGCAGATTCAGAGTGGCAATTAAGTTTAGGAATCAGCATCCTCATCTGAATACTCACTCACAAGGTGAGCTTCAGTTAATCACTCAATATTTTTTCTTTCATTATCCTACCTCTTTAAATTATTGTGAAAGATTAAGTAGAATTTGCAGTAAAGACTTTATTCGGTTGGTGTCTCATAGTAGAAACTCAGTAAATCTTAGCCATTTTGATTATTCCAAACTTTAAAATCTATCCATGAAAACAAATGTAACTCCCAAATCCTCCAAGCCACACACACACACACCACCACCACCACCACCACCACCACCATCACCACACCACATACATGAAAAACAGCCAACTCCTTTCATAGAATCAAATCTAGATAATCCAATTTGACAGTGGACAAAGAAGTTACACAGAAGTATGAGGAGAGAGATAGCTTAAAACATTCATGTCCTGACAGTGACAGTGCTGTAAGACATAGTTATCATCATAAAGCAAGAGGAAGACTCCAGCTCTTTTAAATTCTGTGCCCTCCTATCTCAGAACTATATAAGGATCTTTACAATTCAATATAGTTTTAGAAGGCCCAATATATCTGATATGTTTTCAAAAACTTATTTGTCTTTCTTTTAATGAGATAGCTTCTAGGCCTAAGAAGTTTGTTTGCAATCTTATGCTCATTTTATTGATTTGGTTGAACAAAAACATTACAGTCAATTTCTTGGCCCATAACCTATGGCTTCCAGGCCAAACCCAGCCACTGATGGTTTTTGTATTGTCCACAAGCTAAGAGTGGTTTTTGCATTTTGTTGATTTATTTTTATTGGTGCATGTTATTTATGTAGAATAATGGGCTTCATTGTGACATAGTCATATATATGTAAAAACATAATTTGAATAATTGTACTCCCCAGCACGCCCTCCTCTCGCCCTGACCCACATTCTCTACCCTGATCATCTTCCTTCTACTTTCATGGCATCCCTTTTTTTCCCTGTTTTTTTTTTTACCCCTCTAGCTGCCATGTGAGAGAACATACATTTTTACTGGTTAAAAAGAAGAATATTACTTCATGAGTACATTTTATATTATAATCTTACATGTTACATAAAATTCAAATTTCAGTTCCCATAAAATTGTATTGGAATAAATCATTTACATATTATCTATGGCTACTTTCATACAATAGCAGAGTTGAGTAGTTGCATCTGAGATTATGTATTGTCCACAAACCTTAAAATCTTTTTATCTGGCCCTTTAGAAAAGAGTCTGCCAGGCTATGACAGACTAGTTGAGTGGTAAAGTATTTGCCTAGCATGTGAAAGACCCTTGGCTCAATCCTGTGCACTACCAAAAAAAAAAAAAGTCTACTAACAAACCCTCCTACCATTTTTTTAAAATTGTATGTGCAATATCAATTTAGGATCAGGCTTTACACCAAAAATTCATTTGGAAGTCAGATGTTCATAGAAACCAAATAACAAACGGCAGTCTGATTCTTAGGCTAGCTCACAAATGCTTATTAACTTATAATTCATTTTAATTGTAGTACTGAGCCTGAGCTATGACATGCTACTGTTTGGAAGAGTTCCCCAAAGGTCCTTAGGATAAAGGCTTAGTCCCAACCTGCAATGTTACTGAATGGTGATGGACCTTTTATACAGTGGGGTCTAGTGAGAAACTGGGCCAATGGGAGAGTACACTAGAAAGGGACATTGGGACTCTGGTCTCTCATCCTCACTTTCACTTTCCTGCCACCATGAGGTGAGCAACCTAACTCCACCACACTCTCATAAAATTCTGCTTCACCAGAGGCCTGAAAGCAACAGGGAAACTAATCATGAACTGAAAACTCTCAAGCCATGAGCTGAAATAAACCTTTTTTCTTTTTAGGTTTATTTATATCACGTATTTGTCACAGTGACAGAAAGCTGACTAGCACATGAAGTTTGGCAGTAGGTGGCTAAAAGTTGAAGAAGAAAGAAGGAAAATATTTCCATGACCTTTTCCTGGTTGAAAGACTATAGCTGGACATGTGTGGCCTTAAGACCCTTCTTCATGGGTGTTCTTGTGCTCTTTGAGAAGAGCAGCATATTTTAATATTCCTTTTGGTACTTACCAAGGGCATTTTTAAGTGTACAACACATACTCGTTAAATGAAGTGGGATCTTTCTATTTCTATATTATGTGTTAAATGGTCAATACAGCCTCAATTTTCCCATCCAGTCCTTGTCTGTCTCATTATTAGGCAAAAATTTTCATAAATTCAGATTCTTTTTTAAAGAAAAGGTTATTTTAACTTTAAAACCTAGACCATGTACTTTTCAACTTTTTAAATTACAAACTGTGCTAAGAAATACAATTTACAGCACAACCTAGTACACACATCCATAAATATCTGTAACTAAAAGAAAAGTTTAAGTGGAAAAAAACACCTTTCTATAGATGAAATCGTCTATTGTATTACATTTTATTCCTTTTAATGATTTTTAAATTCTTATCAGACCTACTAATTTAATCATCTACTGATGGGTAGTTTGATCCATAGTTTGAAAAGCTAGATTTACAGTATTTCAAAATAAATAGCTGGATACTCACAGGTGAATTTATCTGATCCATTATTTCAGAACTCTTTTTTTTTTTTTTTTGGTACCAGGGATTGAACTCAAGGGCACTCAACCACTGAGCCATATCCCCAGCCCTGTTTTGTATTTTATTTAAAGACAGGAATTCAGTGAGTTGCTTAGCGCCCCATCATTGCTGAGGCTAGTTTTGGACTCCTGATCCTCCAGCCTCAGCCTCCCTGAGCAGCTGGAATTACAGGCGTGCACCACCAGTGGCATCCTGTTATTTCAGAACTATTAATGGAGAATCTTAACAGGCCCTCTCCCAGACACTAAGCCCAATTCTGAGATGCTGTAATCAGCAAGGCATCCTCCCTCAGGCTAAGGGCTGAGTGCCTAGGTGGGCAAGTAAGAGAGTCAGTGCTGGGAAGGCGAGAACTTCTCCACCAGAGATGTGTACAAGAAATGTGCAGCAGGAAGAAAACAAGTCCAAGTGCCAGGCCCAGTTGGCCTTTATTTAACTAGTATTTTCATTAACTTTAGGTTTAGGACATGACTTCCTGTTTTGCCTTTTAGATCTAATCACTCTCCAAAATTAGAGTTTTTAAGAATAGAAAGAACATTAAGCTATACTTACCTTAAATACAGATATAAAGTGGGTACAAATAATGCAGTTGAAGCTAGGATTAGGTTTTTAGAAATTTGTTTGCTTAAATAGAGAAGGCATTTGTTTTTTCTATTTTCATTAAAGTCTTTAAGTTTATTTTAGTTCATTTTTATAATCAAATTATGAAATAATGGTATTATTATTTTACATTTAAAATTAAAGAGCATTTATAATCATAGAAATACTGATTTGAAATATACCTGTAACCATTACTATTTTAAGCTTAATTATATTATCCAATAAAGCAATTAACATTTTAAAAGCAGAGAAATTCACAAAAACAACAAAAAAGACACAATACACAATTGTTGTAGTTTAAATTATAGCCAAAAAAAAACTGTACCTGAAAGAGGCTTATCTCACATGTCTTAAAGATTTATAGTTAATTAAAGTAAAACATGGGTAGGTAATTCCAAATGCACTGCAATTTCATCAATTCAACAAAGAACTTATTTTACTGGTATAAATTGCAGATATGAGAAAGCACAGTCTTTCTTTCATATTTTCTGTTGTTTTTCAAGAAATTATACTTGTGTCCATTTATTCAATAGAAAGTCCCTAAGTGCTTTCCTCCTGGCCTTCCCCATCTAACTCAAGACCTGGGGAAAGAGTTGGATCCCTCCTCTATCAGCCCAACATTCAGTCTCTGCAAGCCCCATCTGCTTCCCAGATATACCCAAAATTTGCCTCTTTCCTCCCTCCTCATTCAGAACTGAAATCCAAACCACCGTTGCCTCCTCCCCAAACTCCCACAGAAACTTCCAATTTGGCTCCCTGCTTTCTCTCTCTTCTGTTAAATCCAGCCTGTACTCTCTGCAAGTCATCTGCAAGATTGAAATCAGAACATGTTACTCAAAAGCATCGATTCACAGGGCACTACCCTGCCTCCTGGCCTCCCAGTTCTTACTGTTCTTGACATTGCACTTCGGCCACATTGAACTGCTTCTCCTTTTCTAGATGTGAAGGTTCATTTTAGCCGTCAATCTGGCTGGGCCAAGGTGCCCAGATATGGACAAACATTATCTGAACATCTCTATGGAGGTGATTTGTGTTGGTCACTTGGTTCCTTTTCCTTTTCAATTTTTTTATTGGTGCATATGAATTGTGGTGGTGAGTTTTGCTATGGCATATTTGTACATGCATATAATATAATTTGATCAGTTTTACTCCCTGTTACCTCCCCTGTCCTCTCTCCTGCTTACCCCTTACTCTGCCCCAGTGGTCTCCTAAAGGTTATTTTTTGATGATGTTAATATTAATTATGATGTTAATATTAAAATTGGTGGACTTGAAGTAAAATAAATTACCTTCCACAATATGGGTGGGCCTCATGGATTCCTCTGCTGAAGACATAAATGAAACACAAAGGAAGAAGGAATTCTGACACACTTTGGATTTGAACTGCAATTATTTCCTGAGTTTCTATCCTACCTGTGTGCTGCTCCTTGGGATTTTTGTGTGAGCCAATTCCTTAACATTTCTCCTCCCCCATACACAAATTCATTAAAGCATCTACATTTTCTTATTTACAAGTTGATTTTATTTATATTTTATTTCCTTTTATTTTTTGATTTTATTTTTTTGATTTTATTTTATATAAAATATATATGTGTGGGCTGGGGTTGTGGCTCAGTGGTAGAACACTTGCCTAGCATACGCGAGGCACTGGGTTCGATCCTCAGCACCACATACAAATAAATAAAAATAAAGGTCCATCAACAACTAAAAAAATTAAAATATATATGTGTGTGTGTGTGTATATATATGTATGTATATATATGTGTGTGTGTGTATATATGCATATATATATGTGCATGTATATATATATCACATACATGCACAAGGTCACACACATACATCCTTTGGTTCTGTTTCTCTGAACCCTGATCACAATATACCATATATGCCAAACCTTTCACTGTAACTCCTTATCTCTTGATACTGAAGCTCCTTTCTCTGAAGCTCCTTTCCCAGGATCAGCATAGAACTACCTCCTTCATACCATTCTTGCCTCAGATCAAAGTAGTTCCCACTAGTACTCCATCCACATCACTCCTCATCCTCAGATGACTTCTGTTCATTCATTTATTTATATATTGTCTATCTGCCCCTGATGAATTTCAGTTCCAAGAAGGAAAAGATTTTTAATACCTTGCTCTCTGCTGAGTCCCCAGCAATGCCTGGAACACAGTATTCAGAGAGTGGTTATCACACAAATGAATAAACAAGTCAATTAGAAAAAGCACGTTTTCTAAGTTTCAAATGATTTGCTAAGCACTATCTGGCACCAGAATTTGTTCAGTCCAGAAGGTGATTCTCCATACAATGAAGTGGAAAGTCAATTAAATAGTACATGAAAAGGTGAAAGTACCCCTCTTAATTTTCACACATTATTTAGTTCTTCAGTCTTAAATGGGAAAACTTGACATATACTAAAATTGTCTTAAATTTGTCATCTGTCTTTTCTTTTTTTTACATAATCTACTAAATGTCTGATGAAATCAGAGCAAGAACCTTACTCTTTCTTTGTATCTACCACAGTTAAAAACAGTTCATTGTATTTTTCCCATGGCAAATCTTTACTCTTAGAGAACAACAAGGGGTCTTGAGAGTGTGTGGACTTAGTTGCAAAGGTTCTACCTGCTAACCAGTTTCTTTTTTGAATTAATGAGATAATATTGTCAAAACCAAAGGGAAAAAACACTGATTTTTTTAAATGTGAGAGCTTGGAAAGCAGGACCAACTCCAACAGATATGCTAAATCCATTTAAAGGGTGTTTAGGATATCTTAACTTCATAAGCACATTATATCACATTCCTTGGCTCTCATTATTGTCTTATTCTATTAATTCTTAGAAACAGTGTAGGTGATTAAAGCAAGGGAGGTCACATTTTCCATTCATTCATTTTTTCACTCATCTAAACATTCATTTCCTTGTGATGCATTTTCCTTGTGAAGCATCCCACAGCCTGAAGGAAGACGATGAAGGAACCAAGAAAAAAACTGAAACAGAAAGATGGAGACAGGCAGAGAGCAACAGAAGAGAGGGTGGCATGGGTAACAACTGAAGGAAGACATGCTAGATCGAATCAAGAACTGAACCGTCTTTTACCATGGGCATGCTCCTCAGCATCTTCTGGATTTTTTCTTTCCTTCGCCTTTGGCCAAGATCTTATGGTGTCTTGCCTGAATTCCTATCCTATTCTGTATACTGAATGTACAGAGAGAGACATTTAAATAGAAGCTATGTAGTTTGTCATGCAAATTGAATCTTTTGAACAGAATTCATTCTGTTTAATAGCTGTCCAGTTGCTCAGTAGGCAAGCTTAGCCTGATTGCACATTGACAAAGTCCTTCGTCAGCTGTGGCGACTCAGATTGTCCCTGGTCACTCCTTGTTCACTCGTCAAACCCTGTAGCTGACTACCAGAACCCTTCAGAAAGTAAACACTTATGATTGGGTACAGGGATCAATAGTTCTTTACCTTACATACCAAAAATGTTGATTTTGTAAGCCAAAATCAGAAACCCTTTATCGGTCTTGTTCTCAGCCCCATAAATTTGTCACCTAAAATCAACTTTAATTCTATCCTTCAGAATTAATGCATAATAGCTCCAAATCATGCTCTCTTGGAATTAAGGGGGAAATTGTTCTCCAGATTTCTAGAAAATTTATCTCAATGATGAAGGTTTTACCTTTATTTGAATATTTCTTCACTGACTTTTACTCAACATTAAATACACTGTAAGAAGATTGTCATCAAAGGTCAATGAATCATGGAAGGAACTGGAAGGATTTAGAAAAGCTGACTTAGAATCTTGATGGAACTTAGTGACTGTACTTGATTGATGACATCGTGCCATCTTGCACTTGATTTCTCTTATTCGTCATTTACGCATAAGAGAATAAATATCTGTAATGAAAGATGTGAATTAGTAGACCTAGGCATGTCAGTCAGTTCATCAGTGAAGGGAAGGTTGTTAAAGACAGAAAGAAGGAGTAATGTGGTAGGCAGGCTTGTGTTTGGGGAGTTATTCTTGAAACTGTTAAGATTCTGACTTGGCCATTGCTATTCATGAGCTTTTAAGACAGATAGTTCCTCGAGCTCTTTAAACTTCAGTTCTTTCATCTGTAAAAATATGGATGAGAACTGCTAAATCCATAAGATGGATTATGTGAGAAACCATATATAAAACCATCAGAGACACTTTATCTCAAATAGTAAGCTCTTGGTATATCTTAGTTTGCCTTTCTTTTACCTCCAAACATTTTCAATAAAATCATAAAATACCTTTTTCCATGGTAGTTTTAAGAATAGGAAAGTCTTCTCAAACCAGATTTTCTAAACTCCTTAAAAGAGAAATAAATCTTAAAATGACCCAAGGAACTTAACTTTTTGTGAGTAGAAATACTCACTTCCTTGTGAGATGTTTTAATATTAGAAATATACAGCTTTTAACACATGATATACAATGACCAAACTCTGCCAATCGAGTGAACATTCTTTAGTATCAATTTTTCCTTACTCTAAGAATGTAAGCCTGCCATCTTGTAAAAGTGATTGATATAGATATAAAAGTTAGCCCTGCATGTAAATCACAGAGAATGAGTTAGATATAAGTATGTTAAGTCCCTTATTTTTCTGTTTGTCACACACATCAAATTTTACTCACTTTTATTTGCCTGGAATAATGCTACAGAAAGTTTTTTAATTAGAAAAATTTACCCAAAGAATACATTAAAATGAGCTTAGCGTGAAAATGTTTTCCTGTGATGATTCAAATATCAGTATAATCAGAACCAGCTCCTGGGTGCCAAGATCAATACTAAGACTAGTGCACTTCATCTCACTTAAACCTCGCAATACTTATAAGATGTAAATGCTCTGCATTTGCATATATAGACAGAATCATTATACAGATGTAAAAAGTTGAGATTTAGCAAAGGTAAGAAACTAAAGGTAGAAAAATCAGTGAATAATAATTTTGTAACCTAAATGGAAGTCTTTCTGATTCCACATAGCCAATTTGAATCAATCAAATTACAAATGGCAACAATAAATGAAGTCCATCCAATATAAATTTTAGGTCATCTGCTAATTTTATTGTTTTATTTTATTATTTTATGCAGTATCCTAATTAATGCTACAATCATTAGATATTTCAATGTTCTTGCAAAGTCCACTTTTTTCATTTTGAGATGGTGAATTCTTTTGTCCTTCTGCAACACCACCCCTCAACACACACACCATGCATGTTTTCTTTTTAGCCATCTCTTCATTCTCTCGGCCTACACATTGTCTTTCAGTACCTGAAAAAACTACTTCCCATTTTTTCCAGTTGCCTTTTCTGCAAGCTCATTGATACCACCTTTTATCTTTTGAGTAGTAGAGATTTGTTTAGAAACTTTTGAAAATGAACCAGATTTTAAGGGTGTAGTTTTATAGTGAAGGATAAAATTTGCCCTTAAGACTTGCTTGATATATTTTCATCTCTCTTTCTTTAACTGCTTTGCTCACATTGCTCTGGCTTGGTATTTATTTCTCCTTGAAGAATTTGTTGTCACAAAAATTAATTACTTTGCTGCTAATAAAATTAGGATTTCAGAAAAACGGAAGCTTTGTAACATTATCCCTCCTTCTGGGAAACATACTTGTGCTCTCTAATGTGGAACTTAGGAGTTTTATAAATCCAGTACTTTGTTTAAATAGTTTAATGAGATTCTTATTTTATTCTTTTTTTGTAATTATTTGTAGAATGTGAAGCTCTTGGTGATTTAATTCTTAAAAAACTAATTAGTGTGCTATGGGATGATTTGTCTTTTGTTAATTTCCATTAACATTACATTTTGGTTTTGGTGGTGTGTGTTGCGCTGGGGTTCCCTATGGGCATCACTGGATGAGATGCATATTTAACTGTGTCCAATATAATCATTACTAATGAATGAATGAGTCAAAAGGAAAAAATGGATATTTCGATGAGACTTGCATTTAGAAGACTGAAGTTTGAAATTCTATAAAAGAGTAAAAAATGTACTTACCCATATAATTATCTTTTTTTAAGCTCTACTTTATTATTGAAGAATATTATCCTATAACATAGAGAAAGGTCTATCGTTGGTGATGTAATGGTAGTGGTGGTAGTGTGATAAACAATAGCAAAAGAACAATCATCAACGTTTACTAATACTTCTGTAGGCCCAGGATCATGAAATTATCTCATTAATCTTCACAAAAATCCTATGGACCATTTGTGATTTTTATCCTCATTTCACAAATGAGAAAACTTAAACTTTGAGAGGTTAAGTCAATCACCTAAAGTTACATGGATAACTGAAGATAAATTCAAAGTTTCCAGAGGCAAAGTTTTTTGTCTGTTTTGTGGAGGGGGGTTTGTTTGTTTTGAGTGCTAGGAATTGAACCCAGGGGTGATTTACCACTGAGTTAAGCCACCATCTCTTTTAATCTTTTTATTCTGAGACAGGGTCTTACTAAGTTACTGATTCCGGCCTTGAAATTGTGACCCTCCTGCCACAGCCTCCACAGAGGTTGATATTACAGGCATGAGCCAACACCTCTGGCTCTAAAGACTAATTTTAACTACTCTCACTATCATTTTTAGTCTTTATGAATACAAGTAATCTCACAATATGTATATTTCAGTCTAGTCCTCTGAATTGTTTAACTCATAATTTTAAGAACTAAGAGTTCTAAACCAGGAGTGATTTTGCCCGACCCCCATCCCAGGCCATTCAGCAATATTTTGAAGAATTTTTGGCCCTTACAACTGGGTGATGGTGCTGCTTCCATCTGATGGATGGAAGCCAGGGACACTGCTAAACATGGTATGATGCACAGGACAATCCCACAACAAAGAAATATCTGGCCCAAAAGTCAGTAGTGCCAAGGTCATGACACCCTGTTTAAGGAGTTTTCCAGTGAAAGATTTTTCTGGTAATCGTGACTTTATATGGCTTGATTTCTGTTCTAACGGCTCTGATGCATAAATGACTCTGGGCTTTGTGTTTATAAGAGACTGCATAAATGCAGAGAGCTTAGATCATCCCTCAGAGTCTCCGAGGGTTTAAGCCGTGTGTCCTTTGGGCTGGATGACGTTTTTATTATTGCTGTAGACACAGACAAGAGCCCATTTCTAGACATATCCATTTATGTTCCATATGCAAATGTTCATGAAACTGCATGGGAAGCACTATCTTCCCTAAGTAGTACAGAGGTTAACTACCTTTCCTAAAATTGTGTAGCTACTAAGTAGATGAACCAGAATTTTTATCCTAAGTACAGACTCTGTTCAACATACTCCAGATATAATTAGCCAAAGAAATGTAGGACTCCAGTTCTACCCTAATCCTTTGCAGCACTAAAATAGAGTTTTTCCTGAAATAAAGTCAAGCACTTATTAAGTCAGCTTAGATTTAATTGAGTAGCCTATTGGATGGGAAAATTTGAAAAGAAATGTTCTCATCCCACATAAAAGTACACTCCAGTACCTCATAAGCATTCTATAAAAACAGTATTGATTTAGGATGGGGTATGAATGGCCCTCTCTTCTGCTCCACTGCTTTCTTTTATCCCAAGCACAGAGGGATTGTGCAACCTGACAGTGTTCACACAGCAGGTTAGGGGAAGCTGGTGACCCAGGCACAGTTCCATTTCTAGTCCCTTTTGCTACTTCCCATAATGTGCACGCACGCCCCTTCCCTGACAACTGAAGGATAGCAGTGGGTTCATCTTCCTCTTGAACAACCTGATTGTACAAATTAGATACACAAATTCATTATCTTTGTTATTTTCAGAAATTGTTTAGGACTGCAAATATGTTGTGAAAAATCGGGCATTTGGAGAAGAAAGATGAGCCCATGAAATCCCACAATCCTTATTATTATGCAATCAAATCACTCTGTGAAACTAATTAAGGATTTTGGAGTATTATATGCTTGTCAGAATCAAATGGAAGAAATGCGATCTGGTGATTTCATACAAAAATGGAGGGGCTGTTCAGACCACAGGAGTGCAAAGCCTGGAAACTGCTCCAGCTGAAAGCTGCCCCCCCCCCCCTCAGCACAGCATGTCACCTTAGGCACAGACACTTGCCCTTCCTACTCTAGGCTAGGTATGGTGGTGCATGCCTGCAATCCTAGCATCTTGGGAGGCTGGGGCAGGTGGATTGTGAGTTCAAAGCCAGCCTCAGAAACTTAGCAAGGCCCCAAGCAACTTAGCTGGACCCTCTCCCAAAATAAAAATATAAAAAGGGCTGGGGATGTGGCTCAGTGGTTAAGCGCCTCTGGGTTCAATACCCAGTACCAAAAATAAAATAAATAAAGGATCCTTGGGGCTGGGGTGTAGTCCAGGCTAGAGGACTGGCTTAGCATGCAAGGAGACCCTGGGTTGGACCCTCAGCTCCAAAACCAACAAAAACAAAAAAGACCCAGCGCTCCACAGACTTCAAAGTGCCCAACTCTCCTACCTAGCAGCTTCCTCTCTCCATCCCATTTCACTCCCTTTTGAAATGTACTTAGGCAAAACAAAGAAAGGAAAATGTGATGGGGGAGTACTTCCACCCGGAATCACATTTCCCAAACCTCCCTCATGCTCTATAGCACCATAGTAAATGGAGAAGACAATCTGCTGGAGTGTGGTAAGAAAATAGTTGAACTTCCATATACATGGTGAACATCCCTAATCTGAAAATCCAAATCTGCAATGCTGAAACTTTTTGAGCACCCACATAACAGCACAAGTGGAAAAATTCCACATCATGAATCCGTTTCACACACAAAATTATTAAAAATATTACCTTCAGGCTGTCAGAAACAAATGAAGACTTGGGTTCTATCCCCAAGATATCTCATTATAATCCAAAGTTTAAAAAAAAAATTGAAACACTTCTGATGTCAACCATTTTAGATAAGGGATACTCAATCAGTATGATTATTATTATCATATATATTTTCAATTTGTGTTTTTGTTTGTTCAATATCACATATTATATATTAGTACAGAAATACATGAATATAATAAATAAGTAAATAAATATGCATATTTAAGGGTTCTTTGCTTTCTAGTTTGGGGAAGTCACTGCTCTGTACTCTGGATCACAAGTACTTCCTGAGTTCTCTTACAGGGTTTATCAGAGGCAAAAGACCCCAATTCTTCAGCTTCCATTGTATCTCACAGGCCAAGGTTCTGTCCAACGTTCTTCCAGAATTTATCTCTCTATGGCCTCCAATTCCAATTTTATTTGTGTAAAACAGTCAATTATAGATCCCATCTCAGCCACGGGATGTTGCTGTTCTTCTCAGACACTCCCTTGCCATCCAGGTGCCTAACTTCTATGATCCATCCCACCTCCCTAGTGACTCTACATTGAGTCCCCTATGTCTGAACAGTGAAGCTTGAGGACTCCAGGAAAGACAGGATCCAGCATTAGTTGCTTACTTCTGATGATACATTACCACAAACTAGTGTTTTTTTTAAAAAATGTATTCTCTTACAGATATATAGGTCAGAAATTCCATGAGGCTAAAATCAACCTGTTAGAATGCTTATACTCTTTCTGGAGACTCTAGAGAAGGGTTTCCTTGTTTTTTCCAGCTTTTAGAGATCACCTGCATTCCTTGGCTTAGGGCCCCTTCCTCCTTCTTCCTAATGGCATAGCATCTCCAAACCTCTCTTTGTCACAGACTTGTACCTCATCATCACATCTCCTTCTCGAAAGCTCCTGCCTCCCTTTACAAAGACCTTCTGATTACAGTGGATCCACCAAGTGATCCGGGATACTCTCCCCAGCTCAAGACCCTTAACAGAGTCCTCTTTCCCATGAAAGATAACAGATTCCAGAGACTGGAATGTGGACATATTCGAAAAACCATTTTTCTGCCTGTCATAGATCCCCAATGCCAAGGCTCAGGAGGTGCATCAGCTAAAGAACAAAGCTGCATTTGATTTCAAACTTTTAGGAATAAAAAAAAGTATAATCCTAGGCCAGACATATCTTGATTATCATCCCAGTTTTATCAATTGCAAAGGTGGGATGCTTAGCCATGTCATTTAACCTCTCCGTAATTGTTTCCTCTCCTGTAACATAGAGAAAATAATTGCTCTCCCATAGGGCATTAAAAAAATGCAAAACCACCCAGCATATTGACAGACCCTTAGTAGGTGTTCAATAAAGATTACTTCTTTTCCTATTCTGATGTTACAGCTCTGATGTCAGCTAACACTAACTAGCAATTGTATGGCATTTCCTGTGTCATCAACTGCCCTATCTCTTAATCTACACAACAGCCTCAGTGCTCCAACCATATTCCAAATTTTGAGTCTTATCAGGGTAAAGGGACCGAGTGATAAAGGAAAGGGACAAAGAAAGAACAGCAAACCAAATGTTTTTACTCCATATTCTATATTTTTCTAGTTGGCATTCCAGATCTCTTACCCTCTTCTGGTCACCACACTGGTTAGAAATTCATTGTTGGACCAAAATAGGTCAAAGTATAGGAAATAAAGCATATTGCCCATTATCTTTGTGAAGTTTGCAGAAAAGCAAAACAGGATGAGGAACTGTAGGCTCAGGAAAATATTTTCTCTCTGGAGCTGTTAGGCATTTGCAACGAGTTGTTAAGGCAGCTTGGCGGTTACAACTGCATGGCTGGTGCCAATTTGGAAGCTTTTATAGGTCTCTAGTTCCCTTGATATTATTGGCTAAACCAGTAAGTGTGCTTAATTTTTTATGTTAAAAGAACTCTGAAAACACTTGTGTGAATTTGAGAGACACTAGAGGCCCACCTAAAGATTTCTTAGCAAAAGAATTAATTATGACAAAGAGAAATCCAGTTGTCTGCAATTACAGTAACTGAATAAACATTTCCCAGTACTTAATATTACAGAAAAAAAGAAGTTTGCATTGTTTTGTTGGTGGTGGTCCTAATTGGGATTATTAAGGAACAGTATAATTATGGCCAGAGGCTTTCTGCCCTTGGTGATGGAAGGTAATCTACTATCCATTCTCCTGGCTAGTGATTAACAGGCCAGTGAGTTGGAGCCTGGCATGACAATTAAGATTGGGTAGCATCATCTGTTCCAAAATTAAGTCCTATCTTCCATGTCCTTTGAATACTACATTGATGTTTAATTGGCAGATACTATTTCCTCTGCAACCAGGGCTGGTCTCCACAACAGTGTCAAGATAACAATGATCCTTCCCACAGCAGAATACCCCAGTTGTAGAAAACTTGCTTAGTTCTTGACACAGAAAGAGCTCTGAAGTCCCAATTTAAAATCAATAGTTAAGAAACCCGAGGCCTATTCCTCCAGGGTTTCACTCAGGGTATTGTTTAGAGTATAAAATTAAAAGATCCACTCAACACATATGGGAGAAAGTTCTTTCTGTCCAGTGAATGACTTCTCCAAAGACAGAGAGAACTCACTAAGGGAAGATGTATGATGCTTAACAGACTGTACACAGGGTTGTCTGTGTAACCATCACAGACAAAAAATTGTTAAAAAGAAGAACGAAGCCTGGCTTGTTACCAGTCTCTTGCCAAATGAACAGCCTCTGTGAATGTATATTAAACTCTTCATGCATGTTCAACACCATGAACATGCATTTCCACTTTATTTATTAACAAAGAATTCAGAAGTATCAGGCTTCCTCCACAAGCATAGCCTCCTGTTTCATCTTTAAGAAAATCACCAAAAGTGTTTAAGACCATGAAGTAATGTACTTAATAAAAAATGAGAAAAGAAACTTAAAGACAAAACAAATCCTCCATGAAAACAATGAGAATGATATTTTTAAAAAACATGAACCTGTGATTAAAAAACCATCTGCAAGATAATCCTGATTCTGTTCTCAAGTAGAACAACAAATCCATTCAGTTTTGTCAAAATCAAAATAATGCCACAGAGAAATTGGAGATCCATACAAAAGAAGCTTAACAGTGCAGTATTCCATACTGTTAAAAATGTTATGTGTTAATTCATGAATCAACAATTGTAGGAGATTTCACAAACCATGAATGAAAAGATCAACATGAATGTGCAAAATGCTTAAGGCCATGTTAAGACAAAGTCTTTAAAATGTAGATCTAAGCATATAAAGAATATGTGGAAAGAACAATATGCTCTTTTAATTTTTCTCTAATCATGATTACATTTTAATTATAGTTCCCATTTGTTGAAAGTATATTCAAATGTGCTGTTTTTCTTTTCTTCTGGATGGCAACCTCCGTTGCCTTATTTTGATCTTTATATGACTCAGTCTATAATGATTTAGGGCCAAATGTTCAAATCTTTTTAACAGATCACTCATAATGCAATTAAAACTAAAATATGTGCATACAATTGATATTTTAATCAAATCACTGTGCATCTCCCTAGTGGTTTAGAAATAAGGGGAAAAAAAGAGAAAACTCTTTGGTAGCCCTGGGAATTTCTTCCTTTTTTGGGAAAACTCCTGGAAACTCTTTAGTGGCCCTCAGGAATTTCTTCCCTTTTTGGTATCTTTACCAGATGATTGTTTTGGGAGCAGAATTCCCATGAATCATATTTAAAGCAATTTCATCTCATTTTAAATACTATGTGGATGCTTCTTGTATAGCTTAGCCACTAACAGAAAGAGACAAAGGGGCATTACCATGTCTAGTTTTAGAATTCTGCTCTTAAAGGGAAAATATTCATTTCAGAAGGAATGTAGTAAGCCTACCCTAATTATAGTTAAAATTACTCTGATTTGCTTCTCTTATTCTAAGAGAATTCTTTCGTATCTTTCCATACTTGACCTCTAAGTCAAATGACTTTTTCACACTTTGCAACTTAGGCATTACCATTTAGCTTCCACTTCTGGTCTTCCACTACTTTGTTTCCAACTCTTTAATTAGAAATGGCTAATTTGACTTCTTGTCTTAAGGCAAGGAGAAAATGAGTCTTAAACAGTATTAAGTTCCCATAAATATTTCACTTTATGCTAATTCCCATGCTTCCAGCTGAGCTGTTTGAAGTTCTCAAAAAAGTGTTTCTGTTCCCCTCAATTAAATACATAACTGGAAAACAGTAAAAAATAATTATCTGTTTTACTATACCACATTTTTTCCAAAAAAATCTTTTATTCTGGACATTTAAAATTTTGCTTCCAAAATACACATCACCCAAGCCCAGCGCCTGGGTGCCTGTTCCAGGGCTAGTTAGACTCTAAGACCACACTGGGGAAAATCTTAGAGCTCTCTCAAGTGGATATATGTTTAATGCACCTTTAACCTCTAGAAACTTTTGGCTTCACCCTCCTCCATTCAGAACAGAAACATTTAATTATCCCAAATTAGAAGCAAAAGAAGTCTCCTCTCTAAGCTAGAAATATTCCAAAATGAAATGAAAACTCAAACAACCTTACTTAAAAATGTGAACATTCCCAGTCAATGAAAAAATTTCAAGTTAGGCTTTTTATTATTGATTTTAAGAATGCACCTTAGAATAAACAATTACAATATATTCTATTCATTTGAATAAAATGCTATTTGTCAAATAAATTGCAAAAGCAACACTTACATAATGCTTATGCTGTGTGCCACCCCTTTTTAAAAGCTTTGCACATTAATTCATTCAATTTTCTCCACATTGCTACAAAGTAGGTACTTTAATACCCCTATTGTACAGATGAGGAAACTGAGGCATGAAAAGGTTAAATAACCTTTTGAAAGTGACAAAACTGCAACATGGGAGTGCCAGGATACAAACCCAGGGAGTCCAAAGCCCACTATGTCATGTTGTTTCTTACCATGCAAGGAACAACTGAATATATAAGTACACACACATGCACATATGGATGTGTCCACATATACTTGCATGTGCACGTACATATTCACATATATACATTCACATATAACATATACACACACAGATATACAGATTATATATATATATAAGAAGCATATTTTATACAAAAAATGATTTTAAGGTATAAAAGCTGAAAGAGGAAAGGTACATTGCGAACATTTTAACCATCCAACTTTGTTTCTTGTGTTTCCTTACTATAGCTTACCATTACCCATGTAAAGAGTCATCTTGCCTCAGACTCTACCTCAGTTATTCTGGCCCTGCTCTATTAAGACCACTGAACGTCTGTTTCCTCCACAGCTGTGGCACTTGTTTGTTGTAAGCTTCCACCAGCTCTTTCTATGACCGGCACATTATCAGGATCCCAGTATCTTCAGAGATGTTCTCCTTGATGTTATATAAAATACTCACCACCTCACTCTCTCCAACTCAGCATTCCTTTACCTTATCCATTTTGTCTGCCTGAGCCTTATGGATGATCCAAAAATATATGGTCTCCCTATCATTTACTCACTTAGAGTCTGTCTCCTCTTCCAGCATGCAATCTCTGGATACAGGACTTTGTGTCCATTTCAGGGCTGGACAGATCCTAACACCAGGGTCTGGGACATGAAAGAAACTCAAAAGTTAATTCTCCATGAGTTTTTGGTTCTGATGACTGTTCACTGAATGAAAATTTGTAGTGATGGTCAAATTCTCAAAAGTTCTTTTTTGTAGCGCTGTTCTGTTTAAAGGATTTCTTACACCTTATATTATAAATATTGTATTTTAAATGTCTAGTCTGATAATAGTTATATTTAAAGGAATATTTTTATCTTTATTAATATGTTACTCTTGTTCCAAGTTGTAACAAGAATGTATAGTACACTAGACTTTTAAATACATGCAAAAATTATGCTAAAATAGTACCAAAAAAGAAAATTTGGAAAGTTCTATAGACTAGGATATATTTTTTAAAAAGACTTTTTTTTTAATTAATGGACTATGTCATGACTTCAGAGTCAGATCATATATAGTGAGTGTGTGTGTGTGGCTAATTATGTGATAGTATTCGCTTTAGCAGATCTATCACAGGCTGGCAATGGGAACACCACCAAAAGAGTTACTAATAACTACATGCTATCCTTCTAGTACCCACCATGCAGAGCCCTGCAGATCGAGAAGGAAAAACGAAAGAGATAAGGAATCAAATCTTCACTCCACCACTGGCCTAAATGAAAAATCACTGAACACACTCATTCCGTCCCTTCAGCTTTTTTTGCTTTCCTTCTTCTGTGACTCCCCTTATGGCCATGATGTAGTTAGAATTTGTAAAGGATATACCTGTCTTCTTTGCTAGGACCCAGGCCTTTTTTCTAAGGCCTCTATTATTATAATGATGACTAGCCCAAATTACATGTATTTTATAGAGAGATATACACACAAACACATATACACACAGAGAAATGTATACACACACACACACACACACACACACATATCAGTATACATGTACACACATATATACAGACTTGCAAATATAAATACACACATATACACTCTTTATGTATTAGAGCTATTTAAGAATTATTTTCACAGCCATGCACAGTGGAGCATGCCCATAATCCCAGTGGCTCAGCTCAGGAGGCTGAGACAGGGGAATCAGGAGTTCAAACCCAGCCTCAGCAACAGCGAGACACTAAGCAACTCAGTGAGAACCTGTCTCTAAAAAAAATACAAATAGGGCTGGGAATGTGGCTCAGTGGTCGAGTACCCCTGAGTTCAATCCCCAGTACCAAAAAAAAAAAGAAAAATGATTTTCTTGCCCTTTTAGCCTAAGTAGCTCAAAGCATTCAGTACCCAGGTACTCCATTATCCAAAGAAATGCAACATAAAGGTCTCCACAGCATCACTATGTGGGGAGGGAGCCTGCCATCCTTCAGTTAGCATCAGCAGTCCATTGATTGTTTTGATCTATTTTAAATCTTGAGATACTGAATGATTTGTCAATTTTCGGAAACCAGTTGAGGGAACCAGAGAGTAGAAGGAAATTTTCTTATCATTCGTTAAATCCAAGGTTTTACTACTGTATTGTCTCTTTAAGGTTTAAGTTATGCTTATAATACTGTATTCTCCTTTGTCTTTCCTTTTTTGCCTTTTAAGCCATTGTTTCGAGCCCAAAATTAGAAAAATTCCACTTTGTGGCCAATACATTACAACAGAGCCAAGAAAAGAAGGGTAGTTTTGTGATTTGAGAAGCTTCTTCGTGCCCCTATATTTGTAAGGAAATAGCATCCTGTGATTTCATTTCAAAGTCGGCAGTCATATCAATGTCCGCCATTGTACATTTAGAGTTGTCCTATTTGATTTCTGCTCTTCTCCCTCTTCTTCTGTCTCCAGTTTTCTGTAATGACAGTGAAAACTAACAACTCATATGATTTCTCTGCAAGAAGCTTGCAGACTAAGTGGGGGGAGGAGAGATATGCATGATTGCATAAACCCTTCATTTTAGAGAAACAAGCCCCAAATGAGTAATTTATAGCAATGGAATCCAAATGAATAATTTCTTGTTTTCAGAGAACAAATGAAAGACAATCTTATTTCCAAACATATTTTCTGATTTTTTTATGTCAAAATGAAAGGTCAAAAATTGTGCGCTATACATGCAGGAAGAAATACTGCAGTCATGTTCTAGAATATTAAGAATATTATGGAATTTATTATAAAATAACTGTTTTATAGTTTTTGTATTCCTTTCGCCAACAGGGAAATGTGGGCATTTTGAGACATTAGTTTACCTTATTTGTACTAACTTATGATTATTGTTTACACTAACATGATTGATATTTGCATTTTTATTTGCTTTTAGTTGCTAGGGATTTTACTCTTTTTTGCCATTCATTTTTTGAATCATAGAAAATATTTGTCAGATTTTTTAAAATAAGAACCAGATGTCTGCAAATATATACCAGTTTATTAGGTACAAATTTTTTATTAATGATTTAAGTATAAATAGCAATTTTATACTTTGGCAAATGATGCTTATGTTGTATATTCAGTTGGCTAAATGGAAATAATTTTGTTTAATCACAGGAAAATATGAAGACAATACTAAATACTGATGGTGCTCACACCAATTATCCTCATTGTACTTTATCTTTTGCTAATAATCATCTCAATCAAGGTGTCTTTCATTGAAACAAATCACTCAACTTTATTTCAGTTATAGTATATAATAACCCATTGAAGTATCATAATATACTCCCCTAATTAAGAGGTGACAGGAACACAATGTGAACTCAGGGGACGTGGAGCAGGGAAAAGGGAGGTTATTTTCTATGTGATCTACCTAGTTCTGAGAGGTGCATACTTTGCCCAGGTGTGCCCTGTGGCACATTGGAAGATTCATTGCCACATGTGCCGTCCTGCCTCAAACACCTTTAAACTCTCTCCAGATTCTTTGGCTGGCATTGCTGCGTTTAATCTACTGAAACACTAGGGGAGACCAACAGGAATACTCTTCTTGGAAGGGATCCCTGCCCCCATCTCCCAGTGTCATTTTGTCCTCCATCTGAACTTGAGTGTGCTGGCTATGAACCTGTTTTGATCAGCAGAATTTGAAAATCTGGTCTCTCATGCAGGGATTTTACGTCAGTACTTGTGCCCAGGATCTAAATGGGGAGGGGGGTCCCGATGTGCCGTCTCTCCTCTAACTGTCTTTCATCACAGTGACTGCCTTATTCGATGTGATTCCTGATGCTTAGGGAGTACTGTGAAATCATGTTGATAGGATGGTAAAGTGCAAAATTTATCTCATTTTGGAAGGAAATCCACATAGGTTTGTACGTTTAAGAATACATTGCCATTTAGCCATCCTATATTTTTGAACATGCAGGGGAAAAAAAATAGCTTTTTGGCAAGAGAATGTGTTTAAGAATGAATGAACCCAGTTTGTTTATTTAAATCTTGCCTTGTTCCAGAGAGGATTTAAGGCAGCTGAACAAGACAGGTAAGCATCAGGAATAATGTTTAATAAATGGTTAGCAATCAGAGATAGGTTGTTTGGAAAAAAATGAGTCAGGCACCCAGAGGATCTGTGTTATCCCAAGGCCTAAAGGGCTCTCAGTAGGATCTCAAGATCTTGTACAGCCTGAGCACATCTGTTTCCCTAGGTAGATGGAGATGTCAGCAGATGATGAGAGCCACAGTGTTTCCCCCATGGTGTCAGTGCCCTAGAACATAAGGCATATGCTGTGAACCACATTATCCATGAGCTATATATTTATTGTCCAGAGAAATCATGTTTTACATGGCTTGTATCAGGGTCAGAGCAGGCAGGAGGTGGAGATTCCAGTCTCCATCTTATCTCAGAAGGTTTATTCCTCACAGTGATAAATCTGAGCTTCTCCCATATTTAATCTCCAACCTCGAACTCAGCATTTTTGATAGTTTGGCCCCAGGCAATTGTACCCTTATAATTAAAAATTGACTTTTCAGTTTTGAGATAGAGGTAAGAAAATGGATTTGACCTTTTATCCCCCCAATATTTCTTTGTGAGTGAAATTAGTTTTTACATCCTCAATTCTTCTTTCCTGTGTCATATTCTTCCTTTCATGTTTTTCTGGAAGACCAAGCAGGAAGAGCAGGAAGGCAGGATAAGCTTCTCAGTCAAAAGATTCCAAATCCCTTTTGACCCTTATATCATTCACAGTGGGCCATTTGTTCAACTTCTTGAAAACCCCAGGGTCTTGGTTTCTGCATCAGTCAATGAAGATTACAATGTTCACCCCCAGAAAGGATTGTTGCAATCATTAACATCCCAAAGATTTTTAATCTTCTTCTATAATTATAGGTATGTAGAAGATACTCAATAGATGTTAATTTTTTTTTCTTTAGGTTCTTTCCCTCAATGAAAATTTGAAGGGAAAAAAACAAAGGTAAATTCTGAAATTAGGACCACCTAAGTCTTTCTTTGTCCTGATATTCTTGTATTTGTCTTTTTAAATAAGTAACAAATTGATTTTTTACATTATCCTAAAACTTTACACTTTAGGAATTTTTATTCTGGGCACAATCAGAAGACAGTGGCAACCGATGATAATTTCATCAAGTTGTATTGTGTGCTTTAAGTATCCCGAAAAACAACCAAAGGGAAGAATTGCTCTGAGTATAGTGTCCTATGTACTCTGGCTGAGAACTGAAATATGCCTATTGCAAGATGTGACTTCAAAGAAAGTCAGACCAAGCCTAGAAGGGACCTTTCCTCCTACTCTATTCTCACACCTCTCGTCCAAAGCTGTTCTAGTTTTCCCCAACCCCAAGTCAGGCTCTTTTTGTTCAGCTGTCCCCTTGAAAATAAACAGAAAGAACTGTCTTTCTAAATTCCATGTCTGTACGTATGTTTCCCTCTCTCTCTCTCTCTCTCTCTCTCTCTCTCTCTCTCTCTCTCTTTCTCTCTCTCTCTCGCTTTTTGTTTTTGCTTAGATTTTTTTTACTGTTGTCATTCAAAAGAAATTACTGAAATCATGACAATAAATAAGACACTGAAGGGAATACACATTACTTAAAAAGTGAAAACCATAAGTTTCAAAATTTAAAAAAAAAGCATAAGTAAAAGTATTTTAAATTTTTGGAAATGCTCAAAGTTCTTTGAAGAACCACATCGAAGGTATTCATCTACTTGTATTTCACCATTGGTTAGACAGCATTAACCCAAGCATAAATAATCACAACAATCAAAAACATTTCTTTTGATTTTACTTGTTAAATTACTATCACTTTAATAATACTGTTTTCTAACGTTTCCATTGCTCATATGCAAAATTTTAGTTGCATTAAAGGTTAAATTAGCTTCAGCACTGAGCTGGAAAAATAACTAGTCTTTCATAATTGTTTAATATAAAAATTTTGTATTTTTTCATATTGTTTCAATGTAAAAAAAGCATTTTAATTGAGAGAAAAATAACATAAAACTTTAGAGCAGAGCCTATTTAAATGTTAGGAGCTGCTTATATTGAAATACCTCAATGGGGATAAATTCGAATAATTGGAATACAATGTTGAAACCTAAAGCATCTTCACTTTCATTAGCATCACAGACCCCCTTAGAACAGTACTGTCCACTAGAAATTTAATGAGTCACCTGTGTAATTCCAGATAGTAACCATATTTTAAAAAGTAAAAAGAAATACGATTTATTTTAATAATATATTTTATTTAACATAACATATTCAAATTATCGTTGCAAACATGCAACCAATGTATTTAAAATTACTAATGAGATATTTTTACTTTATTTTTTGTACCAAGTCTTCAAAATCTGATATTTTGTTCAATTCCCAATTCAGACTTGCAACATCTCAAGTTCTCAATAGACCATGGAGCTAAGGTATTGTATTGGGTGGCAAGGCTCCAGAATCATGGACTTCTTTTTGATCTTGCTCTTAATTGCATTGTGAGGTATTCAGAAGTTATAAGCTAATCTGAGTGTTGGATCCTGTGTTTACTTCTCTATATAGATTTACGAAAAAAAAGACACACTTTAGCAGCCAAATTCCAAAATATGATTTTGACTGATAGCTAGAAAAACGATGCCCATTCATCCTTTATAAAATAATGGGGAAGATATTGCCAGTTAGGGCATCTAATTCAATGCACTATGGGTGTGTGGTTCTGCAAATCATAACCATTCCTCTGCAGGGCATCACAATGATAAAGATATACTGAAATCTGCTAGATGTGGAAATATTAAAAGAAATAGCATGAGAATTTTAGAATTTTATAGCTTGAAATGTCCCTAGAGGAGAATATCTCCAACCCTCTTATTTTACAGTTGAAGAAACTGAGGACTAGGGAAGTTAAATTTGCCAAGGGCCACAGAACTTATTAGGAACGAAGAAAAAAAAAAAAAAGAACGTAGATATCTTGGTTCCAAGTTCAGACTTATTGTGTAAAGAATGAGAAGTTGTTTAGTTATTGCTTGAATACTTTAAATCATTATTCAATCTGTATTTCTAGTTCTTCTTATTTCAGTGGAAGATTATTTCTCCATTTATGTTGAGAAGCTTTTAAAAACAAAACTCAGCTTATTAGAAAACACTGATATAAAGATGTAAAATGGTATAAAGAACCATTCCTAGAAGTATATTGAAATACACATTTGCAAATAAACGGTTAATAAAACCAACTTTAAAAGCAAGGTGAATTTAGGCTTTGTCCTGATTATAACAAAATATGTGACTTGCAAGGGCTGCTTCTCTTTATCCTCGTGGACAGTTTAAAGGTGGTGCATGTGATGAAAAGTGAAGCCTCTGACAAGGCAAAAGCACAGTATTCATTTTAAAGCCCGCTTGCACAAAGGTTATATATTAGAAGAGTCACAGAGGAATCCACAGCTCTTTGGCACTGGATGAAACATGCTTTCCAGTTTTACCAGCCTTTGCTTTATCATGAGATGGTCTGGCTCCTCTCTAGTCCAGAGGAAAAAAGCACATAATTTTAACACAGACAATTCTTCAAATGGTCTTTTAGATAAATGAACAGGATTTCACTATCTCTCTCTTTTTATTCATATCAATTCATTACCTGTGAATTTTTCTGCAAAGGGGGGAATGAATTAGACCAGCAGGTCTCAAAGTTTTTGACTGATGAACCCTCAATCCTCCAAGACAATCTGGGGCACAAAGAAAGTCCCTGGACTTAGAAGTCTGTGAGATTCTGTTCTCTGTATCACTGTCATGAGATCTGCTGCACACTTTAGCATATTAAAGACTCTGAGAAGATCTGTGATAAAGAAAAAACTACTACCTTTTGTTGAATGTTGACTTAACCAAGTTTTATGACCTTTATTTCTTTTCCTCTGTAGCATCTGTAAATATCCCAAGGAACAGTGGTCCTGCGGAACACACTTTGGGAAATGCCAGCTTTATGTATTCTTCAGTTTGGGGTGAAGAGGGTGAAATCATCCCTTGAAGTGGTTTTACAATCAGTTGAGGTAATGCCAGCTGCAGTAACAGGAAAACCTGAAGCCATGATTCATGTAGGACACTGAGGGAGTATGGCCACTAACACTGGCACTCTGAAGCACCTTGACCTTCACTTAAAGACAAAGTGTTGTGGGAAACAGATTATTCAGGTCACTCTTGGAGCACAAAATATGATGCTGTATAAATGACACCAATGCCTTATACCCCATGAGCAGTAGCTCTCTCAAGAATTCCTCACCTTTACTCCTTTATGAAAACCTCACTCTTCTCAGAAAGTCACTAGCTGCAAGAAAGAAATAGCAATTTTTATCTATTAGTATGAGTTCGTTTTCCCCACAATTAGAAAACATAGTGCCAGGATTCATTCCGACTATTCTCCACACTTACCTAGAAACACAGCAAAGAGTAGGAAAAGGTGTGTGTAACAATATTGTCACTCTAAGTGGTGTGGATCACAGTTGAACAGTATGGCATGCTTTTATTTTTCTCCAGTTACTACATTCTTTCACGCTCTCTTGACCCTCTCTTTCCCACCCTATAAATGACACCCTGGACAAATTCCTCAACTTTGTGGCTGCTCTGTTGTTTTTATGGCCCAGTCTAGTCCTGTTCACCTGGGAGTTCCAATATCACATCCAGCCTAAAACCTTTCATTTCCTTGGCCTCAGCTAGACTGGATTGCAGACAGGCTGCTTCCCCTCTTTTTCTCCCCGCTGTCTTTTAGTTCCAACTCCTCATCACCAAGTGCAGAGAGGAGGGAGATGAAGAAAGCTTGTCTTCCTGGGTATGATGTCCCTTGACCCTCCTTCACTGGCCATCAGTGCTGTCTCACATGTGAACCAAGTATGAGTTTTCAGGCATCCAACAGAGCCACACACCTACACAGGTTCCAAGGTGAGAGATCCACTCTAGCTCAACCTTTTCCATCCCTGTGTTTTCATTTACCTGTGGTCTATAGCTATTTGGATCCCCTCATCCACAATGCATCCCTCTCATACAGAATACAGCATCAAGGTTATGACCAGGCTCTCTTCTGAAGTCCCACTGATGAATGAGGAAATCATCCCTTGAAGTGGTTTTACAATCAGTTGAGGTAATGCCAGCTGCAGTAACAGGAAAACCTGAAAATTAAAGTGGCTTAACCCAGCAGAAGGTTGATTTTCTTCTAAGTAAAACTCAAAGCTGGTGTCATTGGTCAGATAATGATGACCTTCAGAAACCCTGGCTCCTTCCACCTTATAGTTTGTCCTCCTGTAGAGCACTGGGGTTATTCGCAATCAGCCTCTGAGGAAAGAGATCACAGGGGATTCTGTGGGAGGGTTTTAGACTACGGACCTGGAAGTTGCCTATAATACTTTCCTCACAGCTGTTGGAAGACATGTGTCATATGGTCACACCTAGCTGCAAAGCAAATTGAGAATTACAGTCTATCTATGTACCCAGGAGGAAAAAAGAAATGTGTTTTGGTGACCATATTGTAGTCTCTTCTGTAGAGTTCCCTGCTCTTCCATGACATACAGGATGTACCACCTTACATAGCAGTACTTGGTGTCATTTGAGAAGGTTCCAGAGTTCTTGGGCTCTATCAATCATTCCACAACACAATGGCATATTTTTCCTCTATTGGCCCAGTGGCATGCAAAGCTTAATAGCCATATGGCAACCTCGACATTCAATTAAATGGGCCTGTTGTGATGCCCCTAGTGGAAGCAGTTTTCCTTTGCATTATAAAATCTTGAATTTAGCAAAGGCCAAATCTGTGGGTTTAAGCAATAACATTTTTTGAGATGAGATTTAGATGTTAATAACAAGAGTTGTCATTCTACCTCATGAATTCTGTTTACAGAGAAACTGCACCCTATGTTACTGACTACATCAGGGCATCCTGTAGGAGAGTCATCCAACTTCCCAACATTGTCCCTCAACAGTTGTTATAGCTGAGTTCTCAACAGGCCAATCCACTCTTTTTTTAAAACTAGCTGCTTCAGGTTAATGGGGTATGTGGTAGAAGTCAGACATCCACCCACTGCTTTGCTTTTCCTTCCCCTTTTTCAAAAGCAATATTAGGGATTCACTTTATTAAAAAAAAATCTTGCTATATAAGTCCATGGATAGTGGCAGAATCATGGCACTCAGGGAAGGCAAATCCGTATCCAGGGTTAGTGTCTATTCCAGGAGGAAAGGGATCTGATAGCACTGACCCAGAACCAAGTTGCTGCCTAGTCCTCCCCATACAAGAAGAATTGCTTAGCATTTGAAGGTCAGCATATACTATATTGGGACACAGTGCTCCAATTCTTTCTCTGCTTAAACTGTAACACTTTGAAGAGTTCTCCATCAATTGAAGGCTTCTTGATCCTAATCAGTTTATGAAGTGACTCAGTTTACCACCCTACTGAGAAAATAACCACAATGCATGTTCCCAGACCAATAGACTGACACAATTAGCCCACTAAGGGTTGGACTTCACCCAAAATTCCATTTTTCATTTGACTTCTATAAATATCCATTCTAACCAATGTACTACAGTGGTATCTGGGCCCCTGGATTATCCTCAGCTCAGAGCCACTGTACATAGCCCTACCCCAAATCAGGTACTCAGTATATAGTTAGAATAAATAAACCCAGGAACTAGATCTCTACACCAGCTCCCTAACCCTTGGAATGTGAGCATTGCAATAGAAAGAACAAATGAAAGTCAATGATGATCCTTCTTTAATGAACACCATACCACCAATCGAGTCTTAGAGATATGCCACCATCAAAAACATGAAGAATGCAAGATGTCTCCCTTTCCTCATCACAGTAACTCTGGTAAACAGCCACTGTCCTTTTGGGGGGAAAACTAGGGTCTGAAATCAAAGATACTAAACTTCCTCTTTGTTCAAGAATACCAGGTCTTGGAACTACCCTGAGTCTTGGAATTTTCTTAGTGGTGTGGTGTCTCTATGTAATGACTTCGCATTTCAAATCTGAAGTTTTTCAGCTCTACAGGTGAAGAAGGACCTTGGTAGACTATCTTTAGTACTAGGATCTCCATGCTCCATTACCTGCTACCAAAGATTGCTGGGGGTCGCCCCTCTGTCCACTCTGCCTGGGGTACTTGTTATGATGCCACCTCCTCCTCACCACTTGAGGTCACATGCTGCACCTTGCCTTTGCCACTCTACTATATATAGTCACCATGGCAACTAGGAAGCCCATTTCAGTAGCAGCATCTCCATATTCATCATCAGCCTATAGAGAATAACTTCTTACACTTTGCAAGGATGCTGATGTATTCCCAATACTCCCTTAAAGTAGGGAGTATTCTCTGGGGTAAGTGGGGGCTGGGACAAGAAGGCTAACTAATGGAGATAGATGAATAATCATAAAAGATAAGGGTATTTCAGCTCCCTATCCTGCTGAGTCCCTAGATTCCTTCTGCTATGTTATACCAATGAATCTCTGACCTTTCAACTAAACTTAACATGGGCTACTGTTAAGGCCAATGTTGAGTCAACCAACCAAGCCAGTGGAACCAAGAATGTCTTATGAGTGCACGTGCCCAATCTAAAACTGTGTTCCTCTCTACCTGGCATAACATTCATAAAATCCATTTCCATACATATTTCTGGAAATCTGACAATTCTCTTGGTGAAAGAGACTCCTTCTCCTCCATCTGACTTTGTAATTGGCCCCATGGAATCTGCTGAAATCCACTGTGGATATAGAGTTAAGGGCAATGAGCACTGAGGTGAGGACATGAGGAGAATCAGCACCCCCTACAAGCTTGCTGTCCTGATTGGGGTCACCAGGCCATTGTCAAGTCAGACTGCATCAGTCTCACTAGACAGAGGAGGAGGGCCTGCCTTTTCTAGCAAAGGAGATCCAGGGAGCTAAAGGGCTTTAAAGTATCCAGGTCACCTGAATCTTCCGTGTCTCAATGATTTTAGTGAAAATAGCTCTTACAGTTTCTACTTGCAACCTCCCTCTCCCTAGGACTCACGCCTGAATCCCTGGGGGACAGATCCAAATGGCAGCATCGTGCTGTGCTCAGAATTGTTCTTCCCCATGTGATGGCTGAGGTTTAACTCCTCGTTCAAGCTTGCCCGCTTGACACTTCTCCCCTGAGAACCGTTGTCTCCTGGGAGGCATCATAGTGCCTGTCTCATTCTCAGAGACTCTGGGCAGGCCGACCCCAGGAGTCTGGCAGACACATCTAAACCTGTTGGATCTCAGAGGTAAACACAGTTCATGCTCAAACAAGGAGTCCTGCTACCTATATCTTTAAAGCAAACCTGCATTTTATCCACTGTCTGTTCAACAGTCAAAGATATCACAAGAAATGTTTGCTTCCAATCTCTTACAGATTGGGCACCAAACCCATAAATATTACTGTTAAAGGAAAAGCTCATGATGTGCATTTGATACAGTTTTAAAGCTCATTTCTTTTTATGACAATTTCACACCGATTTTGTACAGACTTGGTTTTATGGTCAAATCAAACTCTAAGTGCTAGGTTACCTGCCCAGGGAAGTTAAACCTGTTACAATGACTTACTTTTGGTGTCATGTTTATGGGTTTTTTAGTTTTATGTATTATGGAGAGTTTGCTTATTTTTCCTAGCTGAATTAAGCCAGATTTGTATATAACAGGGATGAAGACTTTTCCTAACTCAGCTGAAACTGAGTTACCAAAATAATGAGGAAAGAGGTCTATAATCTGAGGTACACAAGAAAGGGCTGATAACACTATTTTAGGTGACAGTGCCAGGGCTTTGCTGCCTCACTGGAATCAGCCGGAATTTATTAGCAAATACATGTGTAAATGTCTCCCAGGGATCAGAAGTGGGCCCCTTGGGAAAAGACAGGCTTGGGATCATCAGGGACTCTGCACAACAGGGCTGCTTAGAGCAGCAATTCAGCCCCAGCAGAGTTTTGAAGTTCCTGGGTTCTGTGGAAGATGTCCTTGGAGACAGGTCTAACTAGAACCATATTTGCCTAGGGCAAGAGATCTGCAGAAGAGAAGCCAGAGTTAGGGGACCTCTGAGGATGTCATCAGAGTGCCTCCCAGACAGGAAAAGCCCATTCTGATCATATGCCTGAGCTTGATCAAGCATCCGTTTGAATAGTTTTCCAAGCCCAGAAACATAAAGAAGTGTCCCATAATCTCAATATTCCTCCCCAGTAACTACTTTACCACCTACCTGGCACAGAACTCAGAGCTAATGGATTGGGGCTAGGAGTTGGGAGAGAGAGATGAACCGCACTCCTTTCCCAGAAAGCAAGAGGCAGCTGAGGAGGGAGAGTCGCAACCGAATGCGGAGGTTTGATCTTGGCAAGTACATGACACAGTCTCATTACCACTGAGACGGTGGCCTGTCTATGAACTGGGAAGGGCCCAGTCAGGGGCCCTCAGAAACAAATGAATATTGCTTCCACAAATAAAATTTCAACAGATAATGGGAGGTAGTTTAGTACTTTGATTTCAATCCTTTTCTCTGTTAAAATTATGAATAGACCATCACAGTTTGTCCTTGTTCTCTGTCCCTCTCTTTCTCCATCTCCCCCTCCCTCTCTCTCATCCACTGGACTTAGTCCAAGATGAAATTTCACCAAGCACCAACCTACCTCTGCAATTTTCTCAGCCTGTGTGTTTCAGCTTATGGGGGCAGAAGGACTGGGGCTAGCAGGGGAAGCAGTGGGGTTTTTATTTTTAAGTCAAATAGTTGTTTAACCTATGGGGATGGCAGAAAGTTGAGAGCCAACACAAACCATAGCTATTCTTTATCATGAACTTTTATTTATAAGAAATGTCACATAACTTAATCAAAGGACCCAAGTGTCTATATTGCCAGCCTCCCAAAGAATTTTCCTAGCTTCCTTCTTTCTTACTCTGCAAAACTACCCACAAACTTCCTGAAGATCCTAGGATGACATTCAACTCCCACTGAGCATATACCATAATCTCTAGAGCAACAATCCTGACCTATCTCAATGATTCCTTGATGGACTCCCAAATAAGGATGCACAGAGAGCAACATAGAGTAGCATAGGCCTTACCGTTGAATATTTAGTAAAGAATAGAAATTCACTCTCCCCATCCTCTACTTCCGTTCAATTGCTCTCCATTCCTCAGCCAAATGAGTTGATAATATAAATAAAATGGTGGGGATTCTCTATAAAAATCTACCTTGACTGTGTTTCAATTTGGGATGAGGCAGACCATCAGAGGGAAAGAGCTCCTCTATCATCTTCATATGGCACTAGAAAGCTGTTTATGGAGGTACAAGTTGTCTGTCCTTTCTCCCATATGTCCCAAAAGGCCATTCTTGGGCCCAGCATTGTGCCAGAAACATCAGAATATCAGATTACAAGACAATCTGAGATGCAAAAGTGATTTTGTTAATAAAATAATTTATTTCTCTCATTGAGGAGAATGCAAAACATGCTAAAGTGTTTAAGATAAACTTAAAGACACTAAATTTCCCATTTGGGGTTCTGCCCTTGGCCCTCCCTGGTATCTTTACTCAAGACAGTTTGCTGAAAAGTTTGAGAGTAAGCCAGCTGCCATAAAATCAAAAGTTATCAATGATCAAAAATTATTGATTCACCAAAACTTCACTTTAAAAAAAAAGACCTGATAATAGCTACTATGTCTCTACTCCTTTTGTACACTTGGTCTTTGTGTCTCCACATTAATATCATAGGACCCTAATATAGGACCCTTAGTTTACAGGTGAACAAGGAAGAACTTGAAAGAGTTTAAAAAAACATGTTCAAAGTTACACAAGTAAAATTTTCAACCTGTTTCTCATTGACTCAAAATCCATTCTCTTGACAAGAATATTCCACCTTTTTCTATCAGGTGGCTTGTTGGTTTGCTCCCTTTAAACTGACTGAGCAGGATGCCTTGGCCAGGCAGACAGCCAAGGATGTTGTGGCAGGTGTCTTGGTGTCTCACAGGACAATTGCAACTATAATCCCTCATCAAACAGATAAAGTGTCAAAGTCATTTTTTTTAGTTATAAGCAGTAGGAAACACTGTGCATGCAGGCAGCAATCTGTTGAGCTATAAAAAGTGGCAATTTACTCTATTTTTTAAAAAACTTTTCATTTCACTTTAAATTAAAACAAATATTTTCCAGTTGGTGGAAGCATTTGAATACAAAAAAATTTCAAAGCACTTGTATTATCAAATTTATTACCAGATTTTTAGGATGACCCCTACCTTGTTCTTTGTAGTTTTTCAGGTTTATATGGAGTATAGCTAACTCTAATTGCATTAGCAAAATTATTCCACAGTCCAAACACATACACCTACCAAAAGCTCAACAACAAAGAGCTTTAAGAGGTTATTTATTTGCTAAAATCTTATTCTAGAGATTTGTTCCATATGGTTCAATGTAATTTGGTTTTTAAAACTAAAAGCCTATCATATAAACTCAGGTGCCTAGCCAACATAAGGAAATAGTTTTAAAGGCTTTTATTAAATACGTGTGTTATATATTTCTTCTTTTAAGCAATTACACTGTTCACTATGGCCAAGAAAGCTTTCTTCCTAATGATATTAAAACAAGAAAAAAGATTCATTGGCATGAATACGATATTTAACTGTTCAAATTAAAAGCAGACCTCAAAGCAGTAATTCAAAGCAAGTATTTGAAATAACTTTTCTGTGAACTAAAGCTGGTAATGACTTAGTAAGGAAAAAAACACCTCTCTGTCCTTTTTCCACTCATTTACAACTATTCTGAGCCAAGGTATTTCCTGCTAATCATACATATTTTATTTTCAACCAACTTACTAGGTCCCTTAATTTTAAAAAGAGTTCCATAGTAAAATACTTATTCAACATGATGAAAGTTCTCGTGCTTGTGCAATTGCTATTTCATGACAGCTTTCCCTTTATATAGCTCTTTTCATCTCTTTACTTTAAGGACTTGTTTTAGACTATAATTATTCTTGAGACTGCAGGTTAACACTACCATTAAATCTTGTATAGGTGGATGATAAATTGGAGGCTAACAAGTTGTACTGATCTCTTCCGCAGAATTCTCCTTGTTTGAACTCAACCACCATAAAGCAACATGAAGAAATGTCTACATTCCAGAAATCTCCCACAATCAAAACATAACACACACACCTTAAATTATACTGCCAAAGTGTCTAGATATTTTGAAGGATTGTGGGTTGTCCCTTGGAAATAGCTTCCACTGGTCCCATGGTAGGGATTCTGGGGAAATTTTCTAAGTAAGATGTCACACTTTACAAACTTTATGTTTGGTGGCTTTAACTATTTCTAAAAGATCTTAGTCTCTCCCTCATCCCCTTAATGGTAACTAATGTTTTCTTAAGAACTAGAAGGTGCTTTTTTACTAAAAATCCTTTTCAACACAAAATGATAACTAAATGAGATTATGCATGTGCAAGTTAGATTTAACCATTCCACAACCTATATATTTATCACATACTTCAGAACATTTTGCTGTATGTGATAAATGCATACAATTTTATCTGTCAGTTTAAATAAATACATTTGTGGGAAGGGAAGTCCAAGTGAGTCTTACCATTTAGAATCCATTTTTCTTCCTTTAAAGTGAAAGGAGGATGTTCCATTCTGTCTTTTGATTTTTGTCAGCTGATATGGCTATGATACCCTTTGTAGCTGTGTTAGATTTGTTGTCCTCTGCCCAGGATGCAGCACCATTTGGTATCATCCATGGTTTGACAGTGAGAACAATCCACCAACATAATTTTCCTCTCATGTTATTCCACTGACATCACCCAACTGACTTGATGGTGAAATGAAGACTTCAAAAAGTTGGAGAGTGTGCAAAGTAGACATGTAAGGAGGGGCTCCCTGGCTTTTCAGAAATGTGGCTATCCGTGATAGTAAAGAAACAAGTGTATGAGAACATAACAGACCAAAAGGTTTCCGTATCTCCCAACTCAGGGTCTCAGAATCAAACATATTTGGAAAAAGTTATGAGAAAGCCCAAATTTCTGATAGCATCTGTACTTCTACTTAAAGTTCAAATTTCTCTGACTTCCTCTGAATCCTTCAAAGTCTTAAATAATTGATATAGGGCTAAACTGGAAGGATACCTAAGAGATGGGTGGGTCCTACTGGAACCTGAGAGTCCCGTGCTTCCAAGAGCTGCCACCTTGGCTAGCAGTCTCTGTGGAATCCAGGTGACTCTTCCTGCTATTTCAAGTGGCTCTGAACCAATAGACTCCCAACAAAGGAGACCTGTTCTGAACTTGAGTCAATGCCCTGCACTGTTTGAACAGAACCCATACCCTGGCATAACTACCAGAGAATGACTGGCCAAAGACATTAGCCTACTAGAACACAGATTTGGTTTCAAAACCACAGATTACAACACCTCAGGCAGTCATTTGGGGTTGGATGCTCCTCAGAAGAACACCAACATCTCAGCCCTGGACTATTAAGAATGTTTACCAAAAAAGACAAATGAAAGTGGATTCCCTTCACTAGATTACCAACCAATATCCTCATTCAAGCCTTTGAGAAAATCTCAAATTATCTGGAATTGCTACCAGGGAAGAACTATCCAAACAGCTCTTCCAGAATCCAGAATTCAGAAAAGAAGGACCTGGCACCCAGGCCAGAATGGAGGTGGACCTGAGAATTGCTTGGCAGGAAGCCCAAGCCAGAGACCTCACATGACTTTTGGGCCAAAGCAAAGTAACCAGTGCACTGTCCCAAGCAGCTCCCTTCACCTTCTTCCAATTCTTTCTGTAGCAACCAGTCATTTGAACCAATTCTTCCTCCATACTACACATCCTTGGTTCTTGGTGTCCCTCTGTGTGTTTTATCAGCTAAGCATCATGAACCAGTTTGCTCCAACCACCTTAGGCTGTGCCAGAGAGAGCATTACCTTCCTCTGACACTTATGAGTCACATGTCAACAGTACTAGTGCTGGCAGTGGGACTTTCACATACTCAGGCCCCTTCCAGCCCCTACACTGATGCCAGGAGATGAGTACAACAAGCACACTTGCTTGGCAGTTTTGCCTTTAATGGACTCTTCTCAACCTCAGGGTGGTCATCCCAAGCAACTGCTGCAGGGGCTGGGTCAGCAAAATGCAGGGCACCCTGTGGGATGGTGGGCAGGGGAGCTGCACAGCGGGCTGGTCTAATGCTCAGCTAAAGAAGGGCGCTTACTCCAGCAGCCTGCACACGCCCAGACATGCCTGTGGCAGCAGCGGGCACTGTCAACAGAGGAGCCATCTTGAACAAGGGCACCAGCCCCCTGTAGAAACCTCAAGCCATTTAGGTGAACTCCTGTCAATCACAGATTCAAAAAAAGGCAGGCAAGAACCCTCACCACCCAAACCAGCAGAGTTTCAAGCCCTACTGGTCATACCTTCCAGGGCACCAGCTATGGGAGGTGCAGCCCATCCAGGCTTCCCTTCCTTGGATATGGAATCAGGGGGAAACAGGAGGATGAAGAGAAAACACATTGCATTCGGGAGCCAGACTAAGGCGAGAAGCAGCAGCAACCATTTAGAAACGCAAGGCGAGTATCTTGACTCGGTCCTGTGGCAGCACAGAATTTCTGTCTTCACTTCGTGGCCTAAGTGCTTTCCACACACCATCCTGCCCTTGGAGGTACCCTAGACATCAGGCCATGGACACCTTCACCGAATTCTGAAGAACCAAAGCATTTTCAGAGCAAATATCACCTCCTCTTTGCAGGCATCTCCTCCTGGGTAGTCTGGACCATGCACAAACTGGAACCAAACCAAGGTGAGAACAGGTCTCAGGGGGACATATCTGCCATTTTTCTCTTTTGGCAGTTCAGAAGTCAGACCTGAAGGCAGATGGATGGGTAGAAAAGAGGAGAGGGCCAGATTTCCTTGTCCTGTGAGAGTCCATGACAAGGAATTTTTATCCTGGCCCTGAGAATTGAAAATAAGAAGAGAAGCTTCCTTTGCCCTCCATCTCTCAGGAATTGGTTCCACAAGCTTATTCCTAATACTGAGTAGTCTTCTTGTATGGTTTGCCCTTCAGACATTGAGACAGAGAGAAAATGACAGAGACACTTAGAACAGCAACTGCACAAAGTCATTGAACAACGCGTGTGACCATTAATCTTCCCACATTGTTAGCATTTTTGTATATTGACAAGCCCATCTACCCGTGAAGCGACCCTCTTTATTATAAATAAATTATATGCCGAGTTTAGAAAAATACAAATGAGATTCCTGAAGAAAGTAAGCTTTTTTATTTTCACTTTCAAAAATGACACTTCAGAACTTTTATCAAAAACTCCAGGTCAGGCGAAATAAAGATTGTACCTAATTTCCTCAATTCCAAAGAGCTGGAACTGCATTTTCTAGATACTTTAGTCCATATCCATCAAAAAAAATTCTGGGACAAAAACTCTGTATTGGAGGCCTGTGCTGCTGATCCCTTGCATCTTAATTAATGGTTGCCTATGACCTGCAGCACCAAGTATTGCACTTGTCACTTTATTTGTTGTTGGCTGGGATTCAATTAACTGGAAATTTTTGCTGTGGCTAAAGAAAATGTGAAATGGTGTATTTATAACCATGGACACCTAATTTTTATTTACAGTCATCTGAAAGAAATACTACATTAGTGGCAGAGCCATCACATCTTCTAAACTCAGAAGGTCAGAAACTCCTAACTTTCAAAGATGCTTTTAAGGTGTATCATGTGTTTGTGTGTGTGTGTTCTTAATCAGAAAAAAAAAAATACTCTTTCTACAAAAAAACCTTTTAGCATGTAATGGAAAAAGTAGCTGCATTCAAGTCCATTATACAATTGCTAATCAAATAATAATCCTGGATGCTGCAAGTGGAACTATAGCTGAGTTGGACAGTAGCTTATAGGACTAAATTATGTTTTGGCTTAGTTTTCATATTCAGGGAAACTCATTTCATAATTGGTAGGTGTGCAAATATGCTGGCACTTCAGGTTCTTATTTTATAGGGGAAAAATACATTAGAAAATTCTATTTCCCCTGCCAGCCAAAATTAACAAGAGCAAATCAATGGCATGTTTAAGTACCAAATCGTGCTTTTTTCCCCCTAGGTTTAAAGTTTTTACTTTTCTTCAAGAAAAATAGTACATATAACAAAGTTTTGTTTTGTTTTTCAAGGTTGCCTTTTATGGTACTTTGACTTACATTCTTTATTGATATTAATTGGCTCAAAGACAGTAGATTTCTCTTATCTGCTCTTTCCACACGACTTTTGGTAGACAACAATATTGGAAACAGTCCTGGCTAATATTTATTTTTTGCTTATGGGGCAACATGTTATCTGTTTTACCTACTGCATACCTTAATTTACTCTGACTGTTATTACAAAAATGCCATAGACTGGGTGGCTTTATAAACAACAGAAATTTCTCTCTCAGATTTCTGGAGACAGCAGTCAAGTTAAAGCACCAGCAGATCTGTCTGCTGAGAGCTGGCTTCCTGGTTTACAGACTGTCTTTTGGCTTTGTCTTCACATAGAAGAGTGGGGGTGGGGGTCTCTGGGACTCCTTGATAAGGACACCAACTCCATTCTTCAGAGCTCTGTCCTCATGCCCTAGTCACCTCCCAAAGGCCTTGCTTCTAAATACCATCATATTACAATGAGGTCTTATGAATTTTGGGGAGAAACAGTCTATATCACTGTATCATACTTAATTTTTATAACAAACTTGTGAAGTCTTAGGAGAAACCTAACCCAACTATCTTAGCTGAAGTGGAATTTCAAGTCAAAATCATTTAGCATACCTGCACAGATTCTGACCAGACTTGTGGGCCTGAGAAATTTGGTGACAAATTTCAGCAATGTGGGAGCAAACTACAACAGGACTGATGTAGGTTGTTTGTTAGTTTGTTTTTCAGAAGCGTTTCTGAATGAAATTGTTAATACTGGAATAGTTTTTACACCAAAAATTATGGAATATCTTAGCAAATAGATCTGGAAAAAAAATAGTCTTCTTTTAGAGAGAAAAAAACATAAATATCCATGATGCTGTTTAGGAGAATAATTTTCTGAGTGGTCATAGTGATAAGTCATGGAATATTTGTATTTTACCTCTCTAAATGATTTCAAAATTATTTTGGATACTTTTTCTTCTGATTTTTCATAGTTATTGAGATAATAGGGCATATTTCAAAAAGATTGGTTTCATTTTGGTTTTGGCAGATCATCAATTGATTTCCAATATCAATCTTTACTAGCACAAGCAATCAATCATGGCTTACATTAATAGATGGAGAAAGCAGGGAATTCAAAATAATAAAGTTGAAAAGTGGGTGACATTAAAATTAGAACTAAAATCTCAATATCATCAAAACTTTCTACACATAAGCTCTTTCTATTTGAAAAAAATTTTTTTTCTGTGCTTTTGAGTAATTAAAAAGGCATATAGCTGACGTGTTAAAACAGCATTGTCTGAACATTCTGATGTTATACCAGGAAACAAAAGAATAGATGAAAGAAAATGAAAGCATTTGAATTGGTGACTGCAGAATAGCAAACAATGTGCAATTATTTGGAGCAACAGCTCAGATGGAAGAGCTTTCCCCAGCCTCCGTTGTGTTTTGGCGCCCATTGTTGGGAATTGCCCACATCTCTCTGACAGCACCGCGGTTGAATCCGAAATTGAACTTCTTTGACAATGGCAGCAAAATTCGACAAAAGATAAATGTGATTTCTTTGTTGTTTTCCTTCTTCTTCTTTCACTTATTTAAACACGTATTAATTAACTTGTTCTGGTAAGTGTTCAGTAAACATTGAACAAGGGCATTTCTTTAGTGGTATAATTAAAATTCTCTTTTAAAATGTTTTGCATGATATTTTGTGTGCAATTTGACTCAAGTAAACAGAGGTTCTAATTAAAGTTTTTAAATGAAGGCAATCAAAATTGATACAGCACCCAGCATCCCATTCACGGACATTGGCATCCTGTCTGGTGCAAGTTTAATTTGATGGTCAGTTAACATTAGCTTGAATTAGTTATGATGTCCACACCAACACAAGCCCCCTCTACTTTGGTTAGTCTCAAGAAAGAAACCTTTCATGGTTGCGGTGGGTGCCTTTAATGGGCTACACATTATTTATTAAATTACATTTCTTCTAAGTTATTACACCAAGACATTCTGAGAAGCATCTAATTTAGATTATGAATCCTCTCCAAAGTGTTATATAAAGCACATTGAATGAACAAAGCTATCCAAACAGCAAGTAGAACTTTTGATTATTTCCTCCCTACACCTCCGTAAATACTGCCATCCTTTGGGGTAAGAATAGCCATGGTAGCTTTTCAGTGCTTACAGGCAAAGGTCTGAAACACATAAAAACATCTAGATCATTATCCCTCTTTGCACACGTGCATGTGTGTAGGTGGGAAAGTGAAGCGAGATGGAAAAGAGTTCATTTTGCTTATAATGCATTGATTGACCTGAAGTGAAAGATATTTTTAGGGAACCTTTAAACTCCCTGTCTTTAAATTATTCATATTTTCCCTCTTAGTGATGTTGTAAACAACTCCAAAAAGCAAAGCTTTAAATACAAGAATTGTTGGCAAGTAATAAGTGTTTTACTGGCTCTCCATATCACTGATGTCTCTAATACCTTTTTTTAATTAGTGGGGATTAAAACAGATTCCTCCTGATCACTTTCTTCAGACCTCGGGGGCTATATGTGAGCTGGCAATTCCCACCCTGAGAATCTGCCCTTGGAAGGTGGGAAACATTTCGCTTCTATCTAAAAAAAAAAAAAAAAAAAAAAAGCAAAAGCAAATGTACTCCCAACTCCATGGGGCCTGCCTAACTCTGGGGTTTACTTAGAAAACCCATTTGGCTTTCACACTAAGCCAACTTTCCAAACAGGCTTGTTTCTTTTTTTCTGTTTGTTTTATTTTGTTTAAGTAATAATGATAATAATTTGGTATCCCTCTAACACTCTTTTATTTCTTTTTTTTTCTTTGGCATTTGGAAGAGAAAGAGGGGAGCTATTTATCAGGCCCCTCCACTAAAACCCCAAGGCTTTAGTACTCTTGACTTAAAGATGTGGAAGTGGAAGCATGTTTTCTCAAGCCACTTACCAGTATCTTATGCCTAGTAATTGCTGATGCTGGGATACAGATGGGTACACTGGTTCCAGTGTACATGTATCCATGATACTATTTTGTCCTTAGGTATTAGCACATCAGCCCTGATTTCATACCTGACAAACAAACGTTCAAAAAAGTAGAAGAATTTGCCCAAGATCACATGGAAAGAAGACAGAGACATAGACAAAGAAAGCCCATCTCTTCTAAATAACACGATAGTGACTTTTGACAATAATTTTCTTCATATTTATTCTATACACTCATGTTTCCTCAAGCCAAATATTTAAAAGAACTTGGGGGTTTTTTCCTTAATAATTCAAGGCCAACAACATGTGTGTTCTGGAACTGTATTTGCAAAAATAGTGATATGCTCCAGCATGTGAAATACTCATGTTCATTCTTGCAGTCTTCCATCACATCATCAAAGCATGCATTTAGCCATTCTCACACTGAGCCATGCATGCATTCATCCATACATTCGCTTATTTTACAGATGTTTATCTGGTGTTACTGTATGCCAGGCCCTGTTCTTGGCATGGAGCACAGGACTTGAGGGCTCTCCCAAGGCCAGCCCCTGACTCTGTTCTGCCTCTACCAGTTCTTCTGCCTGCCTTATGTGACTACTCTCCCTGACCCTTTTAGCTACTCCTCTCCACTAATGTGGATACTCCAGCCTCCAGCACTCCTTGCTTTATTGTTCAATTTGCTGGAGATTTAGAAATCTGAGTATAAATTTGTTCAAGTTTTGTCTGAAATGAGAGTAAATAAAACCTAGGCGCTGTTTCCAAGAGCAAAATACAAATGAGATATTGGGTGGTAGGATTAAGAAGGAACCTCTAGGTTAGTTGAGTTTTATCCAATTTCTGCACCTCACTCACCATGTACCCTTGGGCAAAGTCTCTAGTACCTCTAAACCTGCACTTCTCATCTCTAAAGCAGAGGATAAGAATATGGCCCTCATCTCAAAGGACCACTGTAAGACCTATCTATTTGCAGAGCATTTATCCCATGATCTACCACAGCACAAACATTTGTTTGCTGTTCTTATTTAGCTTATAAACTTTGTGACAATTATTTTACTTCTTGGGGACCTGTGTTGGTGCTCTTTTTTATGGGGGGTCATGAAGACTCAATTATAAGGTCACAACTGTATTGATTGCTTATCGTGTGGGCAGCAGCCTGGCCTGTGACTCCATCATGTGGATTTGGAGTGAGGACACCCTAATATGATTGCCTCAGTTAGCTAGGTTCATTACGTACATATTGCACGACCTTGAAGCAATTCTTCAACCTCTCTAAGCTTCAGTTTCTTATCTGCACAAATGGAAAGAATATTATCCTCCTCCTAAAATTGTGACAATTCAATTAAAACCACTTATGATGTGCTTAGCATGGTACCTAATATGAAGTAAGTTCAGGAATAGAAAATATCAAGTGTCAACCAGTGTTCTTACATATGAGTTAAACATCATTGATAAAAGCATTTAAAAAAGTAATTGATAAAAGACTTGGACACTTTATCAGCAAAAACAAATAAAACATCTACACTACTCATAACACTTTACACAAGTACAGGTCTTTAAAAACCATCTATGATGTGCCAAGTTCACAACTACTTATACCCAGATATGTGACATCTTTTGCAATTTAATAAGGTTAAGTCTTTTTGAACTCCCCATACAGACTAAGATACCCTGTTTCCTGCTAGCCCATATCTCCCAGCCAATACTCTCAGGCTGCCTTTTCATTGACCATTAAAAGATGAGCAAACTCATTGAAATCTTGAAAACATTCATGCTAATTGGTTACTGGGTTTTGACATCTCCCAGTCTTGTTTAAGCTTCATTGTTTTATTGTGGCTATGTGTCCAAAAGAATTAATGTAGCTGCCAGACAACCTAACATAGAAACAGAGGGTAATGTAAAAACAAGTCTTTCATACATTTCTGCAACCTTAACATGGAATCTGCTACAGGAATGTTTGAAATTCCTCCCATGAATAGCTAATTGAAAGTATAAAACACCTTCTCTTCTCCTTTGTTCATATGAGTAAATCTTTGGAGAAAGACGGGGTTCACAAGCCCAGAGGCCTTCAGGAGCCAGACAAGATGCAGAAGAGGATCTAAGAAAACTAAGTGGCTCTAACAAAACTGCAGTGACAGTGAGATGGTAAATGGCAGTTGAACCTAAGGCCCCAGAGGGGGACATAATAATAAGGAATAGCAGAGACTGTGGCCAGCTGGGAAGCATCTGCTCTGCTGCAGGAGACCATGCCACCAACTCTGGAACCAGACTCACCGGGATTTCTGAGGTTTCGAGTTAATCCAGAAATGGAGATCTACTGATTTTTGAAGACTAGGAACTGGCTTAAGTTTCATCGTTGCAAAAGACAGAACAAAAACTACGCAAGAGGCAAAATATGGTCCTAAGCCTGTGTCCTCTGCTAACTCATTCTTTGGTGTGTGACATAGTTGTGACCATCGTAATGCAGTAGCTGAGGCCTCAGAGGCCTCACATGATCTTGTTAATTTCATCTTTGCTGCTGTTCCATGAGGTAGGTACTATTAATAACATCCCATTTGTAGTTAAGGAAATTAGGGCATAAATTGGTCTCTTATTTGTCCCTCTGCTGTTGGGCAGGCCTGAGATTCTATACTTGACGTGTGGCATGCCGGAGTCTGGTTTTAACCATATGCTGATACTTCCTTTCACAACCAAATAGTTTGGGCTTTTCCCTCCATGTGAAACAAGAACTTTGTCTTTATCCTCTGATTCCAATGTGTTTGTTTTGTCCTTTGTGAGTATCAACCCAAATATTCCTTGAGCCTCAACTATATATAAAACTGTGTTTTATGTGCTGTAACACATTTGATTTTATCTTCATTAATCTAATGTGTGGAATATGATTTTAGAACGAGGGTAATACTGTTGAAATGGCTTCATCTGGAAATGCATCGGTTTGCAAACAGATTGGCATATTATCCACAAATATAAACATTTACAAAAAAATCAGGCATCATTTGATGGCTGTTGCCATAATGATTCATTGGCACAGGAGAAATGCTACATGGTGAGAGGTGCCAAAGCTGTTTGACACATTTCAGTGGAGTTCATTACACACACGAAACGGAACCAATTTTACTCAACAGTGACTTTGACATTTACAGAAAAATGAAATGGAGGATTAGAAATGAAGACTTCATGTGAAATCCCTACCAAAAATGTTAAATTGGTTCTATCCTTATGTTACCACTTCTAGAAGATCTACCGTGTCCTATAGGCATATTTTTTTATTCATAGCAGGAAGCAACCTATTCAAAACAAAGGTCCTCGGGTGATCAGAAAATTGATCTTCAGCAAACTTAATTGGCTATAAAACTCTTCTCTCTGAACAAATAACATGTATTTTTAAGGATTTATTTGTACAAAGGCATGTTTACCTTTGGCTTCATTCGGTTTAATGCATCCCGATATGCTATTCTGTTTGTTTAATTCACTGTATTTGAATGTAGTAAACACCATCTTTGTTCCCATTGCACCCAGAGTGGGACTGGAGAACTTCAGGCTCAGCATTGAGTGCAGTAAGGTCAGGAGAAGTGTTAAGTAACTGTAAATAACCAGCTGCTTCCTCCTTCATTAATTATATAACATGAGAAAATGTACCAAAAATGAATAAGAGGTCTGTGATACATATGCTGAAAAGAGTTCTATGCATATAAGTTAGGATGACTTAAGTGTAAATTCTTCAGTGGATTGGGAGACTTCAGTACAAACAATACTTTAGAAACGTCTTCTGTGGGTAATATCATGCAAAGTTCTATGCCACAGTCTCCACGTACGACACCTTTTATCTGAAAAAACAATTTCAAAATAGATTTTGGAACCTCCTTTTACTATTTCATTAGTAAACGTCTATTTATAGCACTGTTTAACAAATTCATACTGTGCTTTCAAGGCCAAAGTTAAGGCTCCACTAACGAAAGAATGAATACGTTTGGTTTAATTTGTAAGTCTGGGTAGCATTATAGTAATATTGCCCTGATTAGAATTAATCAAGAACACTAGAGTAAACATATGCCAGGTCTGAATTCTGAAACTTTAACGTAATTATATTGCTTTCAAATATTTACCTGTTTGTCTGTAAACAGTGTTAATGGAATCAGTATCTCAAAACCAGATAATACAGTTGAGTTATTCAAACTGTTATCAAACATAAGTCACTGGAGAAGCAATTCAATCATTGGAGAAATTTTCTAATTACCATATTAATTATTGGTGAATGAAAGGTGATTCCAAAGTACTCTAGGGAACCAGAAGACATTGTAGTTTGTCTTCTCATTCTAATATCCCATGGAACATACTTATACTATTAATTTCCAATAATCTAGAGCAAAGGTTGTATTAATCAAAAAAACAACATCAGCTCAGCTTCTGCATTAATTGTCACATATTCCAAATTGATAGAACCTGAATTAATGAGGCCCAGGATCCTCCTAAATGCCATGCCTTGACTAAAACCTGGACTTGACTAGGTACTTACGTGAAGATTAAAGCATATATGCATGTTGGCTGCCAGGCAAATAAATTTTCAAAGTATGCAATTATCAATGTTATGTGAGCCTTGCCCAGCTATCCATAAACATCTTAATTACTTTCTACAAGTCACTAAAATAAGGCTTCTGCAAAGATTCCAACTGTTTTTCTAGATCAACAACTTTTACACATCAAATTTCAGAGCATACTGATGTTTGTTTACAAGAAGTAGAAAGTTCTCCCCAAAAAGCCTAGACCTCAACAAACAGAAAATCCAAAGTAGATACAGAGTCTTGGTAAACTATCATTAGGCTGTAATTAGGCAGTTCAATTTGAATTTGTATAATTGTTTACGTTCCTAACTAATTTTCTCTTAATGCCAAGAGGAAACGAAAGGAAGGAGTTGAGGAGGACACAAAAAAGATACAATATTCACCTTCCCTCCCACTGCCTACACTTTTGGTTCCTTCTTTGTATATTCTTACTTCCTGGTCCTTCCAGTCTACTTCCTGACATCTACAAATGAGCCACCATCTCTGACTACTGCTGGCCCTGCACTCCTCCTGTGTTTTGACCACTCAGAAGCCGATAGCTTCCTAGTGTTATTTCCGGGCACTTTTCTTTGCTTGAACTCATGACCATTCCACACCTTGAATCCTGATTTTCTTGTTTCTTCTGATTTTTTTTTCATTTAAAAACTCTGCTAGTAGAATATTCATTTTCTTTGCACTTCATATTTTCAGAGTAAGTAAAATCTAAAAAATGTATATCATTCATTTTAATTATATCAAATTCTTATCTGATATAACATGCAAATCATGTCAGTATGTTAATTGCCAGTACCATTTGTACAAAGGCAAAAAATTACTAGGTGGAAGTTAGTTCTGGTTTTTCCCTCACCTTAATAAAGTAAAGATGATTTGTTTTAGATCTTGGTATAATCAAATGGAAAGAAGAAAGGAATGCACAAATTCTATCAGTGGATTGGTCCTCTAGTGAACTCTCCTTTTTCCATGTTCTTCTCCGTTATGCAAACTGTGCTGACAGAAATAGCATGTCGCTGCCTTCCTTGTGTCTATTACTAAGTGCTGAATCTAAGTCCTCACAGAAGAAAACAATTAAGCAATGAATTCATTCTGATTTTCAAGGGCTTCTTTGCTTCAAAATTTAAATGAATTTCGACTTGCTTGAAGATGCCTTCTGAACAACAGGAAAGTGTTTAGGCCTAAGAGAGAACTCAGCTATCTTCTGCAGACTCATGAAATGTGTTATAGATGGAGTCTAGACCTGCAATACAAATAGTAGTAATAATAATGAGAGTAATATAATAATAGCTAACACTAATACCTTTCTAAGCCCCTAAGTACTGTTCTAAGTACTTTGCACATTATGACTTGTTTAATCCTTACAACACCCTATGAGGTACATAATTATCCCCATTTACAGAAGAAACTTAGGTAGGATGAGATTATTTTCCCAAATTCATACAGACCAAATTGCAGATCTAAACCCAGGCAATCTGACTTCAGCATTGATAATCTTAACCACCATGCAATCCTGCCTATTAAAAAGCATTAAATACTTAACAAATACAAAAAAAAAAAAAAAATAGAGATACTGCCCTACATCCTATCTGAGCATAATGGAATAAAATTAGAAATCAATGACAGATTAAAAACTAGAAACTACTCCAACAACTGGAGACTAAATAATACACTATTGAATGACACATGGATAACAGAAGACATCAGGGAAGAGATAAAAAAAATTCTTAGAGGTAAATGAAAATTCTGATACAACATATCAAAATCTCTGGGATGCTAGGAAGGTAGTGCTAAGAGGAAAGTTCATTGCATTAAACTCATTCATTAAAAGAAGAAAAAGTCAACAAATAAATGACTTGACACTACATCTCAAAGCATTAAATGAGGATTGTTAAATGATACAAAGTTATAAAGATATATATATTCAATAATTTAGAGAGGATTTTTTTAATCATAGAATTTCAAGATAAATCTATCTTTCTAAAAAAGCTAACATCAAATATGAGTGGATCATGGTGTTCAGTGTTGCATATTGAGTTTTTAACAAGGCCTCACCCTGTCAAGTTGATACAAGAAGAACGGGATTATAACAAACTAGACGTTATAGAATACTTGGAAACACTGCTTAAATTTGCATCGCTTTAAAAGCTCATTACCAACGCAGAAAAAAAATGAAATACTTGACATTTTGGTATCTGCGATATTAAAAAGAACTAATATTTAATATTCAAGTGGCAACAGCTTGTAGAGTTTGCATACAACACCCACAGGGATCGATTTTTCTTTAAAATGGCCTTTAGGAGCCAGCCTTTTAAGCAGCTGACGCCTCCATTCTCTGCATCCCTCTTTCCTGCCAGCACCACGGGACTCACACAGAGTGCAGCAGCAGACGTGTAATTCTTCACTGCAGGATTTGTCTTTGCAAATAATAGAGAATGTAGGAAATTAAGAAAAATGTAATTGTACTGAATCAACCTCAATCTAATCTCTACTTCTAAAAATGAATAAATGTCTTTTGAGGGCTTTTCTCCATATGCCCTTTTGGTCCCCTCTATCCCCCATCCATGAGTAGAGAGAAGAATTATTGTTACCTAATTGATCGTCAGTCATTCCACACCTGTACCAAGGCTGCAAAATGACAAGGATACTGTTGCCTGGCATTTTTCCAGCATGACTAATTGACACAGTACTAATTTACTCACCTGTGGAATTTTCAACTTCCCCAGCCTACTGTCAAGAAGATGCATAATAATGGAATAAAGGTTTTAAAATGCTGAACACCATGAAATATTTCACTTATCTTCCAACAGAAAACTTCCACTAAGCCACTTGTTAGGTGGCTATAATTACTCATTGCTAGGGTAAAAAAAAGATGATCACATATACATCTATGTGACAGAAATAATAGGAATGAAGTGAACCAATGACATTTTTTTAAAAGGCTGATCAAATTCTCTAAAATGTTTCTTTATCTGCATAGTTTCAAGTGAATATACCAGTTCAATTACTATTATATACTACGCTAGAAAGCACTTCCTTGTTGTTGTTGATATTTTTCAATAAAATACTTTCCCTACATCAAATAGTAAGATATCAGGAGTATGAGACAGGAAGATTGCTGGTTCAAAGCCAGCCTCAGCAATGGTGAGGCACTAAACAACTCAGTGAGACCCTGTCTCTAGATAAAATACAAAAAACAGGGCTGGGGAAGTGGCTCAGTGGTTGAATTCCCCTGAATTCAATCCCCTGTACCCAAAAAAAAGTAAGATAAAGGAGTAATTTGTTAGATTGTTTTTCCCCCCTGTGATATGTGGAAAAGTTCAGGAAGAAGGCAGGCATAATTGGCTTTAAGCAGAAGCTAGTAACTCTAATTCAAGTTGGGACATCTTTGCCAAGCAGTCTGGCTCCAGGATCTTTTAAAAGGTAGGCTGTATTCTTGAAAATTAATATTTGCCATGGAAAATTATTACCCACGAGTATAATAGCTGACTGTTCTAAAGATCTTGCAGTTGGTGGTCCTCACTGTGATTCTTAGGTATGTTTGATGCATCTGTGAAAATTACATAGAAACTGTGTGACCAATTTTAATATACATGCATGATTGCTTAAGATACAAGTGAAATTTAGGGATAAAAATCTCAGGATTTCCTAAAGAATTTTGAGTAGAATTGATCATTTAATTCTTACTAGCTATTAAATATAAATTCTATCCATTGACCCATCCCATAGTGTAAGTAAATCTCAAAAGCAAAAATAGTTTTCTGGTCAAGTCTGGAGAATATGAATTAAATAGGTTTATTGTCATTGGTGTAAAACATCACTTCAGAAACTTCAATATGCTAACCTGCACTGTGAAGAGAAGGCAAACTGTCTTTTCCAACCTTATTTGACCCAAATTGTTCCAACACAGCACATCTCTACAGCCAAGAGTCTGCAGAATAGGTTCTGCCTTGCCTGGTGCCTGGCACATCACAGGTGTGCAATATATCCTCGTGAAATTTCAACATTATCCACTTTCAATTGAATTTAAATTGTCTGTGGTATTCTTTGCCTTAGATTTCAAGAGGATAAATATGCAAATAGAATCAGAAACACAAACTCGTTTCTTCTAACCAGATCTCAGCCCACATATTCCGAGGTAAAAGAGGAGTGAAATAATCCGTTCTGGCATGTTGACCTATAGCAATGCTATTACTTAAAATAGGATTTTTAAGTAACAGAAAAGAAGGAAAACAGCAGCTTCCTAACGGCACATGCCTTCCACTTAGCATATCTGAAAGACTGGTTTCCTCATTTCAAAATTGATAGCCAACTCTTTTTGTTGTTGTTTTGCTATTCAAATTTCTGTCCCCTTTTTCCAGCCTATTTGCTCTAACACTGAATTTTAAGCATCTCTAAAAACGCTTGATATGTTATTATTCTTTCCAGATATCCTCTGAGAGCCAAGTAAAGAACATTAAAGAAGAAAGGAGGAATGAGGCTGGATACGGTGCAGTGAAAAGAGGCGCTTCAAGGAGAGGGGGACTCGCTACCCAGGACTCACGGTGCTATCAGCATGAGAACTTACCGGTACTTCTTGCTGCTCTTTTGGGTCGGTCAGCCCTACCCAACTTTCTCTACTCCGTTATCTAAGAGGACTAGTGGTTTCCCAGCAAAGAAAAGGGCCCTGGAGCTCTCTGGAAACAGCAAAAATGAGCTGAACCGTTCAAAAAGGAGCTGGATGTGGAATCAGTTCTTTCTCCTGGAGGAATACACGGGATCGGATTATCAGTACGTGGGCAAGGTAGGATTCCTGTCTGTGCGCGCTTTCACATTCTGGGTTTAAAAGCCTGAAGAAGTTACTTCTCATAAATAGACAGGGAGGCTGTGAACTGTTCCCCAGTACGGTGAGAATTGTTGCTTATCTGGTAAGACTTTTTTTTTTTTTTTTTTCCACTTGAGTAGTTTTGGGAAGAGGACTGTAGCAAGAAGTTGAGAAATGTTAGCAGTGCAACAAAGAAAGAGAAAATGCTCCAGTGAAAAATGAAACGCCCACAACCATCCGCATAGGATTATGATAAATCCTTTAATTTTTACTTTAGCTTGGAAAATGGGGTCCAGCTATTCTATAAAGTAGGCTGTATTAAAAATAGGAATAGAGTGATTATGCTGTTGTAAGGAGAGGTAGGTTCCTTTTTCTCATCTGAAAGCAACATTCTGAGCTTGAGTCCTTTGGCCAAATTCAAATTAACTATTTCTTAACTCTGCTACCCACGGCGCCCCGTTCTCAGACCACAGGAAGATTTTGTCATCAAAACCCGGCACCACGGGTCAGATTTGGTGGTCACCTTGGCAGTGGTTCCTATTTAGCCTTAATCTCAGGTAATTGGCAAGAATGAGATGTTTTAAATTCTTATGATTTAATTGTAGCAAGGTTGACAAAGAGAAAAATGGTTATGTAAAGGTGCTATTTCTAAACAGCTTCTGACCATTTTTCTGACTCTAGAAAGTAGAGTGAGAAGGCATGGCTTATTATAGCCCTTACAATTCCTGGAGCTGAGTCAGAGAAGCAGCTTGGGTCGACTGTCATAATGAGTGTCGCTGAAATTGTATCATCAGCTACCTTCCTGTTGCAGAATATCTGCATACTGCAAAGAGGTAAAAGAAAAGCCAGGAATGTTGGTTTGTGCTTTGTAGATTCTGCAGTCCATAAGGTGGTATTGATGAGACAAAGTATCAATATGCACCCCTTACATAAACAAAGTATCAATATGCACCCCTTACATAAACAAAGTATCAATATGCACCCCTTACATAAACAAACTGAGAATGAACATAGAAATACAGATATAAAATGTCTCCATTTCTTATCACAGCTATTTTTTTAAATTCATCTATTAGGATATCATGCAAATAGAATAAGTCTTGCAGATTCCAAGAGCTGCATATTCACACTTCAATCTGTGATCAAATATCCCTGAATCACCATGTGCAAATATTCTAAGTATTTACCAGTATGAATGAAGATGGAAAGCCAACCATGGCTTAGGCTGAGATAACCAGGCAATGTTCCAATGAAGTAAATTATTAATGTGGAATAAAGTGGGAGAGGAAGTGCTTAGTGAAGGGGTGAACATCAACACAGATCCCCCAAGGATCTAGCCACAGATTTGCTATGAAATTCACACACTACATGACTACTGAGGAAGACAGTTCACTTACTTGTATTGCATTTCCTTTGTGAAATTTGAATAACACTGTGTTAATAGGGTGATGGTTATTTGTTTTTAAAAACAATTAATTCTTTAAAGCACTTTTTACAACACAAATAGCATTATTGCCAAAGAATATTGTTTTAAAAAGTGCTTTGTCTAAATGATTGACCCCCCCTTCCCTACTTTTTTCTTTTCTGCTTTTCTTCTCAAACTGGTGCCATGTTACCCCAATAATACCACATATTCTTGAAGAAGGTCCAGAATATTTCAGAATACTAGAAGCATCAGTGAATAAAACTGTGCAAGAATCAGTTTTACAGTTATAATTGTGAGAGGTCAAATTACCACGGGGAAAAGTTGCAAGCTTGTGGACTCAAGCAGATCCAAGCAGCATCCCTGTGCTGCCAGTTGCCAGCTGTGACCCAGGGCAGGTTATTAACCATTGCAGGCTTTCATCTCTTTACCTAGAACATGCATGAAGCAATGCCTACCTGGTGAGGTTGCAGGGTGATGTGAGACAGGCATTAGAGGCTAGCACATAGTAGGTGTGTAAAGAAGCTACTATTACTGGTGAAAAATCCATTGTATATGCTCTATTAAACATACGTGCAATGCATTCAAGTGGAACACTGACTTCTGTATCACTGCAGAAGTAAAATGAGGTAATTAACAAATCTCAGTGGGTGGAAAATGTAGAGGATAATGGCAAAATCCCTTCACAGTAATAGCTTCAACCAGACTCATCACATGTGGGGTTTTTGTTGGCAGCTAGAAAAATTTCCCTATCTCACCATCATCTGTTTATTCTTTCTTGTCCCTTCCTCTCCTTGTAGCTAGAAGACATGAAGGGGAAAAAATGTTTTTTTAGAAAAAGAAAGAGAAACAAGTGTCTCTCATTTGTGGCCAGTTGATCACCTTTAACTGACATGGAATAAAACAGACACCTGATGTGATAATTCAGATCCTCCATGTCAGGAAACATTTAGGGCGAGATTAGACTAGAGCAGAGGTTCCAAAACTTTCTCAGTCTCGAAAGGTCTTTTTCACAGTGGCCTTATTGTAAAAGAAACACCCAATGTTTCCATGTATTAAATAGGTTTGAACAACTTAGTAAGTATTTCTGTTCTAACAACCTAGTAAACCTTTGAAAAAATAATACACACAAATTGACAGGAAAAAAAATATTTTTATTTCACTATTAACCACAAATGGAATATATGCATCTCTTGGGCATTGCACAACTTTTCACTCAGATCTGAGACCACCCTCCTTGTTTCCTTTTCCACAATGATTTTTGTATTGCAGTTGCTTTTATCACAGCCACTCTGGAAAACTCTGGTTACAAATGACATCTTCAAAAGGAGTGCAGCGCCACCTACTGTAGGAACTGTGAACTACCTTGGGCAAGTAATTCTCAAGGGGGCTGATGGAGTTGACATGCGCCTGTCTGTCCCATGAACTTTTTAAAAATTCCAGAGGAGTTTCCGGCTGCATCCCAGGCTGCCTGAGCACACACTCTGAGAACCATGGGGCTATAGTTAGGTTGGCACAGAAGGTGCACAAAAGCGAAAAGAGCCTTTAATCATGCCATTACCCCTACCCAGAGCCTAGCAAGGTTGCTTAAAACAGAAGATTGATCTGATCTGTATGTGAAAAGATAGAAGTGTTCACTGAGGAAAAATAATGCTGTTGAACACATAGTGCTTAAATTCAAATAAAAATATTTTTTATTACAAACATTCAGTGTTTATATTATCTTGGGGGAAGTCAGAAGACATAGCCAGGACTATGGTAGGGCAAGGAAAATGTGAGATGGGAGTGGGGAGCAGAACCAGTGTAAGAGAAAGGAAAAAGAAGAGTCACAGGTAATCACAAGAGCTAAAGACGGAATCCCAGGGCCAGTGATGTAAAGAAGTACATAGGCAGCGGGGTGAGGTGGTGCATGCCTGTAATCCCAGTGGCTTGGGAGGCTAAAGCAGGAGGATCGCAAGTTCAAAGCCAACGTCAGCAAAGGTGAGGCGCTAAGCAACTCAGCAAGACCTTGTTTCTAAGTAAAATAAAAAATAGGGCTGGGGATGTAGCTCAGCGGTCGAATGCCTCTGAGTTCAATCCCCAGTACCAAAAAAAAAAAAAAAAAAAAAAGTACACAGACAAGAGTTCTCCCTGTCTTGATGCCCCTCAGCCTTCCGCTGTGTTGCATAACCAGCAAGATGAGAGGCAAAACAAGAACAAGGTAGGGCCAGGGAGAATACATTCCCTAAGATGAAAGTGGTGAAGACCAATTGTAGCTGAAATATTGACAAACCAAATTCTCATTTATGAGAAAATCTCAACAATTCTACACACATAAAATGATAGTGGCAGGTAAGGGTAGCAGGAGAGGAGTAGTCCTGTGTTGCATAAGAGTTTGTGACCTTAAGATATAAGCATAGACACAGATATGGATAAGGATATTATTTTCCTAAAATGCACAACCATTTGCAGGCAACTTTTAGCACAAGCAACATCTGTGAGAGCTTGTTAGAAATGTGCCATCTCAAACCCCACCCCAGATCTTATAGAATACGAATCTGCATTTTAATCAGGACCCAGGTGAACTTTTGGTACAATAAAATTTGAAAAATGTTGCTTTTAAAAACCCTTTACCTGGGCCTCACCTCCCCAGAGATTCTGATTCAGTGGGATTTGAATTGATAATTCAAATATTACGGAACTTGAGAACCACAGTCTTGGGAGGTTACTCTTGCCAATCATAATAACAAAATGCAGCAAATTCAGTGATAAAATGGGCATCTGTGGTGTTACAGAAATATAAAGATAAGAGGTCAGGCTTTGGGATTCAACGGAGCTTCCTAGAGGAGTTGACGTTTGAACCTCATCTTAAAGGGAGAGCAGGTGTTAGTTCACACTACAGAGGCAGGGAGAACTGCCATTATTTCCTAGTTAATTGGATACAGAAGCCAGAGATCCAGAGTCAGAGGCTTGGAGATTTAACAACCAGGCCAGTGGAAGTGTCCCTGATGACACCAGAAACTAAGAGGAGCCTGTTTTCTTGTCAGGGACTAAAGGGAAGAGTATTTGATTTTGTATAGAATCTGCTTAGGTTATCTCTGGCTCATTTAAACTTAATAAAAAAAATGGGAGGAAAACATTGCAATTCCAAATTTTCAGAAATCCTTGCAAGATCTACATAATATAGCAATTCCTTGATCATGATTAACAAGATTACAATACAAGAAGAAGAACATAGGTAGCTGTATACACAGATTGGATTTTGAAGGTGTAGGCACCCACTAATACAAACACAAACATATTGAAATCTCAGAATTAGGTCTAACTTCAGGCTCAAGATTCACACATTGTTGTTAAACAGCCCCCCACAAAAACTTATGCACCTGATCTCCCATAGTGTTCTTTATCTCTTCCTTCCACACAATGTACCCATAAGACATATTTTCCTTAGGAGTGTTTGAGGTACTTGTACATCTAGTAGCATACCAGGATGCCTGTTTTTATGTAATTTAATCAACTATACTTTCATTGACTTTTCTGACACTAGCTTTTGGAAGTTGGCAATGGTTTTCTTTCGGTTGGATTCTAAAACAGTGATAGGCTGTTGGTGGTGGTGGTGGTGGTGGTAGAGGTGCTGTTTTAATATCATGAAACTTTGGGTTCTATTTGAGGTTCCAATGTGCAGGTCTTCCTAATATGCCTTTCTTTTAAGTCTTTAAAATTATTGTCTACCAATTCAAGGAAGCCACGCTTCTCAAGATAATTAGATGGCAATGTTTTAAAAGCCCATAAAAATAAAAATCATCAGCCATATACACCTTTAAAATTAGGGATGGGCAATTATTTGTTCCTGTAATTACCTGATCCAAACTCAGCAAACATGAAGCAATATTTTAGCCATTCTGAGAGAACAGTTAAAAGATAATGATGTTAAAGTATCACTTTCTTTTATTCTTATGTTATGATCACTTTTCTGAGAAGGCCACAGCTTGAGTAGAGAGCTCCCAGCATCAATTAGATGGGTGGTTCAGAGCATCTGAGCCATGGTCGCTTCCAACAGCTGCATCATATTAAAGTGATGTCACAGCTGGCATTCACTGAGCATGGCTGAATCCCAGACACTGTCCTCAGTGCTTTGAAGTTATTTTCTCATTAGAGCCTGCTATGGTTTGGATATGGTTTGTCCCCACCAAAACTTACACTGAAATGTAATCTCAGTTTGTCCATGTAGTGGTGTTGAGAGATGGTGGGGCCTTAAAGAGATATTTGGATCACACTCACAATGGATTCATATAATTCCCATAAAAGTAGATTAGTTATCAAATGCCAAATGTTCTCTCTGATAAGTGGATGCTGATCCATACTGGGGGAGAGGACACAGGAAGAATGGAGGAACTTTTGTTAAAGAACGGGGGGGGGGCGGCATGGAGACAGTAAAGATGGCAGAATATGATGGACATCATAGCCCTAGTTTCATGTATAACTGCATATATGATGTGATTCTACATCACGTACAACCAGAGAAATGAAAAGTTGTGCTCCATTTGTATACAATGAATCAAAATGCATTCTGCTATCATGTATACCTAAGTAGAATAATTAAATTTTTTAAAAAAAGAAAGTGGATTAGTTATGACAAAAGCAGGTTGTTACAAGGTGCACAGCACTCTTTGCCGCCTCTCCCTCCTGCACATACCTCCTTGCCCTCCCACTTTCTGCCATGACTTGAGGCAGCACAAGACCCTCACCAGAAGCCAAGCAGATGCTCATAGACTTCCCAGCCTCCAGAACCATAAAGCCCTTTTTCTTGATAAAATTCCCAGGGTCTGATATTCTATTATAGCAACAGAAAACAGACTAAGACAGATCTTTACAGCAACATAAGGCTATTACTTACATCCTTGTTTCACACATGAATAAGCCAAGAAGTCGAGTGTTTCAGCCTAAGGTCTCATATTGATAGGACCTTGGCAGTGAGATTCCACCACCTGACCACCTAACTGTTTCATTATTTCCCCTTTCATAGTAAGTCCACTGCTTCACAGATCCATTTTGAAGCCCAAATGAAAAAAAACAGCAGAGCATGCTTTGGCATTTAATGATGGCATTCCACCCAATGCCACAAATATCTACTGAGAATCTACTGTCTGAAATCTAAGGGTACAGAGAAAAAGAATTGTTTTTAAATACTACTTTCAAAGATCTATACAAATCTGGTTGTATTATTAATATAAACATTCATTTTTCTTTTTCTTAATTTTAATTTCCAGAACACATCAGTGATGTTCAAAATAGTTACAGAATGTGAGCATTTTAAAATTAGATATACAATTAGTGATCTTTTTGGTCATTGTGATTTTTTAAAAAGTCTTTTTCTTTCCCTTGATAACCTTCTCTAAACTTCTGTTCTGGTTCAATGACCTGCAATAATCTTTTCTCCCTGAGTCAGGGCAAGTGCCTTGGGCACATCTTTCTTCTTCATCATTTAAATTTAATGCTCAGCCATTTAACATTTTTATATTTCAACTGGTTAGTGTATTTAAAAGAGAGTGGGTGCACACACTCGCTCATTGAATATACTTTTTAAAAAATGTTTCATGACATAGCTTCCCAACTGCCAATATTGGCAGCAATCCTCATTTTATTTCCACTATTGAGCAACTGATTTCACATTCTTAATGACAAAAGCTGCAATTTGCTGTTTTCTGCTAAGATAGTGTCCTGTGTAGCAGCAATTTTCTGACTCTTAAACTTCCTTCTATGCATGGTAGCTCATGTGAAGAGCAGAAAAGTTAGACTGTCTGACCTTGGTCATAAACCCAAAGGCTGCCCAGGCTGCAGAACAAGCCCAGTAATGTACAAAGAGCCAAATAAGGACAAGATCCCAAATCTTCCAACTTCCATTTCATTATGCAAGTGGAATCCTATAGCCTCCTGCTTGAATTCAATTTGTTGAACAAAATGGAGGGATCAAGGTGGATAAAAGAGAGTTAAGAGTTCAGTCCCTTTTGCTTCCGATGTAGCTATGCTCCCTAAGTTGCACAGAGCTAGAGATCGTTGAGGGTCATAGAAGACCCCATACTGGTTATGACAAGTCCCCTGGAATCTATTCTATAACTATTGCTGAGTATTTCTTTACTGGTGACCTTAGTTTGTCAGTGTAATTATTAAACTATGTAAATACTTCATTTGCCCTAGAGTTCTTCATTTTTGCCATATTATGAGTCCTCTGTGTTAGATGGGATTATAATATAGAATGTCAATATCCTAGTTTATATTTCTTTTCAAATCAAAATCTCTGTTTATAATTTTAACTGAATTTTATTTTAAAAATCCAATAATAAATTCCTAACATAGTTGTAATCAACTGTCAATAAATACTTACATCACTGGTTTGTTCTGTTTTTTCATGTTCAGTAACATGAAAAGCCAAAGATATATTATAGCCGGAATTATAAATTGAACTTTTGGAGGCCCCCACCTCTCTAGCCCAAACTAAAAGATACCTTCCTTACACTCCAACCACCTTCACCAAAAATAAACAGGTTTTTGGTGAGAGCCTCTTCCTTTGATAGCCTTCAATCAAATAGATATTATGTTTAGATGTCAATGGATCACTGCTACCCTCAAGGAGGTGATTTCTTGCATAGATGTAGATTGTTGGTAGCAAACTCCATCTTCTACAACCCTCTGTGTTGTTGGTTATCAAGATGACAATGAAACATAATCCTCGTGAGCAAGATAAATATATCAGTATCCTTTGCAATCCTACCTTTCCATCTGGCATTGAAGAATAAGTCAAAAGGAAATACAGAGGGGCTGGGATTATGGCACAGTGGTAGCGTGCTCGCCTAGCACGCATAAGGCACTGGGTTCGATCCTCAGCACCACATAAAAAAAAATAAAATAAAGATATTCTGTCACCTACAACTAAAAAATAAACATTTTTTTAAAAAAAGGAAATACAGAAATTCCCATAAGTGAAGAAGAGATTTTTTTGTTGCCATTATTGATAAATAAGTAAAAGTAACAAATATTCTAAAAGACCAGTGCAAGGAATCAGATTTGAAATTACCCACCTGAAATAAGAGAAAAAAAAATAGATGCATACTGACATAGGAAACACAGAAAATATTTATTGTCTCTTCCAGTTTCCCCTTCACAGAGAATATATATACACAACAGAAAAGAGGCATTTTAGAAGATTAAAATATATATGTGTGTGAAATATGTTTATAAATATTTTAGGTGAGTTGGTGTGTTTCAGAGGACCTGAGGGCAGTAAAGGGGGCAGAACAAAAAGCATGACCTGTCACTTTGGGTGGGGGGTGGAATGCTGACCAGAAGGGAAAGAGGTCAGAGGTAAGAAGCAACTGAAGAAGTTCCCTCAGCTATGGCGTTTTTAAATAGATTTGGAGAGAAAATGTTTTGATTCATTCAGCAATTATTCACTAGACAGTGTGAGTGAATAGCATAGGTTGACTGGGTTTGATCCTGACTGCACTGCTGACTACCTGTGTAATAGTTAACTTCTCTCCCTCAACTACTAAGTGAGGGAAGTGATAGAATTATGGAGGTGAGGATTAAAGTTAATACACAGAAAGAGCTCACAACAGGACCTGGCGTATCCCACTTACTAAGGATTTGAAGGAAGAAGACACCCTTCTAGAAGTGTGCCTTTCCAGGAGCAGGAGAAACAAAGAGAAAGAAGAAAGGGAGGTGAACACAAGGCGACTGCAGGGATTCCAGGGTTGCTGTGAAGTGACTATCCTGGGCCAGAGACAGAACAGGAGCAGCCAAGGCAGCTGAAGTGAGACTCACCCACAGCAATTCAGCATGCTGAATAGGAAATATGAAGTCGTCTCTATTATCCTATCCAAAATAGAAATAAAATGCACACCAAATTCACATTACCTGATAATCCTGGAAATTTTGGTTGCCCCTCCCGATTAAGACTATTAATCATTTCACTTGAAAACATCATCACATTTCACTGCAATCTGCGTTAGATTCTTTCAATTGCCAGGAAATATGAGTATCTGGTTAGGACTTCTTTTTTTTTTTTCAATAAAAAATTTTCAGGCATCCAGCCAATTACAAGATGACTCTTGCACTTGGAGAATAATAATATTTTAAGTTAGATTTGTTAGGATAGTTAAAATTAATATCACAAACTTCCTGTTATTGAACCAAAGTTTGATTGTGGGGAAATTAGTGTTGATTTCATTATTTAATTACCTGAATGTTTCACCTTCTCAAGAACAAAACAAAATAATTAATTCCTTGTTTAAGATTGAATTTTGACTTTAACTATATCAAGTAGTGTTTTGTATTCAGTCCCAGGGCTGCTCTTTCAATTTTACTTTAGATATTGAATTTAACTTTTGAAAACATTTATCTTTTTATACTCTGCAAAACCCTAGACTACAAGTCTTACTGATCTTTATATTCCCAGTTGTGCCTAAGACAGCTCTTACACACTGAAGGCGGCCAAATATTACTTGAATTAAGCTATAATGATCCCAAAAGATGAACATCCACCTTCTCATCTCATCCACCTTCTCAACCTTCCAATTTTTCTAAGATTAAATGAAATATAATTGACAAAAACTGTATGTATTTAATGTGTAATGTGATGCTTTGACATACAAACAGATTGTGAAACTATTGCTATAATCAAGCTGATTCATATATCAATCACTTCACAGAGTTAACATATGCGTGTGTGTGGAGAGAGAGCTTTTAAGATCTATTCTCTTAGCCAGTTTCAAGTGTCACATAAAATAACATTATTAGCTACAACCACCATATTGTATTTAGTTTTTTTTTTTGTTTTTTTTTTTTAGAAGAACATTTTTTTTTTTTTTTAATGTCTTTATTTTATTGCTTTGTATGTGGTGCTGAGGATCGAACCCAGGGCCTCACGCATGCAAGGCAAGCGCTCTACCGCTGAGCTACAATCCCAGCCCCTGTATTTAGTTTTAATGTAATGCTTTGATATGCATCCCATGGATAGTGGGTTGTTTTGTTGTTGTTTGCTTTGTAATTTCCTATGACCTTGCTCAGAATAGAGCAGGGCAAGCCCTCCACCCATTTCAACCCTGTTCTAGCAAGCACTGTAGGAATGCGTAGCGTCACTGCAGACCCACGCATACTGGCGTCTTGCCACCATTGATACTGTTTTGTGTCATTGGGTTGATAACCAAAAATCCAAAGTCTTAAAGTTGAAGGACATATCTATTAGATAGTAAATGTATAAACAAAATTTACTATAAAATTCCTTCTTTGGAAACTACCTCTGTAAATTTCCCATCAAATTGGCACAAATATGATACAATAGGAGACACCTAAGGCTCCCTCGGTGTAAACAGGAAAAGCTAAAGACAATACACTTGTATGTGCATGAACTAACAAAAAAAATTAAAATATATACCAGTAACAAATAAAATAGCATATCATAAAAGTATATTCCTTTAAGGCTTTAACAAATGAAAATCAGATATTTACGGTCTTAGAAGAAAGTTTTGTACAAAATAAGAAAAGGCCAAAGAGAGCCAGCCAACAGAAAGCAAATTTCTTTTTCTTTAAATTCCTAAGAGGCTACATTGTGCAGACAATTCAAGTGTTCAGTGACAGAGAAATAATCATTTAGGACCTGAGGATATTGATTGCAATGTTTGATACACACACACACACACACACACACACACACACACACAAAATATATATATATATATCAGCTATAGAAAGAAATGTAATAATACAAAAACAGAAAATATTCTAAATTTAGGCCAATTCTTTCTCTTTTTTTTTTAATCAACTGTATCTTCTAATCAACATATTGAGAGTTTTCACAGGAAAAAGAATCATTTCTGGAAAATAATCTCATTCTAGCTGTACTATTTATTTTATGAGTACAATTTAGAAGAGAAACGAATTAGGATGTGCAGAGAAAGTTCTACTTTAAAATATAGTTATTCAAAACTTTAGCATGCTTGATTGTTTTGTTTTCTTTTATTGTAAAACATAAAGATCTGGCTCATTTCCTTACTTGATCTGGAACCTGGGGGCAGGCTGGCTTTCTTTCTTTCTTTCCTTCTATTCTTAGTGGGGTCAGGGAAGCAATGAAGCTATATACTCTACAGAAAGCCAACTTCCCTTTTAGAAATCAAGTAAAGCATTACTTTCTTATCCTATTTGTATCTTCAATGTTCTGCCTATCCTCCCAACCATGTGTATTACACTAAAGGTGGGAGGAGGGGGCGGGGGGGGGGGGTTCACCTTATATTAAAGCTATGCTCTCCATGATGACCTATCACTTGCTCTTCAAGGGAGAGAGTTTTAACATCAAATCCAGAAAATTGGGTGACCAGGCACAGGTCTGCTTTATGCAGCCTATCTTCTCTTCAGCTCTCCAGACATCACCTGCTTGAAATTTGAAATGGTAATGTGGCAGTCCAAATATTGGCTGCAACGCAAACCAGCAAGTGACACCTACAGAAGAGGAAGTTACTGGATGCTGGAGAAACCAAAAAATAAATAAATAAATAAAACCCACGCGAGATCATTCCTTGGCAGGCAAAGAGGCATCCTGGATTTTTTTTTTTTTTTTTTGCAGAGTTTTATTGCAGGAAACATGTACTGATATAAGGAGCAATGATAATATTTTCTCACATTTTATCAAGCTCTGCAGTTTCTAAAACACGTGCCCAAGCATTCCTCAAGCGATCCGCATAACTGCTCTTCCAGCTGAGCATGATTCATTCCTTTTGCATGAGAGGAAACAGAGTGTCAGACCGGCTCAGGGAACACAGGGTTATTGCCAGCAGAAAACTGAAGCTGGGCTGGAATCTCTTTTTCAATGGGATTTAATCTAACACTCATTCCTTAGGCCACAAAATTAAGTAGATGATGAAATTGTGGAGAGTGTTTTAGACGTGGTGGCAAATGAAACGACATAAAAGCTCAGAAGCTGCAGGAGGGTGAAGAGCGCTGGAGTGTATGCCACTGTCATCACCGTGAGGACACTTTGGCCAGGATGGCCATGGGACAAGTGCCCGTCCCTCCTGCCTTTTCATTTCTATTAGTTAGTTCCCTTAGGGGAAAAAAATTAAAAGAAGTTTTTTAAATCATTTAAGAACTTATAGCTGGTTTCAAAAGCAAGAAAAACTCATAAATGAGCTCATAATCTTCTTTCCTAGAATTCTTCACCATTATTTCCTTGACTGTATAAGCAGGTTACGGAATTCAATTTAATCATCATTTATCATGCACATTTGGAATGCTTGAGAGTTATGAGTTTGAATAAGAAATAGTCCCTCCCTCAAGCAAGCTATTTGTTTTATAAAGCTAGAGCTTTAACTTTTTTAGGTCCTAAAAGTCAGCAAAAAAGAATATAATATCCAACATGTCTTTTACCTTTCAAGAGAAGTACATTTTATAGGGCTGAGGATATAGATCATTGGTAGAGCTCTTGCCTAGCATGCATGAAGACCTGGGTTCAATCCCTAGTATGGCAGGAAAGGAAAAATACATTTTGGGAAAAGCTATTAAGGAACACATTTTTTTAAAGTTTCTGCCATTTGAATCATCATGTCTCAAATGTCTACATTTTGTCTATTAATGTTTTTCTTCAAGGTATGTGAGTGTTAGAAAAAGAAAGAGGAAGCAAAGAGTATGTGTGTGTCCGTGCACGTGTGTGCTTGTACGCGCATGTGTGTGTGTCCTTAGAACTGGCAATGCCTAAAGAGATTACGCTGTAGAGCAAAAAGGTGGGATTATAATTAGTGAGTTACAATGCCTTACTAAATCAATTTTTGACTGGGAATCTAGCTCTTAGCTTGATTTATCACTGGCTTTTTGAAAATGAAAATGTTAGACTAAGTAGGAGCTAAGACTAATGTCATAGTCTGCCAAAACAAGAAGGACCTTGGACTTCAAAAGCCAAGCAAAAGGCAATAAACAATGCCTTTTTGGGAAATAACTTCATGCAGTTAATAAACCAGAAGGCATTTGTTTAATTGATAAATCCCAAATGAACAATGACATCTATTACAATTTGTATCATTTGTGCCAATAGAACTTACAAATAACTTAGCCTGGGGCCTAATATAATAAATACGAAGAATACAGAAATATTTATAGTCATTGTGGGGAGTATCGTTTTGGCAATATGCTTTGACAAGAACAAGTGCAGACTTGAGAGTCAGCAAGTCTTTGGCTTGCTTCCTGGCTCCGCCCATAACTTTGAGCAAATTACTTAACCTCTCTGACCTCAGTTTCCCAATAAAGAAAAAAAGAGAGAGAAAATAAATGTTATCTCCTGGAGTTATTGGGGAAATTAATTGAGTTAACACACAAAGCATTCCTGCAGTACCTGAAACATGTTAAGTGTACAACAAGTTCAATTCATTTTCTACTGCTGCTGTAACAAATTACCAAAAATTTAGTGTCTTAAAACAATATAAATGGATCATCTCACAGTTCTGAAGGATAGAGGTCCAAAATAGGGTTCGCTGGGTTAACATCAAGGTGTCTGCAAGATGTTCTCATGGAGGCTCCTGGGGAGGATGTTTCCTGGCCTTTTCTAGCTTCTGGAAGCCACGGGCATTCCTTGGTCTATATCACTTCCTCCGTCTTCAAAGCCAGCAGCATAGCATCTTCATACTCTCCCACTCCCTCCCCTTCTCCCCTCTGCTTTTATTATCACATTTCCTTCTCTGACCCCAACTTTCCCTTTCCCCTTATTAAGACCCTTGTGATTACATTGGGCTCACCTGCAGTGAGTATCCTGGCACACCAGGATACTCATCCCACCTCAGGATCCTTATCTTAATCACATGTGCAAGGTCCTTTTGCCATCTAAGGTGACATTATCATAGGTTCTGGGAATTAGGACATGGACATTTTTGAGAAGTTCGTTATTCTGCCTACAACAACTACTATAGCACCAAAGTTATGTTCATTCAATAGTTAGTCTGATACTTTTGACATTAAATTCAAGGTATTGAGTGTAAAAAAATAAATGTCAGGGGAATTAATAAATTCCTCCTGCATTTAGACTTAAAATTCCTTTGTTTTTAGCACTTTGTCAGAATTTCCCTCCACATAACCCAAGGTCTATTTCAGTGGTTATTAAATCTAACAAGAGATAAAAGATCAAATCAGGTGGGTCATGTAGAATCTCTGCAAATACAAAACTTCTTATAGTATTAGTTAAGTGTACTTTAAAAGTTACAAGGTACACATTGAGAAGAAAGATGGAAGTATATAAAGATAGATGGATGGATGGAAGAACAGATCAGCATTCTCAATTTTGTGGCCCTGGTAAACATTTGTCAATATGTGGAGATATTTTTAGTTGTCATAACTTGAGAAGATGTTGACATCTAATAGATAGGGACCAGGGATGCGGCCAAACATCCTATAATGCACAGGACAACTCCTAAAGTAATTATTCAACTCAGATTGTCCATAGTGCATAGTTTCACAAAATAACAAATTAGATAAATCTTTGTGATTCAGCACTTATTATTTGGTACAGTGTTAAGTTTTTAATTAATGTTCATAGAACTCAATGTAAAGACACACAAGGGAAAAAATATGATTAAGAGTATCAATCACGTGAACTCAAACGTTGCCCTTATATATTGTGTGATGCTGAGAAGTTACCTCCTATGTTTTCTCAGTTGCCTCATCAGTTACAAGGGGATAAGAACAGAGTCATGATGAGCAACAAATGATATAATCCATGTGAAGAGTTCAACACATTTCCTGGCTCATAGTATGTACTTAATAAATATCTACTATTATTATTTTCCCAAATCCCAGCCAGAGCAATTACCAAATAATGAATCATATAAGAGAATGCTTTAAAGAAATTATTTTCACTGTTGTAAAAATCAGTTAAATTTGTTATATAGGAAATATAATTTTTCAGGTCATAAGAGACAATATGCTATAATAGAAAAGGAATATGGGATATGAGTCGGGCGTGGTGGCACACATCTGTCATCCCAGCTACTCAGGAGCTTAAGGTGAGCCTGGGCAGCATAGCAAAAGCCTGTCTCAAAACAGAATAAAAAAGGCCAGAGATGTAGCTTGATTGTAGTGTTTGTCTAGCATATGCAAGGCTTTGATTTCAATCCCCAGTGGAGGAGGAAGAGGAAGAGAAAGAGGAAGAAGAAGGCAAGGAGAACTATCTTCTAGATTCTTTTTAGAGCCCTTTCACTATATCAAGAGGTGAGTCTGGCCAATAAAAATAAAACTCACCATTCCCATTTAGAAATGTAGTCACCAAACATTACCTATGTCAAATTCTGGGCTGCAGGTCATGTTTCTGCCTCTGCTCTCTTCTCTAGTTTTATAGTGAGAGTTGACTTTTCTTTCCACCAAAACACTTGGTGGGGTATTCCTGAAACCAAGGAATTTCAGAATTATGTGCTTTGACTAACCAAGCACACAAACACAGTCTCATTTCTGCTACCCGGAGACATGAGTAACATGTGCTGCTGGGAGCAGCAGCGGGATCGTGGGTAAAGGTGGGTGATCACATGGTAAGGGAGAAGCCCTGTTTCATTCCCAGCAGCCTTCCTGGGCTTCAATAGGGAAAGGAGGGGGTGAATAGATCCCATAGATAGTCAACTGAGGGCAGAGTGGTCCTGCAGCAAGGACATGTGCCAAGGGCAATAAGAAGTCACAGCTCGACCTCAGGGCTGGGGGATGTGATGCTAATGGAGGAGGCAGGATAAAACTGGTCCCCTTGGACCCTGGACAGCCAAGGTCATGATTCCACCTGCCAAAACTATAGATGCCACTGAGAAAATCAATGAATGAGATATATTGGCTAGAGATGGAGGATCAGAGAGCAGCTCAAGGACTGCCCTTGGGCACAAAACTCCCCATTTTCCACTGACACAAGCATGTAGGCTGCTTTCCTTCAGATACCCAGGTGTCACGCCAGACTGGACCAGAAGCAAGACAAAGAAAGCAGAAAGACTGGGATTTATCTATAAGAGTTATCTAAAGAGATTTTTTTTATTGAATCAGACAGACTTTATCATATTGCACTAAATTTTGGACCTGATATTCAGCCTACATGGAGTTCTAAAGTTCAATGGGATGAGGGTTTGAGGGATAAGCTATAAAAATAATAATAATAAAGAAGCCACATCTTCCCGTGCACATCTGAGTGCCATATAAGAAAATATGTGACCCTGCAACTGAAGGGAAGGAGAGTTCCTATTTTTGCTGACTTTATGGCTTTTATTACCCCAGGCATATACTCAAAGCTTCCTCTGATTTTCTCCCACACTGAGCCTTAAAGCCATGCCATGCGCTCATACAGTTGTGAAGTCATTTTTCTCCCATCAGTAATCTAAGCTTCTCCAAGAAGTCTTCGTAAACCATCAGCGAACTCACACATTCCCTGATTCCATCTTTTCCAGTTCACAGGTTTTTTTCTCAGCTGTTCCAGCTTTTATTTTACCATGTTATTGCTAACTAACACTTAATAAAATAACAGGACCCTGGTGTCTGATGTCTGTGTTATACTTCTCTTTCTTTCTTTCTTTCTTTCTTTCTTTCTTTCTTTCTTTCTTTCTTTCTTTCTTTCTTTCTTTTTAACCAGGGATTGATCCTGAGGGTGCCTAACCACCAATGAGCTATATCCCCTGCCCATTTTATTTTTTACTTTGAGAAAGTGTCTGGCTAAACTGCTGAGGCTGGCTATGAACTTACCATCCTCCTGCCTCAGCCTCCCAAGCTGCTGGGATCACTGGTGTGCACAGCTGAGCCTGGCCATTATGCTTTTATTCTATAATTTTATATGTATATGAATCAGTATTTCCAAGCCTAAGTTGCAAGTTTATAAAAGACAGGTATTAGATGCTTTCTGTGCATCGCCTTATGAGATTCTTCAGGCCAACAAATGGTTTTAAATGGTCTTGTTGATGGAGTTAAATGATTTTATAACAGAATAATGTTTCTGTGAAATGGAGCATTTTCCATTAGTTTCTGCAGCAGGACAATACTTGAAACATGGTTCAGTAAAATCTTACATTTTTTCACCATTAGCCCAACACTCAATGTATTTATAACTTGCTGTAGTTGTAACTAGTCTGCTTTTGTCAAGAAATCCAACACAAGTTGGTTTTATTATTGTAGAGATATTTAATTGATTTTTAAAGAAAATTATTAGATCTGAGGCAATATCTTAAATTACTCCCTCAGATTGTTCAGATTAGACCATGTGCCTCATGTTTGATAGTAATTGCTGAATTATCTGACAACTGCAGGAATGTGTGTATATTCTTAATATACAGTTATCTATCCTAAAGTCAAGCAAGAAAGAAGAGATAGAAAACACTAAGTTTTATTGATTGTCTACTGTGTACCAGAAACCTTCATTCATCATTGATATCTTATCCAAGTTATACTTTACAACATTTATTCATTCATGTTTTTGCTATCTTTAATTATTGGGATCTATAATGTGCCAGTATGTTGGGTACTAAGAATACAGAAGTGAACCAGACAGATTTGATACCTTCCTTTATGAATTCTTGATCTAGAAAGGGAAACAGCTGTAAAACAAGTCATCAAAAAATAGAATAGGCTAAAGGCTTATTAGGGAATGAATTGAGAGTACATAGGAGTATCTGAGTCTGGCAGCTTGGAGAAGGTATCCCTGTGGAGATAAAGTAAGCAGACCTGACATATTAGTCGAATTAACCAGGTGAAGATGCTAAAAGAGCTTGGTTCAAAGGGGACCACATGAAGGAGGACCTAGATATGAAAGAAACTTCAATTTGAGAGTGGCTAAAACAAGGAGAGTTAAAAGGAACATGGTAACTGATGAAGCTAAAGAGAGGAGCAGAGGCCAGGATGGTCTTTGGAGGTGCTATTGAAGAGCTTTATCCTGAAAGCAAAGAAAAGACACTGAAATATTTAATTAAAAGAGAGTGGTATCTTCAGAGCTGGTGTTGCATTAAGTTAGTGTAGTAACAGAGACCAACTAGAAAGGAAGAAAATCTGCATGTGTGTTTGGAAGGCATCCTTGCAAGAGACCAGTAGAAATGGTGATAGCTTGGACCAGGTCGGCCACAGTGGAAATGGAAAAAGTTAGGTGAGTCAAGATACATATAAGATGTATGAAAGAGGTAGAATGACAGGAGTTGGTGGCTTAGTGAATGTGGGGATGACAACAGAGTGGATGGTCCATGATAACTCCCTGGAGGCCTTTGCAGAGTTGGGACATGTGAGAGGAGGGTACTTCTGGGAGGGAATTGATGAGGTCAGTTGGGACACACTGAAAATAAATGATCTAAGAGACTTGCCTGGGAGGTAAATATATCCTTGACTATGAATCTCAAGAAATTGGTCTGCCCTGGGGTTCTATACAGATTTGGGCATTTGGTTCTATACAGATGGTACATAGATGGTGGTTGAATCTATGAAAATAAGTAGATGATTTTATTTGGGGAGAGTATGTGAAGTGTGGAAGAAAAAGGTGTAAGACTCAAGCGTAAGGGATGCCAACATTTACAGGACAGGTAGAGGAGGAAGGGCAAGCAAGTCAATTACCATGAAAACTGTTATTTAGACACCAGAATGAAGACTAAAGATTTTAATTAATTTTCTGATTAATAGGAAAGTTAAAATTCAGACTCAAATCTTTCCACTCTCCAAGTCCACCTTCTAAATACTTCATGTTTATAAATGCAAGTAAATTTATGTAATTTACACAAGGCTCACTCTGAGCAAGACCCTCTCTTAAGCATTTTATATACATTATTTTGTTAATTTTCAGGGTAACCTACTTTTAAAGTATCATTAGTATTCCCAGGATGTGGATGAAGAGACAGAGGCTTGGGGAAGTGAACTTAGTTCCCCAAGGTCACACAACCAATACACAGCATGACTTTACACCCATTTCTTTCTCTTGCCCACGTCCATGATTTTGGCCATTGTGATTGTAACAGTTAAGGCAGTAGCTCTTAAACTTGAGCTCTCATCAGAATTACTTGGAGGGCATCTTAAAACAGATTGCTGGCTGGCACCCCCTGAGCTTCTGATTCTGGAGACAAATAGGGCATAGAGTTTGCATCTCTGACTCGTTCCAAGGTGCTGCTTAGGGTGAAGGTAGAAGTACTGTAACAATAAGAACAGCAAACAAAAAACTTCAAAAATATAATGGATGAAGTAAGGTACTTTTCTATTTCATGTTTTTCTATTTCATATTTCTGACAGGATAGTCAGACAGGAGTTTATTCCAGGTCCCAGGGTCCTTCCATTTGGTGGTTCTGCCATTCCCCCCAGGTACTGTCCTCGTCAGCCTGGAGGAAGCCAGGTTCTTCTGCACTAACACTGCAGGCTGTGGGGACAAAATGTCTAGAACAAGCCAATTCCTGCTGAGCAGGAGACACTGAAGTTGTGCCCTTCACATTCACACATATTATAATGTGAAAATTTTATCAAAAGTCTGAAGAGTGGGCTGGGGCTGTAGCTCAGTGGTAGAGCACTTGCCTTGCATGCGTGAGGCACTGGGTTCGATCCTCAGCACCACATATAAATAATAAATGAATAAAATAAAGATCCACCAACAACTAAAAAAATATTAAAAAAAAAAAAAGTCTGAAGAGCCATGAGCCTGCCTAAACCATCAACTACTATAGGAAAAAAACAGAGAAGGGGTGCTAGGGATTGGATTCTAACTGTTCCCCCAAAGGCCCATGTGTTAAAGGGTTGGCCCCCAGCCCACGAAACTACTGGGAGATGATAGAACATTTAGAGGTGGGGCTTGGTTAGAGGAAATTAGGTTAGTGGGAGTATACCCTTTAAGGGAATATTGGGACTCCAGTCCCTTCCCTTTTCCCTCTTTGCTTTCTGATCACTATGAGGGGAGCAGCTACCTCAGCCACACTCTCTTGCCATAATGTTCTACCTTACTGCAGAACATTAGTGATGGGGTCAAGTGACCATGGAAACTGAGGGTCAAAATAAGCCTTCCTTCTTTATAAGTCTATTATCTCAAGTGTTTTGTTACAATAACTCGAAGCTGACTAACTCAGGGGGTTTCAGGAACCCCATATTCAATAATATGCTGCCCTCAACTTTTTCATTTATGAAATAATTTTCAAATATAAATTAGTTAACACATGCTAAATCATTAACATTCAAATACAGCATGGTGAAATTTATAATATGAAATTTTATTAAAAGATATTTTATTTACTTAATCCTATAATCTCTAAAACAGAATCAATTTCTAATCTCTGCCATGTACTTCAGGCACATAACATACTTTGTTCCTAACATAAACACTACCCCACTAGCTCTCCCAGCCTCCCAACATTGTCTATTTATTAGTATTATGTATCCATGCATTATAGGGAAAGATGTATGAATAGATACAAACATCTATATGCATATTAAACTCAATTAAGCCTTAATCTGACATAACTTGATTATGATTCCCCTGATTTAAAATAATATTCAACCTGTATAGCATGAAGGCATTCTCTCCTCTTCTTTAGCTACTATTTCTCCACCTTGGTCTCAGTCAGACAGCATCTTTTCACCACAGCTCTTCTCTAATTGTCCCCAGACATCTCAGATCAGCAACCATGACTTTCTCAGAGGACTGCACTACATTTGCACTACACTATAAAAACACATAAGCCATAATTCAGTGTTTCATAGCAGATATCACATAGTTCCTTCCCCAGACTCCTTTCTGACTGTTGAAGGCAACTATGTGAGTCACCAAATTAAGCTTTTCTTTAGACTGTTTTCTGTCTTAACCATGCAGATGCACAGAAGATTCAATTTGGTCACTGACCCAGATAGTGACTCAGTGACACATGAGGACTAGGAGCAATAGAGCAGCTGGCTCCACAGATCACTAAAAATCCATACAATCAATGTCACACCCTTGAATTTAATTCAAAATTAAGTTGGGAGTCGGCACATGTAGAAGGTAAAAGGATGCTATGTCCCCAGAGCCACACAGCACTGCGGGCAAAGATGCCAGTGACACCCTTTGTGGGGCCAGGCCAACAACCACACATTCCTGTATTTATTTGCCAAGTCACTGTATTTATTATTCAAAAAAAATAAAGAAAGAAAGAAAGGAAAAAGTGAACAGAAAAACAGAGACCCAGAGCTTCTTCTGGCGCAGATACAGTAGCAAGGAGTCCTGCAGCCACAGGTGAGATGTGACTTTCTGAGGGAAGTGGATAATATTTACTTGATGGTGAATCGTTAAAAGTGAACCAGATGATTAAACTTAATGGAACGGCCACATTAAACTGAAATTAGTAAAAACACGCCTCGGGCAGGCTACAACCTTTTATTTGTTGTTGTTTAACTTCTGTCTTTTACAGTGGCCGTGATGAATGACATCACAGAAGCAAAAATCCAATTAAAATCTAAGTGCTCAATAAACCCCTAATGTCTGGTTGTTGCCACCGTTTTCATGGGCACTGCTGGCTTCTGTTCCCTCTTTTCCCCTAGAAGAGAAGAAAGAACTGGCCCTGGGGAGTTCAGTGGAAAGGGAGGAGAATGGGGAGGAAAAAACAGGCACTTGGAGGTTTCTGCGCACCGGGTTAGACCCAGATAAAGCTCTTTGGCAGGGAGAAGGGGGAAGCAGGTTAAATTGTTTTATTATCAGACAATGCCTGAGTGAAGAGGTGCATCTTCCCACTAGTTTTCAAATATTGATAAATCCGAATTGTGATCTGCAAAGCAATCCCCACCCGCACCCTCTCTTGGCATCTCCTCCGTGCCTTTGTATCGTCTCGGGTGTTTGTTCTATAAGTCATAGAAATGGTCTCTCCTGACAGCTAAAAATAAGTTTCTGATTACTTTTACCTGAATAAATCTTGTGATCAGATGTGGTATTCACCTACTAAGTGTGCAACAATTACATATTGAAGTGATGAAAGAACTAGCCAAGGAGAGTGTATAATCGAGTGGAATGCAGAATATAATAAATCACAGGTGAAGACAGTAATTGCCACCAGGTAGAAGAATACTGGCTTTTGATAACAGATTTTTACCTCAGAGATATGGGGTGCTTGCAAAATTAGGTTTTCCAAGTCCTCAAAACAAAGTTTTCAAAGTCAGAATAAGAGCAAAACCATGCCGATTATGAACTAACAGAGAAGGATATTAGTGGTGTCTTTCATTTGGAAGGCACTTTATAATTCATAAAACACACACCGTGTTTTTAATGCATGCTTACGTGGCAATTAACGCGGTGTTTGTATCTGGTCTCTAATTAGACCTTCACAGCAGCTTTGTTCTGGAGTTCTTATTATCCTCATTTTACTGAGGGTCCTGGCTCAGGGAGGTTAATTGGCTCTGCTGTGGTCTCCCACTCGGTGAGGGGAAGCAAATGAACGTGACCTATTCTTGGGACTTGCACGTGGCACCCCCAACCCTGAACCAGGCTGCTGATCACAGCTGCTGCCCTAGAGCAAGGATCTGCGGGGCAGCAGCACTGCTTGCTTTACTCATGAGTAAATGAAATGGCTTTTTAAGAGCGCTCTTCAGTCATTAGGATTTGACAATGGAGACTTAAACTTTCCCCGGTGGCTCTTTCTGTGTCATCAGGGTTTCTACGTTTCCTTAGCATATCACATTACACAAATCATGGAGTGCTCTGGTTTTACATTTCTTATTGCATTTGTCTCACTTCTAAGCAATTTCCTCCCCATTCACATTTATCTTCCATTATTCCTGCCAAATAGCTTTCAAAGCTACTAATTGTATGAATAATATTCTCATTCTCAAACTCCACAATTAGCTGGCCGTGGCTGCGTGGCACTGGACACAGTTTCTCTACATCCCAAAATGAGAAAGTTGCACTGACTCATCTAGAAGGCCCCTTCTTGCCCTCAGATTCTAATCTTCTGATGCTTACGTGAGCTGAGTGTGATTTTGGAAACACCTAAAAAAAACTGGAACCCTGGGTTTCTTGACTCTACACGAAAGGACTCAAGTAGCTCATGTTTCCCAAAGAGTCTTTCATGGAAAACTGGTCCTGGGGCATATCAATATGACCCCCAAAAGACTCTTGAAACAGTAAAGCTTTAGAAAGCTGGAATAAACAAAGCCAACTACAGTTCCAAACTGCCGGCACTTACAGCCTTCAATATGTCAATGGGTGACTCCAAGAAAGAGGTAGAGTATAAAGTACTTCCCAAATTTATTGGGGCACAGGAAACTTTCTCCATTTTGTGCAAATGACATTCCATGGAACAGTTTTAGGAAAGGTAGTTAGAGCATTTGCTGAGCACCTTTTTTGCCTGGAGAATCCATTTCCAGAGCCCCTTGTTTGCCTGGAGAATCCATTTCCAGATGTTTCATGGACACTACTCTGAGCATTCCATGTGTTAACCACCAAGATGCAGAGTGTCACCTCTTGCTGTTGCCTTTGTTTTGGAAACACAGCTCCTCTGTCTAGATGGAACTGAAACAAAGTAGAGATTCACAGCCCTCCCACTAGGAAACTGTATGTCATTGATCTCAATGACCCAGGTGTTAAATGGTTCTGCTCAACAAAAAGCACTTTTAGAAAATTTGTAAATAGATGATATGAAAACCTAAGCTGGTGCTGGGTGGGCAATACAGAATTAAGGAAAGCACAGGAACCCAACACTGTGGGAATGATCTTTGGAGTAGGAAAGGTGGACTACCTTTCCAGGTCAGGATCACCACCTCTGTTTCCATGGTATCTTAACTTTCCTTATCTTAACCCGTTCATTTCACTGAGAGTGACTCACCAGAGTTTCTGCTCAATCTCCCTCAGGAGCAAGGAACCCCTACCTTATAAAGCCATCTGTTTCAAGATTAGGCTGGCTCCTCGTGTCAGACAGCCCTTTCCTATTTTACACTAAAATCTTCATGTCAAATGTTTATTCTTCCAAGTGACCTCATAAATTATCTAGTATGCTAGTTTTCAAGATATTGCTCATAGCAGCACTGAAGATGTCTCTCAAATGCTTTGAGTTGAATTTCGTAAATAAATGAATATCACGTCCTCCCAGGAAAGGTACCATAATCTCCATCACTAAAGACCCAAGGAGTTTATCTAGCTTTCTTACACTCACCCATAGGCAGAATGTACTCAGGTCTCACTGATTTGTAACCAAAGATTTTTTTCAGTAGTATATCATTTATGTCATATGTTTGTGTGCATACAAGTGTGGAGAATATATTAGTAGAATCTGAAAACAGTAATAAAAAGAGTTTCCTTCCAGCCATGCTTATATGTCCTTGGGCATCTTAACTATTGCTCTGACCTTTCCTTTTCCCTTCTCCAAAATAAGAAGATGACTAAATTTTCCCCCAAACTCTGTTTTAGTTGTAGAAAATTCTATGATTATAAGGAAGCATGTTCATTAACATATGGTATTTATCATTGAGGGGTTATGTAAGGAAAAAAATACCTGTATACTTTGGAAAGCATTGAATGAAAGTTAACAGAGCATGATCATTAAAAAAAAACAAAAAAAAAAAACAGTTTAGGATGACATGCTTGACTTTTACTTTCTTTAATTTTTTTCTCTACACTAGTTACATTCAGACCAGGATAGAGGAGATGGATCACTTAAATATATCCTTTCAGGAGATGGAGCAGGAGATCTCTTCATTATCAATGAAAACACAGGCGACATACAGGCCACCAAAAGGCTGGACAGGGAAGAGAAGCCCGTTTACATCCTTCGAGCACAAGCTATCAACAGAAGGACAGGGAGACCCGTGGAGCCTGAGTCTGAATTCATCATCAAGATCCATGACATCAATGACAATGAACCAATATTCACCAAGGATGTTTACATAGCCACTGTTCCCGAGATGTCTGATGTTGGTGAGTGAGATGTGACTTCAACCAAGAACGTGTTCTCCTTTAGGGCATCCACCAAGTAAAGAATGGTATGAGCTACATGTGCTGAGTTGAAAAAATTGAGATGCTAAATTCCCAAAGTATCATACTTTCAAACAATCTATAGGTCCTTTCTGTAAAGGACTGCCTAACGCTAGTCCCATCTCATCTGGTGGTTATGTTTAAGGAAACAGCATTTCCTCTCATGATGGGGGCCAGAAAGGGACAGGCGAGGGTGGAAGGTAGGAAGTGAGACTATTCGGTCTGCTTTCTGTCCTCCCTGTGTTTCTTGGATGGAAAGACAGTAGTCTTATCCATTTCTCTCTGTCCATATCACAATTATACTCCAGAGGAAAACATCCCCAATAGAAAATAAAACCTGAATTTATAGTTCAGTCTGAACAACAACGATGGTTGTTTTAAGTAACAATTTGGAAAAGAGACTCCAAGAAAATTTTCTTTAAAAAAATCCATAAATAATACACAGATGGTATGTGGGGGAATAGCCTTTTACTAACATGTGGAAATTGAGAGACTTTCATGACATTAATATGTGAATGAATATTGTATACACGATTTCATTGCCAATTTTAAGTTTAGTGTGTGTGGATTTTATTTATTCAACTATTAAATTGGGAGAAGGTAAACAAGATTTAAATTCAGAAAAAAATCGTACTTATGTCACTCTTAGAAATATTAAAATACTTTACGGAAGACAGCGACAAATTCCAAACTACTCATGTACAGGGTTGTTTTTATTTTCACTCTGTCATATTCAGAAGGGCTGAAATTACATAATAACTTTTCTATGATATGATTCTGTCAGTCAGATATCCGTAGTTCACAGATCTAAGACTTGGAAAATATCCAATCCATGGAAATGATTTGTAAAGCATCTAAATCTTCGCCTGAGGAAATTGCTCATCTCATTGCTTGAAGCCACTTTGTTTTGTTAGAAAAATCATAAGCCACCACTAAAGCAAAGAAGGGGTTGGAATTCTCTAAAGAAGAAGGTTTCTTAGGAAATAAATAAGATAGATATAGATATATAGGGATAGATATAGATGATAGAGATGATAAAGATAGAGATAAAGATTCCTCTAGATAGGAAAGGGGAAAGGAACTAATGAAAGACAGCTTGTCACCATTACCACCCAGTCCACCACTGCACAACTCCAGTGCCTGCCATTCATTTTTGAAGCCATGATAGCCAATTCACAAATACATGGAAGTAATTGGCAATGACATACTTGTCTTGAGAAAGGGAAGGTTTTTTTATCATTTCTATGCAGGCACAGTAATGTTGATATTCGTCATTATAATTAATATGCAATTATTGTAATATAAAAAGGCATCCTAAAGCAATTTCATTAAGGTAGTGGAACAACAGCAGGTGGGTAAAAATGGATTTTGGTACCAAACAAACCTAAACTTGAAACTGTCTCCACTAATAACCAGCAGTGTAGCCTTGGGCAAATTTCTGGAGCCTGACTTGTTTGATTCTCCAGTTCTGTATCTATAAAAAATAATGTAATAAATATCAACTCCATGTGCTCCATCTGTGTACAATTAATCAAAATGCATTCTGCTATCATGTATACCTAAGTAGAATAAATAAATTAAATAAATAAATAAATAAACATCAACTCCTAAGGTTATCATGAGGCTTAAATAAGAAAACAGGTTCAAGCCGGGCGCGGTGGCACAAGCCTGTAATCCCAGCACTTAGGGAGGCTGAGACAGGAGAATCATGAGTTCAAAGCCAGCCTCAGCCAGGGCGAGGCGCTAAGCACCTCAGTGAGACCCTGTCTCTACATAAAACACAAAATAGGGCTGGGGATGTGGCTCAGTGGTCAAGTGTCCCTGAGTTCAATCTCCAATACCAAAAAAAAAGAAAACAGGTTCAGAGCCCCTAGTACAATCTTTGGCAACTAATAGGCACTTAAAACATCCACCTAATCACATTCTAAAAGCACTCAGATTTCGTATTAATGCAAACAAGAACCTGATGTTTGTTGACTTTTGTTAGTTCCCCCTTTAAAATCCTATGATGCTGGCATTCTCTCCTCCTCCCTTGCCAAATTACAAAGTGAGCGCTGTCTCTCATGCAGCAGCATGAGACATCCAGAGCATTCAACCCTAACAGAGCACAATCTACCTGTTCAATAGCTGAAACTGGTTAGGTATCACAAAAGCAACTTGACAATTCTAATATTCAATGGATGCAACTTCTCTGCCCTTTTCATGGATAGGAGAACTCCAGCAGTATGTCCACTGCTTACCTGATAGGAATATCAAAAGCAACCATAAAATGATCTTAATCAGGGGGGGTTCATCCTTTTTGAAAGTCACAAAGCCTTTTGAGAGTGAAATAAAATATGTGCACCTTCTCTCCAGTGAAACAGACATGTAAGCATAAACATGAAAGTTGGCATGAGATTGTTTGGGATACTTTGAAAGTTATATAAGGTGACTGTTGTCCCTAAAATAAGAATGCCAATCTAAAATATAATAGCCTTCTTTGTATATTTAATTATAATCATCATTTGAAATTACAACTTCTAGATGTTTATGAATTCATTCTTTATCTAATTTTAACTGCCTCTTAAGGTTCAAGGTCTTTCAGCATCTTGGGATTACCAGATAAATTATTACTTAGGATGATAAGTAACAGGAAAACCAACTCAAAGTAGTTTAAAGAATAAAAGTATTATTGGTCACATTACTTAAATCGAAAAGTAAAGTGGGCTTTGGACAGATCTGATTGGGATCTGTGTTGGGTGTTTCTTGGTTGTTTTCTATCTTATACAGCTTTGTCCTCAGACTGCCCTAAGGTCACAAATAGCTTTGTGTCTTCACATCAGCAACTTATAGTCGAGAAGATAAAGCAATGATGCAGGACTTCTAGCAAAATCATGAGTGGCCCCCGGATTAGACAGATCCTCAACTCATGCCTATGGATAAAGTAATACCAGTTGCTAATTGGTTTTATCCTGAATGACTTGAAAAAGTCACTACAACAGAAATCCAGTCAAATCTATCATTGGAAATGGGTTGGAATCAGTTCCACTCAAGGTCATGATCACTCCAATGCTTCTCTTTAACCTAACTCACAGTATTTATTAGTTGATTGCATCCCTCAGAGTGAACAATCCGAGGCTTTTTAACCTAGCATCCAACTGAAGTTCTGCTCTTTCTTGTCAGGATAATGTCACACAAATTAAGGTCATGCTTTCTTTTTATGTGTGTATCAAGGAACATGGAAAACTCTAAATTTTCTTTCTGTTTATATTACTATGTCATTACAGGGACATTCGTTGTCCAAGTCACGGCAACCGATGCTGACGATCCAACTTATGGGAATAGTGCCAAAGTCGTCTATAGTATCCTACAGGGACAGCCCTATTTTTCAGTTGAATCAGAAACAGGTAAGAATTCATTTCTGGTCTCCCTTTTTTTTTTTTTTTTTTTTACAATCTATAACTTTAATTGACATACTCAGCTGAGCCAGCATATTTTTTAATAAAAACAATCAGCATGATTGAATTTTCTTGCATTCTTCGGCCAAACACTAATGATATATTTGTCAGCATGACATCCAGATCATTTTAATCAAGAAATCTGATGAACCTTTCATCTAACATATTTATATAAGGCAGATTCAAAAACTTATACAGTCCCATTCTTCCAGTTTAGGGTGAAGCTAAAAGACTAACCCTCTTTGATAGATCATAGGGCTCTTTACCCATATTCTGGTTCTTCTGTTTCTAGCTAGTGAATAAGACTGCATCTCTCTCTTCTGCTCTGATGCTAGACATAGCCATGTGATTGCTTGATTTGGGCAGATAAAATGTGGCAGTAATGCAGAGGTGGTGTACAATCTGCCTCGTCCCCCTTCCCTGTCCCAGTGATTGTGGAAACCACTGTTGAGAAGGAGTTAGTCTGGATGGCCAGTGTTGCCATGAGCAGAGCATCCTGCTCCCCTCCCAGAGCATAAGCAAAGCTCACTTCAGTTGTGTTAAGTCCCTGAGATGTTGTGTTGTTTGTTATTACATCATTGTCTAGCCCAGCCTGATTCAGCCCTAATATAACAAAGCATATCACCTTATAAGATCATTTTTTCAACATCTCATTTTTCTTTATTTTTCCACAGAGTAGCATACTATCTGATGTCAATTCGGTATTTTTTTCAGCATTTGTATTGTATAGTAAATGCTACACATATTTGCCATGGTAATGAGTCAAGTTTCTTTTATACATTTTTCCAACATCTATTATTATGGTAGAAATCCAAACCTCTCCAAGTTATTGCATCTAGTTTGAAATCTAGGTGTTAAAAGGTGCGATAAACTTGGGAAGAATCCCAAGGAAAAAGAAAATGTCAAATTGAAAAACAATGAAAAGGAAAAATTAGAATTATTCAGCTAAAGGACAAAAGGCTAAGGAGATCTCCTGTATTTTAAATAGAGAGGTACTGTTATGTGGAGACCAGGAAGTGCTGCACTTTGAAGTCAAGATGATAGGAATAAAACTGACCTGTTGTCTGAAGTATCCTTGTTAAAAAATAAAAAGATATTTTCAGCTTCATTAGTTGTTAGGCACTAGAATGTGCAACTGGAGAGGATTATAAAGTCTTCTCCAGTGATTTTTAAAAGAAAGTTAATTTAGGCATAAACCCTGTATAGAGATTAGGCAAACTTTTAGAAGTTCTTTCAACTAATTATCTTATAACTGCCTAACAACAGAGATAAATTTAACCTAACTTTAAAACTGTTACTGTTGGGACCAGTTGAACTAATGTTCACATAAGCTTTAGGAAAACCTAAATTCTCCAGGATCACATAAAATGATAATTTTGTGAGAGAACCAATACTGTATATTCTTAACACCATAGTTTTGTGTTTCAAAAAACCTCTGAACACTCATTATGGTAGGTGTATTTGAGGAGCAATTAGCCAGTTCAGTCATGTGGAACCCAGGAGTCAGATCAGTTTCTTAACAATTTGTTCACAATACACCTGAATATCTTTTATCAAGCAGCTACCATAATGCACCTTTATATCATAGACCAAGTTATATTTTGCTGTACTTAATATTTATAGAAGAGGGAGTCCATATGGTTGCTGGATTTGACTTGTACTTTCGTTCATTCCCCTGTGTTACAGGCTTTTAAAAATGTGTCTCTCTCCCCTATGTGGTTGTAACATCCTTCACTATAAAGACTGTATATAATCATCTTTATATCACGATGACATCTGCATGGTGTTTTGCATATTGTGGGTGACAGTCTATGTTTGTTTGCATAAATAAATGATTCCGTAAAGTATTCTAAATGCATCCCTTTCCACTCCTAAATTTCACATTCATAGGTATCATCAAAACAGCTTTGCTCAACATGGATCGTGAAAACAGAGAGCAGTACCAAGTGGTGATTCAAGCCAAGGACATGGGCGGCCAGATGGGAGGATTATCTGGGACCACTACAGTGAACATCACGCTGACTGATGTCAACGACAATCCTCCCCGATTCCCCCAGAGTAGGAATATTTGATTGAAAAAGTTTCTTCAATGCACTTACATAAACTCTGACTTCACAAATGTTTACTTTCCATTATCATTATTGTCAAAATTAGTGGACTTCATAAGAACTGGCACTTTTATTAAAATTATTAAAATGAGTTGACAACACCACTTAAACTCAGGAAGTGTGAACATTTATGTTCCTCCCTTGGTAATTAGCTGAGTGATTTCTGATATGGCTGTTGTTGTAAAAGCCGCATCATTATTTTCTTTTTCCTTATTAAAAGACTACCAGAGACATAAATTTGCTTGCACAGAACATATGTATACAAGCATGCCGCTATTTGTTAGGAAAAACTTGTCTTTATGTTTTTTGAACTTAATCAGGCATGTAATCTCTTTTAAATCCTCACAAAGCTTCATAAGGAAAGGATTTATCATTTTCCTGTTTCTAAAAATATAACTGTAGAAGTAACCGTGTACTTAATCCGTTTGTAATCATAAATAGTTTTCTACATTATGGTTAATTGAGATACCAAAAGCCGTCTATAACGTCATTAATGCTCGTGATTAGGCAGGAGGAAGAAACAACACTCATCAATGCTGAGTTTGTCTCAAGTATATGCTTGATTCTTTCACATAGAACTGCCCAAGTGGGGACCAGTTTTAATGCATTTTCCTCCACGAACATAATCTCATAAGAAAGTTATCTCAATAATTAAGTAAAAAACCCACTCACTCTATCACAGCATTTTCTAAAAATTTTCAGCTAGTATGGACTTCTCTTAGAATGGAGAGTCACATAGATCATTAAAAAGTAGTTCTATTTTTTTCAAGAATTTAATCAGAGTTAGCTAAATGCAAAAACAGCATAGCAGATTAGCTAGTTTCTGATATAAGAAGTAGAAGAAAAGTTTTATAAGCACTAAAATTTCCCCCAAGAGACATGAAAACATCAAGATCATCAACATTTTCCCCAAAAATCTCCTTTTCAGTGTGGCAGTCCTCTGGGGAGGGCATCACCAGCAGCTTGGTACCAAGGGGATGTGTCACTGCACTCTTTCCTCACTTAGCCTGTGACTTGTTACCTGACTTGGTGCTGAATATAGAAAGGGGCAGGAGGCCCTTAAAGTGAAAGTTAAATACACTAGAGAAATACCCTATTTTATCATTTTACCAAGGAGGAGCCCAATACTCAGGAAATGAATATTATTCAAGAACCCTATTTTAGTGGTGGCACAGTCTGGTTTTGGTTTTTCTAAAACCATTTGTATGAATAGTTGACAAAGTGTAATATATGGAAATAGACTAACTTCCGGTTTATTTTTAGTTTATTTTTTTTTAGTTTTAATTACATGATAGCCTTTCAGATCTAAACTAAAATTCACATGTAGTCTTCTTAAACTAATTTTGCAAGAAGAGGATGTAACGAAAATGCCTATCTACAAAATAGAGGTTTTGAATTAATAATACAAACATAATCATAGAAGAAACCTATGATTGGGGCTGGGATTGTAGCTCAGCGGTAGAGCGCTTGCCTCGCATGCGTGAGGCCCTGGGTTCGATCCTCAGCACCACATACAAAGCAATAAAATAAAGACATTGTGTCCATCTACAGCTAAAAAAATATTTAAAAAAAAAAAAAAGAAAGAAACCTATGATTTAAAACTATAATAAAATTTTAAACAGTTAGTTATAAAAATAATTTCTTTATCACTCAGTGTATTTATCTATATCCCTAACTCTGCAACTAGGTCCAGATCTGTATATGAGTAAAAAGATATATTCTTTGGACACACTCACCAAATTGCTATAATTTACTTGCACCTTCAGCTAATATTAGCAGAAACAACTTTAAAAGAATACCTAGTAATTGACTTCAAGCCACAGTTCTGGCTAGGTTCTTCTCTCCTCTTTCTGATTAACAGGGGGCATTGAAAACTTGTCCTTCCTCTTCCAGCATTCATTTTCACAATCACACCATAAACTTGGAGGCCTTCTTACAGGACAAGATAAGTGCTCTCCATTTGCAAGGAGATAGATCATGAAATAGAAGGAAAAAAAAATTTTTTTGTACCAGAGATTGAACCCAGTGGCACTTAACCACTGAGCCACATCCCCAACCCTTTTTTTATTTATATTTTATCTAGAGACAGTATCACTAAGTTGCTTAGGACTTCGCTGAATTACTGAGGCTGGCTGTGAACTTGCGATCTTCCTGCCTCAGCCTCCTGAGCCGTGGGGATTACTGGCATGTACCACCATACTCAGCAGAAAAAAAAATATTAACAATCATGATAGAGAAGACATAAGGAGAATAGGGCACCATTAATTATTTTGAAGAATGAATGGATCTGCCTTCATCCATGTCCTAAAGGACTCTTAGAAAATCGGTTTTGCTTTTATCCTATTCCCCCTGTCCCCAGTCCATGGTCTTGCTTTCTGCAGTTTCACTTACCCAGTGTCAACCACAGTCCAAAAATACTAAATAAAATATTCCAGCATCAACAATTCATAAGCTTCAAATAACTTTGATTACAGTATATTGTCATAATTGTTCTAGTTCTTATTATCAATTATTATTGCTAATCTTTTACTGTGCCTTCACTTATAAATTACACTGATCATAGGTATATATGTATAGGCAAAAACAGAGTTACTGGATAGAGGGCTGAGTACCACCTGTAGCTTCAGGCATTCACTGAGGCTCTTGGAACACATTCCCCATGGATAAGAGATTATTAACTGTGACATAGCATTCTCAGTCTGTGTTTGACTCACATCTGTCTGGTGATTAATAGGTACATATCAATTTAAAACCCCTGAATCTTCTCCGCCGGGTACACCAATTGGCAGGATTAAAGCCAGTGATGCTGATGTTGGAGAAAATGCTGCAATTGAGTACAGCATCACAGATGGTGAGGGGCTGGACATGTTTGATGTCATCACCGACCAGGAAACACAGGAAGGGATCATAACTGTCAAAAAGGTAATGCCACTTCTTAAATCTCATATAAATGAACATGCTTTTCTCTGGTTCCCAAGTTACCAGGGGCAGTTAACGTCTCATATAAACATTCCTTTAGATTCTGGGTTTTTTTTTTAAGCAAATGCCAATTCTAATTATATTAAGATCTCTTGCATTGGCTTTTGGGGGGGGTCAAAATAATTTTATACATTGATTAATTTCATACTTTCAATAGCTTTTTAGTAAGACCCTCCTAAGTAAATAAATAATGCAAACAAATTATATACATAAAAAGACATGAAATAAGTAATATAGGGGCTGGGATTGTAGCTCAGAGGCAGAGCGCTTGCCTTGCATGCATGAGGCACCGGGTTCAATCCTCAGCACCACATAAAAATAAATACATAAATAAAACTATTAAAAAAAAAATAAGTAATATAAATGAACAATGAGGAAGGAGACATTGTCAGATCTTGTTCTAGGTGCTGGAGGTACAGTGGCACCTATGGGCAGTCTCTGCTCTCATGGAACTTCCAGCTCATAGGGAGGGAAAATAGAAAGCAAGAAAACAAACCAGTAAATGTGTAACTACAAATTGCAATAGGTGCATTGAAGGAAAAGAGTAATAATGCATGTAGTGATAGAGATGATCTGAATTAGAGAAGATGTGTAAAGACAACAAATTTAGGTGATACAAATTTTCTGCAACTTCTCTAGCTCTTTTCTGAACCACAATGATAATTAACCTTTTATGTCCCAAATTCCTGTTATTTACCAATGTGTTTATGCATTAATTCAACTCCTCCCAAAACTAGTGCCACGGTGCAGTATACCAAAGTGCGGCAAAAGTTAAAAACCAATAAATTGTACGCTTTGAGGCTAAACACATTAATTTGGTTGATTTTTTTTATGATTCCCCTTTTATCAGGTATAGTGTAATATTTTCTCCCTCCTTTAGCACACAGTTGTGTTGGCTGGTAAATATAAGCATAGGTAGATATAAATAACAAGAAAAATTTTTCCCTTAAGCCCATGTCCTAATATCTGGAAACACAATAAAACATGTTTAAGTGACACTCAGACCAATGTTTTATACCATAATATAATTAGGAAGCCCATTAGTGTGCATTAACCTTTTTAATTTTCTTAGTGCCTGATAAGATTCGAACTGAAATTTTGCCTAGCCGACTAAATCACATTCACTAACGTCTTGATTAATTATCTTTCTAGTAAGCCTTGTCATATTCCCATCTAAAACTAAAAGTCAGCAATAAGCATTTGGGTTCATTGTGTCTCCAAAAACAAAGGTTCTCTTCCTAAAGATCTTTAACAACAATGATTATTATTCTTTTCTTTGTTAAATAATTAGCTCCATGCCCTTAACAAGATATCATTTGAAATATTTTATTAACTCATGCAAAAATGTTTTTATCTATTTTATTTGAATGAGGAATAGGGACACCCTATGCAAATCTGCATTCCCATTTCTGACTACCACCTTAGAATCACCTGGGGAGGTTTTTGAAAGTATAGATTACATCCCCACCTCAGGTATTTGCTTTAAATATGTCGCTTTCCTTCCCCAAGTTCTTGGACTTTGAAAAGAAGAAAGTGTACACCCTCAAGGTGGAAGCCTCCAATCCCCACGTGGAGCCCCGATTTCTCTACCTGGGGCCATTCAAAGATTCAGCCACGGTGAGAATCGTGGTGGAAGATGTGGATGAGCCTCCGGTCTTCAGCAAACTGGCCTATGTCCTACAGATAAGGGAAGATGCTCAGATTAACACAACAATAGGCTCAGTCACAGCCCAGGATCCAGACGCTGCCAGAAATCCCGTCAAGTAAGCATACTCCTGAACCATCTCTGTCATAAGTTTCAATCAATTTATATTCAAATATCCACCTGCACCTTAGAAAATGAGAAATGTCTTTTTTTTTTAATTACATAATTGTGTTTTCCTGAAAAAACTTCTCCAAATAGCACCTTTGACTCTGTATTCACTGCATAAAGATTATTGTAGCAGCAGTATAAAGCTAAAATACACAAAAATTGAAAGAAAAAAAAAGATAAGCTCAAGATGTATACTGGTTGCATGGGAGGTAGTGTTAGGTGTTGCAGCTGAGTGTCTTGGGCTTTCTTTAAGGTTCAAGATTTTCCTAAGGTTTAAGATTCGTCAGAGTAGAATAGAGAAAGAAAGAAACAAAGTAGGCACTGGGCTTGAGAGCCTGTTTTCCACGTGTTGGAAGAACCTATCATGTAACACTTAGAGGCAGAATTATGCTCCATTTGGATGCATAACTTTTCCTCTTGCAGATGTAAATAAAAACAAGAACCATTTTATGCTATACTTCTGTGAAATCCAGGGGAAATTAATAAAGCAGAATCCATATGTATGCTATAAAAGCAAGTTCTGTTTTCCCAGTACTTTCCTGACACTTTAGTTGTAAATCATGTTACCAGAAAGCCTCAGTGCTCTTGGGGACCACTAATGTTCTGAGTACTGTAGAATCTTAGGAAAATACTAGAGTCTAGCAAGCTCCGGACTTCGGCTAGTAGCTTAGGTGACTAATGAGAAAAGTGCTAAGCAAATGCCATTGTGTAAATTATTCCTCATAAATATAGTAAGCAAACCAGAAAGATGTATAAGAGCTCTTGACATTGAATCCACAAAGATATCCTGATCAGGTCACCTACCATATGCCAGGCATGTCCTAGGCACTAGGGAATACAGTAGAGAACTATACACTAAGTCCTGATTGCAGGGAGCTTACAGACAGAAATAAACAAATGATAAACATGTAATGTGTCAGGTGAAAATAAATTCTAAGAAGTAATATAAAGCAGAGTATGGAAACAAAGACTAAATGAGGTACTATTTTAGATAGCGTGGCCAGGCTTCATGGTAGGGAATCAATGGGGCAAAGATTTGAATGAAACCCAGGAGGGAAGCATGCTAATATCCAGGGGAAGACCATTCCCAGAAGGCATAAAGCAAGGGTGAGGTCTGATGCAGCTCTTGCTTGGTGTGTTGAAGGAGGAGCAAGGAGGCCTGTGCTTCTGGAAGAGAGTGAGGGAGGAGAGGCCAGGTAGGAGGCAAGAGGCAGGGTTGGATGGCGGTGGTGAACCTGGCAGGTCCTATGTGGCCTGATAGTCTATGGTAAGGACTAGACTTTATTCTGGTTCAGTTGAGAAGCCACTTGAACACTTTGAGTAGAAGGGTTACCTAATGCAAAGCTACCTTTTAAAATGATCGCCAGGCTGAGGCAGGAGGAATGATAGTGCAGATAAAATTGAAGCTATAAGGCAATTTGTTTTCTAACTTTTTAGCCATTGAGCCCCCTTTGTTTCTATGAAGCCTATGACACCCCCACATTGTGTACATTATTCCTCATAAATATAGTAAGCAAACCAAAAAGCTGTATAAGAACTCTTGACAGTGAGTCAAGAGTGACTTGACTCAAAATACAAAAAATGCCTGACCTATTTTCAGGGAGTAACTTTAAATAACCAGGCAAATAGACTTCTTGTGTTATTGGACTGGAGTATCTGTAAAATACCTTGAATTGGACTGTGTCAACCCAAAGCAGCTACATGTGAGCTCTGAGGATCAAGTGTCTCTCCAGCCATACTTAATATTATTAATACGGAAAAGGAAAAACGGCTTTCACTTCCATAGCACAAGTGATTCAAGCACTCTCACAATTATTCTCTCACTTGGAGTATATTCTAACTGCATAAGGAAAAATATCCTTGCAAATCAGTGTCAAGTCCAATTTAAAAGTGTTAATGCTCAAAGTTTACAAATATGAGCTTCACTTACCTCTTGAATAGATCAGCATGTTTTTAATTTAAAGAGATAATATCTCTTGGGAATGTAGGCTTTATACTTCTATATCTATGTTACTTTTTATTCGAAATACCATTTTTACCCACTGCATTATTTCATGTTTTATGAAAGGAAGAAGTTAGGTTGTCAAACTGGGTTAACTGTTAGTTAATTTTAAAGATTTTTGCCGCCAGCCTTCCCTTGGTGCATATGGATTTGATATACAAAAATAGACTTAAAGCTAGAAATACACCTAGATATATTGGTATAGAAATGTATGTCCCAGTGATTCCTTTTCTAGGATAAAAGTCATTCTTATATTAGGAAAGTACAACTATACATAGTTTTAGGTTATTCTAAACATAAATATTGAACAGCTCGGTGCCAGGTAGTATGGTAGGTGAACAATTAATTAAGATCCTTCTTCCCCAAACATTGATTTATTGTTATACAGTTATAATATTTAATTCTTTAGTCACAAAAAATATAATTTTCTTCCAACATCTTTATCACAAATGCTTTTTGAAATCCATGGAAGAATCATATCACTGTTAATACCTACTATGAAAAATTTGCATGCAAACACACCTCCTTTCCCAGTGCTCAGATCTTTCTGCCTTGAGGGTACATTGGAAGACAAATTATGTAATCACAAATACACTGAAGTCTAGTGGGGGGGGGGGTGGACATTCCAACAGAATGATCTGCTACCATCATAATGAGATTGATTACCTTGGTTCCCATTAGTAATGTTTACAAGTAATGTTTTTTGGATGGTAAATGTCCCTGTTATAAATTGAAATGGCTTTAGGAAAGAACAAAAACCAAATAAGGCTTTATGTAAAAGAATTTTTCATAAAGAAAGTGGGCATTTTAGAATTCTTGCTAATTTTTTCATCTCCCAATTAGGGAAAAATAATACAAACTTTGGTATTTCTTAAATAGTTCCTCTTTCTTTAACATTTAAAGCTACTTTTAGTGAAAACTTTCTCACGGCTTACCCTTTATTTCAAGGCTTGATGGAAAAATATGATTTCTTGTAAAACTTTAAACTGTAACAGGAAGCAAAGAAAAAAAGAGCAAGAAAAGATTACTGTTATATAATTGCAGCAGCTTATAAAGGCACTAAGCAGCACTTCTTAAGCCTGACATTTTTCATGAGAGAAAGAATATGTTTGTAGATAATTATTGAATGTCTCACAAAGTCTATGAATATTGAGATTTCCTTTTTGGTAATTAACTATGTGTCATAAATATTTATCATTCTCAAATTTAAAATGAATAAAGGTGATCAAGTAAGTTCAATGTTGTTGTCTAAATTCTTAGTAAATGTTGATTCATGACAGAAATGGCAAATGCAGTAGCTTTTTCATCTATTTCAACAGTTTTGATAATTTAAAAAATCAGTGGTTTATATAAACTGAAACTAAAATTCCAATCCAACCTGTACCTATTGTGAACTTCATTAATTCCCTTTAAAATCAGATTTAAATAGCCTACAATAACTGACTATTTCATCTAGACACCTGCTAGATGATAAAAATAAATTTTATTAAGTAAAACACATTGTTTATTATAACTCACTACTTATAGTTTAAACAAAAATGATTCCCTGAAATAGTATTTTGGACATGGTATACTATTACCAATTAGTAACAATTTTTCCCAGAGCATTCATAATAATCCCACATTTCTGACTAGTTAGGTCATGTGCCTGAATTGTGTCTCAACTAAGCTGACATGTATAAACCTCCTATCATAATATAAGTTTTGAGGATTCATCTAAAATGGGCATTTTATTTTCCTAAGGCCCTTAACATGTCAACTTTCTTCAGTGTTTTCTCTTAAATGCCTCCTTGCTCACAAACATTTATACATAAGCACTTTTTTACCTTAGATGGCCATTCTAAAAACTTGTAACAAATACATACATATGTAAATAAATTTAAAAAAACAAACTGATGGCAAATTTATAAAGAAGGCTAGATTTTCAAAAGTCTACAAGTCTTCTATCAATATCAGGGTCGAAAACTCTGTTTTTTAGTTTCTAAGACATCACATTTGTTCTTCTTCGAATAGCTCCAAATTTCCCTTCTCAAATGTTTCTCCAGCTCTTTCTGTGATCCAGCCACTGCTCTGGTCCTGCTGGGTCTCTGTTCTCCCATTGGTACTACCAGTGATTCTGTCCTTAGTGTTTTTCCCCCTTCACAGGATGTTGAATAAGAAATCTAGGTTTTCAGACCAGATCTTCATCTTGTGCTTCAGACTAGGTATCTTCCTCTGGACCTTCCTCAGCACCTCAACCTCAGTGCATCAAAACTGGAACTAAAGACAGTCCTCAAGCTTGTTTTCCCTCCTCTTCCATCAGCTTGTGGCAGCACTATCCAACCATTCTCCTCCATTCAACCTGCAGTCTTTGCTAAACATGATTTAGACTATGATGCTGCCCTGCTTGGAACACTTTGGTAAATTTATGTTGCACTTAGAATATAGCTCAGCTCTGTAAGAAGCCAGCCCACCATTCTGCAGTCTGGACTCTGGATCCCTCTCCAATCTCATCTCCTACCTCCCTTTTCTACCTCACTGAGCTTGGCCACACTAATTTTCATTAACTTCTTGCAACAGAAAAAATAAATAAATAAAATGCATAACAGAAAAATAACCAATACCCTACATTATACACAAGTACACATACACATTCTGAGTCTTAAAAACTTGAGTTTAAAATACAAAATATGTAATTACTATGAAAACTTGATCCAAATTATATATTTTACAAAAGAAAGTGTGGAGGGGACCCTAAAAATCATGCAACTTGTTCTAGTGAGCTTACTAGTAAGGCCTCAATCATAAGGAACTGATTTCTCAGAACATTTTGTTTAATGTTAAGTTCTAGATATTTAAATATGTAGTACAAGTAGAAAGAAATTATAACAGATATTCTGGATATTGCTTTATGATGTGAGAATAGTGAGTGCAAAGCCTTTCTAAATTCTACCCTGCATTTTCAGGTACTCTGTTGATCGACACACAGATATGGACAGAATCTTCAACATTGATTCTGGAAATGGTTCGATTTTTACATCGAAACTTCTTGACAGAGAAACATTGCTGTGGCACAACATTACAGTGATAGCGACAGAAATTAGTAAGTCCAACCTCGTACTGCTGCTGTCCCTGATTGATGGAGTGAATGTCCCAGCAAGGGTTCATGGAACATGGCCAAAACTTGTCACCACACATTGATGATCCTGATCAATACATATTGAAGGAAAATCCCTGGAATGGTTTGCCATGATGTTTCTTCTAAATGTAGTCTGGTTCATTCATAAACGGAGAGGCAATTGTGGAAGTCCTACAGTTTGGAAACAGTGAAATGAGAGTGTGACTTTCAAATGAGACTGAATTGGTACTATTAAATTTTATTCTAAAATGCTTATAAGTTAGAGCATTACAGAAACAGCTGGAGAAGTGAACGCTCAGACATTACAAAGAAAGGGACGGGGACAAAAGGGTTCAAGTGTCTTTAAAATGTAGCCATGGTCTAGAAATCTTGTGGATAATTATTCTCTAGCTTTCTTAGAAGTTCCATTTTTGAGATTTGTACAGAATTATGAGGCACAAATGATCACTTTTCCATAGTATATAAAAGTGAGCAATACAAATCACCAAGTAATCAATAAAATGTTCAGAATGAATTTTATGGTATTCCCTGTGAAATTTAAGGCAAAGAAATGTAGTGTCAAAAGAATACTTCAAATTAAATGATTATACTCAAAATTAATATGAATTATAAACATAATGTTTGGGCTGAGATACATGAAACAAAAAAAGATCTTTAAAATAATGTTTTAGTGTTTAAAAATAAACTTCTAAATGATAGTTCTTTTTACTTTTTCTTTTTAATTCTTAAATTTCTACACATTTTTATCTCAGTTGGTTATCTAATATAAAATATTCCATATCAAACGGTCCATTACAGTTGTATTTTGTCAGCATAACTCATGAGATTTGAAGTAGCTGAAGGATCTTAGGTGGAATAACAGGTAATCAATATGGGCCAATGAAACTCTGCTTTTGATAGTGATAAAGACAACTCATTAGACGTTTGTATCCACTGTGGATACCAGGACCAGTGCACCCTTAAAGCTCGAAAATTACAAAATTATTTTCCACTGAAAAGGACCATTTTTCAAAACATCATGAAATTCATTTCATAAGTATTTTAAGCTTTATGCCTTAAAATCCTGTCTTTATGATTTAATGTTTCTATGACACATTTGAAAGTATTAGTAATTAAGATCTTTAAAAATTCATATTTAGCCACTCTAACTTTGGAACAATGGTATGAGTAAAATGTCAGACATAAGGGATTTTAAGAATTTTATTGTCACAACTTCTGAACTACCTTTGATATGTCAAAAATCAAGGGTTTGTGTAAAGCCAGCTCACTCCCACTACAAGGCCTTTTCAATTGCTGCTTCCTCTGCCTGGACAGCCAGAAATACCCACGTGGCCTAATCTTTCTCTTCAGTCTCATCTCTGGGCAAACGGTGATTCATCTGAAAAGCCATCCCTGGTCATCCCATTTAAAGCCAGCATCACGGCACTCCTATAATCCCAGTGGCTCAGGAAGCTGAGGCAGGAGGATTGCAGGTTTAAATCCAGCCTCAGCAACTTAGTGAGCTGTAAGCAACCTAATGAGACCCTGTCCCTAAATAAAAAATAAAAAGGTCTGGGGATGTGGCTCAGTGGTTAAGCACCCTTGAGTTCAATCCCTGGTACCAAAAATTTTTTTTAAAACTTATTTTTTATTTTAATTTTATTTTTATTTATTTTATTCCTCATCTGTCTAAATCTTTTTTCCATTTAATTTCTCCATAGCATTTACCATCTGATAGGTTACATACTTACATGTGTACAGCTTGTCTATTCCCATAGTAGAATAAATCTCCAGGAGGCAAGTTATTTTGTATGCTTCCTTGTGTCCTAGCACCCTAAATAATGGCCAGAAGATATTAGTCTTAGATGGTCTAATATTAGTATTAGAATTTTTATTAATACTAGCATTTAATGAAGTGATCCAACAAATAGACAAAAGAGTGAAATAAATGAAGAGAGTTAAGGCAAGAGATTCTAACTCCCGATTCTTTTACCAGCACTGTCTTCCAGCTACCCAAGAGAATATCATAAAAGACAATCAAAATACTTCAGGTCTTCAAACATTGCCTCCGCTCCACCATTATTTGAGATGAACAACCTGGGTTTTGGAATCAGACAGACCCAAGTTTGAACCTAGGCTCACTTATCTCTGTGACTGTGGATAAATTACTTAACTTCTCTGTGCCTCAGTTTCCTCATCTATAAGATAGGGGCAATAACTTTAACTACCTCAGAAGTCTTTAAGCGTTAAGTCAGCTAATCCAGCAAAGTTCTTAGCATGATGACCAGCTCTTATTCAGCACTCAAACTAAAAACTAAGACCAATAACACTATTTTGATATCCTAGTGGTTGATGTATTTTCTCATCTTCCTTTTGTTCATATTTTCCCCATCTTCCTGTTTTGTTGGCTTCCTTGAAAACCTACCTCTAAAATGCCTATTCTTACTTTGTGTTGCCTCAGGATTTGTTATGCAGATGTAATTATATCAACACAAGTACAAGTTCTACAGGTGTACCAACTGTAGAAGTACCAAACCATCCTATTCTTTCTCATATCCACATTGGTGCTTAATGCCCTATAGTATTCACAGCAACCACGGGGAATCTATGTGTGAATGAGAGGAAAGAGTGATGGAATGTTGTCCAAAGGGAATTGTTGTTCAACATATAAATGTCTATTTCTTTCTTTTTGGTATGTGGCAGATAATCCAAAGCAAAGCAGCCGAGTACCTCTATATATTAAGGTTCTAGATGTCAATGACAACGCCCCAGAATTTGCTGAGTTCTATGAAACCTTTGTCTGTGAAAAAGCAAAGGCAGATCAGGTGAGTTTCTTAAGAAAGTACATTCAAGTTAAAAGTCAGATTAATTGAAGTCTTCTAATAATTCATATGATACACAAAGCTGAGGGCTAGTTTTGAATCATCAATGAAGTGAGTGCTAAGATTAATACCATAAATAAGAAACTAGGGTGAGTGTTTAAATTGCATAAAAGAACAAACAGTTTTTAAGATCTGGAAGTTCATCACTCTTGAAAACTGACGCTGATTCCAAATCAGCCTTTAGGTTTTCATTAAAATAGATTAGTCACAGAGTTACTGGAAAAATCTTTATTGGTGAACAGATAGTTTAATTTTCATATCTTTTTGCAAGTAACAATTAGAGCATACTTTACAATTGCCTATAATTAATAGTTTTACTTATTTACATTGCCCATCTGTACAAGTAATACAAACTCATTAATGTTTTACCATTTTATCCATTTCTTGCCACCTGAAATAAGTCTTTGCTGCCAGTGATATAAAAATTATGTTACAGTTGGTCAAAATAGAAGTGCACTATTAAAGTACATGGGAAAGTGGGAAGCTGAAGCTGTGTTTTATATACTAATTTTCTTTTTAGTGTTTTGCAAGCTAGTTTCTTCTGTACATGCCAAAATTGCATTTCTAAACAGGCTCTCCAACCAGTACTTCCATTTATTTAGTCAAGTTGCAAGGTTATTTCAGTCATTGTGATATATTTGTAACTTTGTATCGCTCTCCTTCAGTGTTTCTCAACCAGGGTGGGGATATTGGCCTGGGGATATTTGGCAGTGACTGGAGACATTTTTTGCTTGTCACAATTAGGAGGGTCCTTCTGACATCCAGAGGGTAGAGACCAGTGTTGCTGCTAAACACCCTATAATAAATAGAACAGCACCCAAAAGAAGGAATTATCCCATGCTCTGTGGCTTTGTAGCCCACCAGTTCTCTGAATAGAATGGATTTGTTGAAAATTTTAAAAAACTATGTTTTTTGATTAGGATTAAAAATCATAAAACCAAGCAATTCACTGCAAAATTATAAGAAACACTTGTGAATTATCAGAACTTTATAGCAGCTGTATGGTTTTTATTTCAGTTGATTCAGACTCTACGTGCTGTTGATAAGGATGACCCTTACAGTGGACACCAATTCTCCTTCTCTTTGGCCCCTGAAGCAGCCAGTGGCTCAAACTTTACCATCCAAGATAACAAAGGTAAATAAGCTCATTACTTTCTCTATCAATGTGTCTATACACGTAACTATCAATTCCCATCATAGATTGTCCAACACCTGATGTAGTATCCATGTACATTTAATGTTTTGATTTCTGATTCCAGACAACACAGCAGGAATCTTAACCCGGAAAAATGGTTATAATAGACATGAGATGAGCACCTATCTCCTGCCTGTGGTCATTGCAGACAACGACTACCCAGTCCAAAGCAGCACTGGGACAGTGACTGTCCGGGTCTGTGCATGTGACCACCATGGGAACATGCAGTCCTGCCACGCGGAAGCCCTCATCCACCCCACGGGACTGAGCACAGGGGCTCTGGTGGCCATCCTTCTGTGCATCGTGATCCTACTAGGTAAACTGCTTCTCCCTGCATCCTATCTCCCCTTGGTGAGGGGCACACACTGTTACTGTGACACTCTAGATTTTTCCGCCTCCCCCATTAAGGCATACAGCCTGATCTAGGTGAGTAGAGTTATATGCTGGGAATCTGTGTTGTTCAAACATGAACTCATTGTTGCTTGACTTGGCTTTGGAGAATGAACTTGCCCCCCATATCTTTGCTTCTTGGGGGAACTGGTCCACCAAAGAGCATCTTGTCTATCAGACTGGAAATGAATCTCAGGGGGATTTAAGAGCTATATACATATGGCCTTTTCATTTCATTTGTTGTTGAATGTTTAACTTGGCAAATATTGTTAAATTTTAAAGAGTGAAAGTCACCCAGCCTGGAGTATGTGGTGAAAGCCACTTCCACAAAGGTAAAGTTTATGATCAATGGAAAAGTGGAAAGAACAGTGTCATGACTTTTTCTCTCTCATACAGGAAAAATTAAAGTATGAAAATTTTCTTTAACCTGGCAAACTTATTTTGATCTACTCACTTAAATGACTGTTTTCTTAGCCTTGCTCTCTGGGTACCACATACAAAATGTCTAATATTTTCAGATTCTCAATAATAAAAAAACTTCTATGATTACGGGAACAAACCAGGGACTCCAAAGAAATGAATGTAATAGAAATGAAAAGCCTTTATCTGGTTTGCAACCAGAGAAATGGAAAAACTGATCTATATATGTGCTATGACTTGAAATGCAATTAAATAAACTAATAAAAAAAAGAAAGAAATGAAAAGCAAGGTCTAACAATCCTTCAATGAAATTTTCACACCCATCCCCAACTAAGTAAGGCAAAAAGATGAGCTCAAATTGCTCAATAGGTCCATGACTGTGAACTAAGAAATGAAATGTTAGTTAATACAATCCTTCCAAAAATAAAGGCAAGATTTGTAAAGCTGCTTATGCAATGGGGAAAAAAAGTCAGAAGTTGAGTCACCCAGATTACACAGGGGGAAAAACTCTTTTAAGAAAATGAAGACAGAGTCATCCCAAGAAGAGTAAAAGAAGACTAACGTGTCTCTAAGAAAAGAACTCTAAGGGATCCCTGCCCAAGAACTTCACATTCCAAATCCATGCTGCTAATTATAACAGGAGAATTGAAACTCGCCTGCAGACCGTGGTTCCCTTTGTCAACTAAGATTTGGGCAAAGTATTTTAAGATAGGATAAATAGAAACTGACAGTGAGCAAAGACAATCAGCAGTCCTAATGGTGTGGGCTTATCAAATTGTTTGGAAGGGAAGGATGTGAATATTCTTTTGGACTTAAAGGGGTATTTTCAGAAGCCCTCTGCTGTCAGGGATATACTCATGCATGCAGACTCTTTTTGTGGCCCACAGAAGGAGAGCCAGCTCTCATTTGCTAAACCACATTCTTCCTTTCCTTCATCATCAATCCATTTTCTCCTTTTCATTTTCTTCCTTTTAACTAGCTCACTTGTCTGTTCCCTTTTCATTTCCTTCCTCCAAGTGAATTCACTGTCTCTTCATTATTCCTCATTGACCTCAGTGCCTCCCATATCTTGTCTAGTCTCTTGGGAATTCTATACCAAATAAAAAAGGAAGAAAATGGGATTTAACCTTAACTAAATCCCAACAACAATGCTGGGCACTGTGTTATTCCTTCTCTTTCACAGATAAGAAAACAAGCTCAGAAAGCTCAAACCATTTACATTAACCTAGATCTGCAAATCTCCTAGTGTAATGATGTGATTCTGAGCACACACTTAGCCAAGTGCCCTCACTATCGGCTAGAATGCCAGGCAAGGAACTGTACAAATGTTTTTCTCACTCCTCAGAAGCACCTGGTATACATTTATTTGCAGCTTAAACATCAAAGCTGAGCCCCCAGGATGCAAAGGCATGTGGTCAAGTCACACTTGTAACAGATGGTGGAGCCAAGTCCCAAACCCAGGTTTTCTCCCTCAGGGCAGGGTGCTTCCACACTACTCCACTTTCCTGCAGCCCTGTGGAAGACAAGGTGATGTCCAAGCTTAAAGAGGCCAAACTTACATGGGATAATTGAAGAAGGTGTAGGCAAACCTCAGCGTCTGTCAGAGGAGGAAAATCACATTGATACATGAGGAAATCCAAAGTCAAGAAAGCAAATCGGGGCTGGAGATGTTACTTAGTGGTTAGAATGCTTATCTAGCCCACCTGAGGCCCTGGAGGCCAATCCCCAGCACCACCAAAGAAAGAAAAAAGTAGGTCATATGTCATCTAGTGTATACAAAAGGTAGACAATGACAACATCCAAAAAACAACTATATCTAATGTCTCTATGGCACTTAAGAGTTTGCAAAACTTTCACATTTATTAACTCATTCCTGATAACAATGCCAAGTACTGTGTTATTCCTTCTCTTTGACATTAAAGAAAACAGACAGTAAAAGTCAAACCATTCAAGTTAACCTAAATCTTGTGATCTTCTAGTTTTTGATGGGGTTTGAGTACAAATTTCCCAAGTGCCTGCACCCACACACAAAATTTACTGATATCCTCTGGCCCCATAACAAAAGGGAAAAAGGAGAGTCAGTTCCTGGCAAGGATATTTCATAGGTGTTTTAGACAGATATTTCACTGCTGCGACTAAAGGACCTGACCAGAACAACTGCAGAGGAGGAAAAGTTTATTTGGAGGCTTACCGTTTCAGCCTCTCAAAGTGCTGGGATTATAGGCATGTACCACCGCGCCCAGCTTGAACCTTCTTGCATTGTCTCGCACACAAGTTTTTTGGGGACACCTCACATCCAAACTATAACAATAGGTATATTACTTTTTTTAGAATTTTTTTATCCAATATGCTTGGAAATCACATTTTTGATTTATGAAATTTAGCTTTAGAAACCTCTCTCTTTGCTGGGCATGGTGGCACATAGCTATAATCCCAGTGGCTTGGGAGGCTGAGGCAGGAGGATGGCAAGTTCAAAGCCAACCTCAGCAAAAGCAAGGCACAAAGCAACTCAGTGAGACCCTGTCTCTAAATAAACACAAAACAGGGCTGGGTGTGTAGCTTAGTGGCCAAGTGCCCCTCAGTTCAATCCCTGGTACACCCACCCACCCCAAAAAAGAAATCTGTCTCTTCTAGATGATTATACTTGAGAAATTCTGTTCAGATGTGCTTCAGGCAAATAAGAAAAAGATATAGACAGTTTTATCTATGAATATATGTGAATAAATGACTTTGAATTGTTTAACGTGATTTCTCTAGATAGTTGTACTTTCAGATGTACATAAAACTAGAATAAGATCTAGGTACATTAAGCTGGAGAAGAATTAGGAAGTGATAATCACTTGCTATCCTGCCTTACATAAGTGAAAGAACTCATGCAGATCAGAGTGGAATTCTTTGAGGGATAGTTTGGCTTGGTTCTATTCTCTAATTCCAATGGTTGTCCTACTTACAGCTCTATTTTACAAATCATGTCACTGGTCACACTGGAAACCAATGTAAAAATAGATCATGGGCATCCCTCTGCCCAAAGCTTTGCAGGTCTCCACCTCCACACACACCCCTGCCCACCAAGGGAAAGATGAAAGTTGCACAGAAGCCTCCTGGACCCCTTGGAACGTGGCCAGTCCCTACTCTTCTCCTCCCCCAGGTTCCTTCTGGTCTAGCCTGTGAGTCTCCTGGATGTTCCTCAAACTTGGCAGGCACACACCTACCTTGGGGCTTTTCCCAGAGTTCTTTCCTCTTCGCCACATAGATCCTTGTGTAGCTACTAATGTCTGCTTAAATGGCATGACCTCCCCTCCAAAAACATGGCACAGCCACCAGAACATGCAGACGAGCTCCTGCCCTCCTTGTGCTGCTTAACTTTTCCTTGTCTCCATAGCACTTACCACCTTCTCATAATTCCTTTCCTTATCATACATATTGTTCTTTTACTGTCCCCATGGGCCATTTCATAGGCCTGCCCGCTCTGTAAACTTTCACACTTAGAAAGTGGGAAGGGCTGCGTATCCTTTTTTTTTTCTTCAGTAGAACCTAGAAGCGTACCTGCCACACAGCAAGCATGATGTAAGTATTTATTGAGAGAATGAATGGATATCTAGGGGGACATGACAAATGAGGCATCAGGATAACTCCTGAAGCAAGAGGGACTGCAGTTGCACAAGCACACCCTTGGCAATGGCAAGATCGTGTATTCCTTTGTAAATAGAATCAAATGTGCTTTAAGCATGACAATAAGAATATGGCTGAGTCTGACAGCCCTGGATTTTTTTTTTAATTTTTTTTTTTTAGTTGTAGATGGATACAATGTCTTTATTTTATTGCTTTGTATGTGATGCTGAGGATCGAACCCAGGGCCTCAGGCATGCGAGGCAAGCGCTCTACCACTGAGCTACAATCCCAGCCCCAGCCCTGGATTTAAATGGCTCATACATGTGACATCTCTAAGCCTCTACTCTCTGGTATATAAAATGGGATTATAATGATGGTACTACTTTGTAGGAATTCAGTATGTCAAGCACAGTGCTTGATGTGGAGAAAGTTCTCAATAGGTAGCCTCTTATCACTATGACTATTAATGTCTGAAATTATAACATAGACACATGGGTGAGCAAGCAGCCTTATTATGCAGGTGGATGTACTTACCCACTAAAAAGCCATTATTGTAAAAATTCAATCTTCACAGCTTATAAAAATTGGGCCACGTGTGGGTGAGATAGTAAAAAGACATTACTCGACTTCCCGTAATAAACTCCTCTGGACAAATCTAGGTTAATAATGCATTTTCTTCCCTGGATGGCTGTTTGCTCTGTAAGCTGTTGCTACATTTTTATTTCCCACCCATAGGTCCATTTGTAGATAGATGTGCCTCTCTACAGGTAGCCTGCTTTGTTCTATCAGATCATCTGTGAAGAAAGATCAGGAGCTATTTAAATGCACTTCTTGCTTTATCTCTAATTTGTGTTAGAAAGAAAAAGTCAAAAGAACAAACATTCTGGGTAACAAGCTGATGGGCCATGCAACTTTGAAAAATAAAGTGTCTCATGTAAACGTTTATTTCATCTAGCTTGAATAGAAATAATACAGAATGTGTATTACTATCTGCCCCATTCAAGTCGGTGGATCTTGAGGTCCAAAATGACTCTCTGAATCTGAGTCTCTCCAAGAATTAATTGTAATCATATTTCTTTGTATGTTGCAAAGGTATACAAACATTCACATCTCTACTTTGGGTTTTAAATTCATTTTACACTTTTCTCAAGAAAAAAGAAAAAAAAGAAGACATAGTGCAAAAGTTATTTTCGATGTGGAGTTATGCAAGCCCTTCGACACATCCCAAAGGTGCCAGCCTTGTCCTCAAAACCAGTTTCAGGGCATTTTAGGTGTTTGGCATAATTTGCACCCTTATTGTGGTACTTTCACCATGGCCGTGCTTTTTTTATTATTGTTATTTTATTTCTTCTTACCACGAAATGAGTTTGCTGTTTGAAAGCAAAAAAAGAAGTACTGGCAAAATATAATGGTGTTTTGTCATCTGTTTAAATTATAACCTTTTTTCAAATATTTGGGGTTCTGATCTGATTATTGATGGAGACATATGCATCCTTAAAGAAGTAAAAGTTGACTGTGCATTTTCAAGAGAACTTCTACAATTTCGCAGTCAGAGCAGTGTGTTTCTTCCTGACATTAATTGGGCAGCAAATTAACTTCCCCTTCCCTTTCTATTTTGTTTTCTTCTTCCAGTGACCGTGGTGCTGTTTGCAGCCCTGCGGAGGCAGCGAAAGAAAGAGCCTTTGATCATTTCCAAAGAGGACATCAGAGATAATATTGTCAGTTACAATGATGAAGGTGGTGGGGAGGAAGACACCCAGGCCTTTGATATCGGCACCCTAAGGAATCCTGAAGCCATAGAGGACAACAAATTGCGTAGGGACATAGTGCCTGAAGCTCTTTTTCTACCCCGACGGACTCCAACAGCTAGGGACAACACGGATGTCAGAGATTTCATTAACCAAAGGTTAAAGGAAAATGACACAGACCCCACTGCCCCCCCATACGACTCCTTGGCCACCTATGCCTACGAGGGCACCGGCTCCGTGGCCGACTCCCTGAGCTCTCTGGAGTCGGTGACCACAGACGGAGATCAAGACTACGATTACCTTAGTGACTGGGGCCCTCGGTTCAAAAAGCTGGCAGATATGTACGGTGGGGTGGACAGTGACAAAGACTCCTAATCTGTTGCCTTTTTCATTTTCCAGTACGACACTGAAATATGTAAAGTGGCTATTTCTTTCTATTTATCCACTATTCCCTGAAGGGTTCTCTGTTCTACCCGTTCCAAAAGCCAATGGCTGCAGTCCGTGTGGATCCAATGTTAGAGACTTTTTTTTCTAGTACACTTTTATGAGCTTCCAAGGCAAATTTTTATTTTTTGGTGCATCCGGTTAAACAAGTCAGCCCAACAGGCGTGTGCTGGAGGAGAGGACAGGGAGTAATATTTTCACTTGTTCTCTTAGGGCGAGTTTGGAAATTGCTGGCTACCACTGGCCTGACATTTAGTAGACTCCATTGCCTCAGGTCAGCAGACTGCTTCAACTGTACATTTCACATGCTCATGGGATAAGGGATGCGCTTTAATGATAAAAATATAGTTTTAGTTTTTAAAAAGTAATAATAAAGAGGGAGCAACGGCGAAGTCATTCCCGATATATCAGCTCGCAAGGAGATAATAACCTACGTAAGAGTATTTCTGTTGCAAAGAATCTAAAATGACATTCAGCCCATTCTGTTTGTGCTTTAAGAACTTTTTCTGGCACCAGCTCTTATTCAAAACATCAAATCCATGTTTTAGGATTCTCATTTCTCTTAAGGAATAAAAGCAAATGAAATGATAACATTCAAAGATAATAATAACAGCAAAGTAATAAGACTTTATTAATTTGTTACATGTGAAACATGCAAGAGTTTGCCATTATACCATAGAAAGAGAGAGAAAAAATAGCCAATAATATTAACAAAGGAAATGTTTAGCATATTTGAAAGTTTTGGCTACTGAATGTATTGTAGATCACTTGAAACCGTTTCAACTATCAGTAGGCTAAAGACAAATAAGTATAATTGTTTAAAGTTTCTGAAAGACTTTCTGAGATGAATGTTAACTCCTTGTCCGTACTTGTTTTTGGTATTGTTCCACTATACCCAAAAGCAGCAGTGTGAAGTACAAGAATTTTTATCCTTCAGATACTTCTCACATAATTCACTTGGCTTAGTAAAATTCTCCTCTTGAAGTTCCAGGGAGAGGTCAGAGCTAGCCACATATGAACCTAACACTCTGCCTTTCACATCCAGAAGCATCTACAAACTTACCCAATGTGACAGGTAATGATGTATGCCTTTGAGATCATTATAGAAACATACATTTCATGTCTGGAAGATGCTTACAAACTTGGATTCCTTTCGACAAGAGTGTTTAAGATTCAAATTAAAATGATAGTTGACTTTAAAAAGTATTAATTTTTTCCGTTATTTTTAACTTTGCTTCATGGCAATCTTTCCATCCTTGTCTCTGAACTAATGATAAAGTAATGGTCTCAAACTATGACAGAAAAGTAATGTAAAATCCATCCAATCTATTATTTCTCTAATTATGCAATTAGCATCATAGTTATTATCCAGGGGACCCAAGTGAACTGAACTAATCCTTCTGGCAGGTTCAAATCATTTATCTTATATGGCTGTTCTAATGACTTTTATCATTAGAATCTTACATCGTACAGTCATCAGAAATTTCCAAAGTACTGTAATGAAAACACCCTTGCTTGAAAACTTTAAAAATAGACTGTGTATATGTATCCATAATATCTACTTGAGAACATGCTGACTTCACTTATTAGTCTTAGGGATTTATTTTCAATTAATGTTAATTTTCTGCAGATAATCTTGATGTCATTTCCATTTTGGAGATAATGGCATATCAGCACATATTTTCGATTTGGAAACATACTACTGTTAAGTTTAAATAGGTATATTATCCAGGAAGTAAATGTGGACACCTATGAAACAAGAGAAATGTGAAATTTGTGTTAAAGTGAAAAATTTTTTACAACCATATTATTCCTTGTGTTTCCTGAATGGTTTCCTGATTTCTAATAGACTGCCCTGGATCCTAACAAGTATTTCATGCTTGGGCTATTCCAAGCTTTGTATGATTTTCTTTTCCTAATTCTTCATACACACAGGGCCACACACATGTACACACACACACACACACACTCACACACACACACACACACAGAGGAATGCAAACAAAACATTACAGGAGGGCTTCACTGTAATGAATCAGTATGTATTATAGTCACAAGTAAGTGTTGAAAAAACGGTAGCTTAGTAAAATTAATTAATAAAAACTAGTTATAGCAATAGAACAGCACCTTAATCACACAATTTACTATAAAACTAAAGAATTCTCTATCCTTGTGATTCATGTCATGTAACAAATTGAACCAAGAAAGATAGTTCTATAGAAAAGAAAGGTATCATCAAAAGTTGTCCTTTTGAACTTTTGGAGTTAATTGGAATTCTGAGCGTTGACACTAGCAATCTCCAGCGTTTCAAGACAAATTTGAATTTCTCCCTCTAAGTGAAATCAAGTAGCTCTACAGCAGGACATTTGCAACGTAATTGGCAGGGTATAGTATCATGCCAAAAATGGGTTAATTGACTAAGTATTGAAATAAGTGTTCAATATCTTAACATAAAAGCTCATGATGTAATAAATCTATAGGAAATCAGATGCTTTGAACCTAGAGCTGAATTATTAGTACTACTGTCCTGCAAAGATCAAAGTGAAGTGGCATTTTTCTATGAGATTCCTTGACAACCTGCAAACAGTGAGAGCCACAGTTCCATCAATCTCCTGCCTGGTCTTATTTTCTTCCCACCAAAATGTCAGCTTAAACACCACTCCATGTGCATATTTCTTTAAGTGCAAGGTCCTGGGTCAACATGAAAGGTTACTGAAGAGAAAAAAAATCATTTTCATCACAATTTTCATATTGTCTGTGTTCTCATTTTAGATACTGGTGATGAGAAAGATGGGAGAGAGAGAAGAAGTAAAATTTTAGTAGTTGTTTTAATCACTAAAAACTTAAAGTCATTCAACAGAAACAGGTTGCTTTTGTGTAAAGTGTTGTTTCAAGGACACTGAAGCCTTTCTGACTTTTTCCCACTCTGTGCAAGAGGAAGAGTTTTCTTAAACCACTAAGATGCTCCCTAAAATAAGCTAAAAATTTTAAAACACTAAGCCATTGCACATAAGTTTGAAGCCCCTTCACTTCCTACCCACTTCCTGCTGAAAACATTTGTCCCCGTGTAAGTAGATAAATCAAATGGGAAAGTAGCAACGATGTTTCATAAAACCATATAAAAGTGAATCTGAGCACAGTAAATATATATTTCTTTCAGAACTTTCCTGTTTTTATAGTTTGGGTGCATAAGGGAGGCACAGCTACAAAATTACTCCATTTTCAGATGGAACAAAGCTGGTGATTCAATTTAAACACAGTATAAAAATATGTGGCTTAGTTTTCATTTTCAGCTCCTAAAAAGTTGCGTAAAAAGTTCTTAAAAATTGAATCTGTATCTTCAAAGCATCCAAATTTTGTGGATCCAAAATAACTTTGTGATGTTTCCATTACTTTACTTCTAAGTATATAAATTTTAGATGTCCTGAATTGCCAAACAATATCTCACATCAAATGCTTTGCCCTAGAATGGGTATTTCCTTGGAGATAATAATGTACCAGCTCCCAATTGGGCATTCTTAGGTTTTATATGCTTGAGCATATAAAAAGTACTATAAAAAGTACACAACTGAAAGGAGAGAACAAAGTCGATTCTGGGGTGCAAACTAAATATTTAAATCAAGTATCTACCCTTATCAGCTAAACTTGTTTTTCCCAAGGAAGAGAACCACCAAATGAATTATTTCATCCCAGTCACTAGTTTTGAAGTGATCTAATTACTTTGGAAGAACACTCTAAAAAGTCATGATCCTCACTATTTTGAAAGGCATCCTCTGAAAAGGATCATTTTAGTGTAATTTTAATTTTCATGTCTTATCTATATGAAATCTTTTTTGAATTGTGACATTGTGGCAGGGGACTTGAAATCCAAGCAGCCGGCTGTGTTTAAATTAACACTACAACCCAACCTTCTTTATCAGATGATAAGAGTAGAAAGATTAACACTTGGTATGTGAATCTTTAGGATATGAACTATTTCCTCGGTTCTGACAAGCAGCTTTCTTTTCCAGAGACTACAGAACTACAGTATGGTCTCCTTAAAATTTCAGCAACTATTATGGGTGCAGCATTTTTTAATCTCCCTTTGGCATCTTTATGGAATAATTTTCTAAAGGGATAATTCTCTACTAAAAATACCAGACCCCAACCATATTTAATGTGGAGAGCGATACCCTCTTAGAGCAAATGCATTGACTCACACACTTGTTAGAAGTTAATAAAGAAATAGCTCATTTTTAAAGCCAGAACTTTATGGTCTCTGCATCATCGATTTAATTTAAGCATTGCTGAGACAATCCTTAATCTACTCCTCATTTTGTAATACCTTATTTATGATGCATTTTCATTTTTTAATTTGGGGGGAACGTTAGCCTGACAGAGCCAGCAGATGAAAGTGTTGAAAGGAGGTCAAATGGAAACAAAGGCTATTACCCACTATATTTCAGACAGGACTGAGGCACTTAGCCGAAGAGCCACTGGGTTATTAGATTAATTTCAAAAGAGCTTTTACAAGTTGCTTAATTCCATTTTAAAAAAAAAAAACCCATGGACCACAAACTCAAATTTCTCCTCAAATGGGGTTAATTTAACAAATGAGGCATGGACCCAGCGTTGTGGAAAAAGCATTCCTCTATAATGAGATCTTGGTCTTTCTTGGGAGGCTACGCTATTTATGTAAATATATCTGGAGGCACATTCTATAAGCGTTTAGTTTTCTATGATCTATTAGTTTAGTGTTTATTAAAGAATCAAATGTATAGAATTACTAGGCATTCAGGGTGAATGCTGTGTAGCAAATGTAAACTGGATCTGCTCGGAAGAGACACAAGAACACTTCAAAGCCACTGTACTGTTTTGTTTGTGATTATTTTCTTTGCTTCAAGAGTAAACTACATCAGAATAGGCCTTATAATAAATGCTATGTGTGTCTTCAGTGATACCAAGCTAAGGCAATTTGGCATTCTCCTACTGTGATTTGTGACTTTAAACCAAGAAAATAAAAGCTTTTTGGTATTGATTGTATTTAATTAAAAATACTTCCAAGTATAAATTGAAACTGATGCCACCCTTGAAGATGGACTGGGTGGAGTGTTCCGTTCACCTTGCTCTTCTCTGTCTTTCCTATCTTGGGCGATGAGAATCCCTGATGGAAACAATCCCTGCTCTGTTTCCATCCACATGTCTAGTTAGCGAGATTTTCATAACTTCACAGTTTTCATAGGAGAGTTTTCTGTATTAGAAAAGTGGGATTGAAACAATTACCTTTTAGCTCAGTGTGGCCAGGCCTTTGGCGTATATGGCAAATACGCACTCCTTGAAATGGCTTCTTTTATTTTGTTTTGTTTCCTTAGAGTTATAAATTTGAAAAGAATGCAATTTAAAAAGTGATTTCTCACAAAGAGTAAATATGCCTTTTGCAAATCAATTTTTGTAACAAGTTATTTATATGATATTACTTAATAAACTGGTTTTTTTTCTAACTTGTTTTTTTTTCAATTCTCTCAAAACTATTGTTTGTAATCACAGAGATTTTTTTAATGTACAGGCTAACATATCAATATTGCCCAGTGCACTTATACTGCTGGGACATCAGGATTTCTACTGTTATTTATGGCATTGCAGTATTAAGAAGAAAGCTGTTTATCCTCATGGTAATTGTTTCAGATAAAAAAAAGACAGAGAGAGAGAGAGTTCTAAATATCCATCCTTTATTTTATTCCCACAAAAACAATACATTATCTATGGACCTCTGATTTAAGAAAGAAAGAAAGAAAGAAAGAAAGAAAGAAAGAAAGAAAGAAAGAAAGAAAGAAAGAAAGAAAGAAAGACAAGAGCCAGATCAGAGGGAAACAAGAATGAAATTCTTTCAACATTCTGATACTATGAGTAAATAAAATGTCATTAGCATATTCAGAGCTATACTATTTTACATGCTTGCTCTTTCTTGAGCTGCCTCTTATTTCTACAGAGGACATTTTGTAATTTTTGTAACTGGGAGAATTCATAGCTTTGCAAAGGAGATTTTTGTTTATTCATTCATTTATTCTGTATCTATTAGTTGTGCCACTGCATGCTATGGAATATTTGACAGTAAGCCAGATCAGTATATTCTCCCCCATGTCTGGAAGCCCGTGGTCCAGGAAGAAGAGATGAGCCCCTAAGTACACACTAGAAGGTGCCGCAGAGATGTCTTAAGAGAGATACTGGCAGAAATATTTTTTCCAGTCTTCCCAGGCTGGGGAAGTGTGGAGGGCTTGGGAATTAGCAGAATTGAGATAAAGGGAGAAAAGAAATCAAAAAGCATTAGAGGAAAGAGAAAAAAGAAAAGGATGTTTAAGCAATGCAACTAGTCTGAGGTCCCCAGAGGATGTTTAAGCAAATCTAAAGTCCCCAAAGGAGACTAGGCTTAGAAAAGTCATATGACATCAGAAGGCGTACATGCCATAGAAGCTGACTTTTGTTGTTTAGTTTTTGCTTTTAGTTTTCTTTCTTTTTTTCTTTTTTGCTATTTGGTTTGAAGTTAGCTTGGTCAGAAACAGAAACCCACAGAAAGGAATGGATGCTGGCAGAGCCACACTTTTCAAAGAATGTGTATGTTGTACATACTGTGAGCACACTGCTCTAGAGCCAAGTACCCCCACACCCTGCCCCCACCTGTGCACCATCCCCGGAACTGTGGCACCCTTGAGGCTTAGACAACGCCAGCAGAGTCTGCAGGATGCTAGGAAACTTCTCTGCCCTCACAGTAACACAGGAGGGAAGTTCAAGGTGACAGCCCAAAGACCAGGTTCAGGAAGCAGAATCTAGGCAGATAGATATTTAAATAGGGAAGGCCCTTTCCAAACACCACGAACAACTACCTTCTATTGTTATTAGTAGTACACATTCGAGTAATTAACCCTGTGGCCACAACAGACAAAATCTGCATAAAATTGATTTCTCACTATTATGCAGTTCAGGGTGGCTATGGTCCTTTCTCCCATTACACATTGCTTCCAAGGTAACCCTGGCAGGAAGAACTCAAGTCACGAGGTCACCAGACATCTGAGAAGAGACTAAGAAATGGAAACTAGCACATGAGTTTGTGCTCAGAACTACAAGCCTCTGCCACCTACAATTTTAATCCCTGCCAGTCTTGCAATATCTTTCCCAAATTTCCCCAGTTTCAGTCACCATAATAAGTCATTCCATAATACTAACAGGATGTTATCAGAAATCTTGGTTTCCAGTTAAAAACTCTTGTTGGGTGCTTGCCATCATCCCTAATTTGAACGCCCATGCAGACATTGCTGATTAATTGCTGAACTCTTTCATGGATTTCCTAAGAGTTACCTTAGAACCCTTCAGAGAAATACCTCAAGCAGCCATCAGCAACAGAATAATGTTGACCTATGTGCCACTCCGAACCTAAGAGATTAAATTCTCTAGTCAAAATCCTGTTTTTGTTCTTTGGTGGGGGGCATGGGTGTTGGTGGGTACTGGAAAGTTAATCCAAGGGCATTTGCCACTGAGCTACATCCACAGCCCATTTTATTTTTTTTTATTTTGAGATAGGATCTTACTGAGTTGCTTAGGATGTCTCCAAGTTGCTGAGATTGGTCTCAAACTTGCAATCCTCCATTCTCAGTCACCAGAGTTGCTGGGATTACAGGCATGAGCCACCACACTCAGCAAAACTTATTTGCTTTCATTCTAAGTTTTGTTAACTACTCACCATCAACATTTGGGAAGAGCCTTCTGGTCTTGAGATTGTCAAAATTTGTAATAATTAAAGAAGCTAAAAGGTTACACCTGCTATTCAAACTAAATCTTTCATTTCACAAATCTGAAACAGCAAGTATGATTCATCTCCCTGTTTGTGTGATTCATTCATATTTTAAGTTAACATTGGTTGGGGCATCTCCCCTTAGTAATATTCTAAACTTCTGTAATCATTTTGCAAAACCATTTGAAAACCTACCCTTGAGGCATAGGCCAATGTGATAGGAGTAAACAAGACAGATACAAACCCTATTTTGTTCATACCCTTCCATCTAGGGCCGCCATGATTAATGTCCCATTATTAACTGGAGTTTGCCTGCCTAAACATTTTGTACTGAATGACACCTTGATTCTTCAGAGCACTTTTCTAGATTTCATATTCCCGAATTCAGTACTTTTCCAAATATGCTATGAATAGATATGGCTCTTTAAAAGAAGTAGATCGTCTCCTACTTCTCTCTATAATATACTTATTCCTTTTTTAAAATGTCTCCCTTGACATATTAGATCATCTTTATTGCTTCCTGAGCCATTTAGTCTCAAAAATTTAACTTTTAAAGGTGAACACGTCTTGTTTGCACATTGGTACAAAAATGTCTTCGTATAGTCAGTAAAGGATAGATTTTATTAAAGCTTTTAACTTTGCTTAGCTGCCTGATAATAATGCCTTACTTTACACAGCACTTTAAAAATAACTATCATATATATGCTTAATATAGCCCTCACAAAATCTCAATGCAATAGGTTATATTATTCCCATTTCAGTAACAAAGAAAATAGGGTCATTTTCCTTTAGGTCCCCATCATAGAATTCTAATTAAACTCACTACCTTTAATGTAGGTTGTGCAATCCTGCCATCGAACCCCACATTTTTGCCTTTGCTTGCATGTCCAATCCCATCCATTTAAGCAAATATTTACTGGGAGAAAAAAGGAGTTTTTTTCATTCATACAAATTTAGATGACTGCAGACTCTGCTGATGGCTGCAGCCCTAAAGATATTTCTCTCTATGAGATCAGTCCTGAGGCTCTGTTGGGGGGGGTGGGCTTGAAAAGCAAAATCTTGCCTATTAACCCCAATCACCCACCTAATTCTTATTATAAAATTGGAATTGTGTTGCTAAGAAAAAATATCCCCAAGAAACTTCAAATTTCATCCAACACTGCAAAAGCTCTAATTGCTTATAGAAGAATAATTGTGACAATATTTATAATTCAAACATAACAAAGTCTTATAAGAGAGAGGGAGAAGGATGGAAATTAGGACTTCCTGTCTCTCCTAAAGCCATTCGTATTCTGTAGATAAAGGAGAAGATGTTATAGTTTCAATCTCGAAAGTCCCCTAAAGGCCATGTGTCGATGGCTTGGGCCCCAGTCCCTTGCGCTATTAGGAAGTGGTGGGACTTTTAGGCAGGGCCTAATGCAAGAAAGTTAGGTCATGGGTACATGCCTTTGAAGGGAATATTGGGACCCAGCCCCTTCCTCTCTTTGTTTCCAAGATGCCATGAGGTGAACAGTCCTCCTCTACCACAGCCATGGTGAACTGCCTCACCATAGGACCAAAACAACAGGGCCAAGTGGCCATGGACTGAAACCTCTAAACCATGAGCCAAAATAAATCTTTCCTCTTAAGTTGATTATCTCAGATATTTTGTCACAGTGATGGAAATTGCCTAACAGAGGTGAAGGGGGAAAGGTGTTTTCTCTGGCAATCAGGACCCACCAAATCCAGTTCTAGTGTAGTGTTGGAAAAAGTTGCAGAAAACCCAGCAGCGCCATTAAGCGGGCACAGGTGTGAGAGGAGCAGCTAAAAGTCTTTGATTATAAGCTAAAACAAATATATTTTCTTTATTTTTCTTTAATTGGACTTAATTTCTATTTTGAACCTTGATTCCTGTGAGCAGCAGAAACTCAATGTTGGTCACTTAAGGCTTCTTTCCACAACCTTCTCTGATATTACAGCTCAATTCTAAGGGCCTAAGGTAATGTAAAGGTTGGGGTGAGAAAAAAGATGAGACATAGTCAAAGCTTAAAGCTAATCTGCTAAGGGAGCAAGGAGGAGAAGGTGGATTACAGAAAAAATATGGTAATTCTCAGTATTAACCATCCCACCACCCATCCCAAATTGAAGAGACAGAAGTTTATTGATTAGAATTTTTATGTTATTGTCATAATTTCTCATCCTCAGAAGGTCAGGATCAAAAGCTTAAGAAAGACACCTGATTCTTTCCTGACTTATGGCCTTAGCAGAGATGCAGAAAAAGCCAAAAGTTATCTCAGAATGTCTGCAGTCTATTTAATCCTGATTTATAACAGTATTTCCTTATGTTTTACTGCTTCAGATATAATAAACAGTATTCACTTATAACACATATTAAATAGTATATTAAGGATTGACCCAATCTTCATCGATTCTAACTACCTCTTCCATGACCAGGAATTTGCTATCTACTTTATGTGTAAGATGAATATAGTTTTTCTTTATTATCACAAGAACACAACAAGAAGAGTGCAACAACGTGTTTCTGACTTTTCAATACATTTATATAAAAAATCCTACAGTTACAAAAACTGAATCACAATTGAAAATATATTTAACAAATAATTTGTTCTGAAAACAATAAGCATGTTCAATCCAGACTGTTGAGCTCCCTTTGAATGTAAAGACATATATCTACTTCTTAAAAATTTGACAAAATGAAAAGATTCAAATGATAGCTATTGAGTGAAGAAAGGTTGTGGGCAGAGCAATCAGCATCTGAACTTAAGCTGGGCTTCAAAAAGGCACTAGAACCTGCAGCAAAATCACTGAGCTGTTTCTACAAAATGCAAATTCCCTTGTCCAACTACTGAACAAAACCAGGGCTATCTTATGCACTCCACAGGCTCAGGCATTGTAACTTTGGAGGCCCTGCCTTCATTACATAAAACATATTAAAATGTACTCACACTCTACCTTAGAGACATGAATTAAGCTTCAGTTCATGAGTTTACAAACATCATTACACTAATTAGTTTTATCTTTTCAACTTCTCTTTTGTTTTTTGAAGCCTTTACTTTTTAATTTAGACATTTTTAAGCTGTAAGCCATCTGAAAGTAAACAGATACTGTGTGTGTTCTGTCCAGCGTATTAAAAGACAGCATGGAGGGCTAGGGATATAGCTGAGTTGGTAGAGTGCTTGCCTCACATGCTCAAGGCCCTGAGTTCAATCCCCAGCACCACAAAAAAAAGAAGAAAGTGATGATGGGATGGGGATCTGCATTTAAAGCAAGTTTCGTAGTGACGACAACTTCTTCTTCTTCCCCTTCTTCTTCTTCTTCCCCTTCTTCTTCTCCTCCTCCTCCTCCTTCTTCTTTGTATTGCCATTTCTTCTTTTTGTTAGAGCTTTATAGTTACACATGTAGTTGGGTTCATCCTGACAAAAATCGTACATGTATGCAATTCAATTTCAGTTCACAATACCCACTTCCCCCCCCCCATCCTTTCTCCCCTCCCCTGTTCTTCTTGCTCTGCTAGACTTCCTCTTGCTCATCTATATATTATTTTTGATTGGTTCTTTTTACTTATGCATAAAGGTAAAATTCCCTGTGGTATTTTTATATGTGCACATAACATGATTTTAAAGAATTCATTTTATTGCCTCCCATTTCCCATCCATTCACTCTGCCTCTTCGTCTGCTTCTTCCATGCTATTGATCTTCCCTATATCTTAATGACAACCTATCCTTTCCTCATCCCTTCTTTTATTTCACGCTAACTTCCACATATGAGAGAAAACATTCAGCCTTTGTGTTTGAGTGTGACTTACTTCACTTGGTATGATGTTCTCCATTTCCATGTATTTACCAGCAAAGACCATAGTTTCATTCTCAATACCATGGTTGAGTAAACTCCACTGTGTGTGTGTATACCACAATCTCTTTTTTTAAATATTTTTAGTTGTATGTGGACATAATACCTTTATTTTATTTATTTATTTTTATGTGGAGCTGAGGATCGAACTCAAGGTCTCACACATGCTAGGCAAGCGCTCTACCACTGAGCTACAACCCCAGTCCCTATATCACAATTTCTTAACTCATTCATCTATTGATGGGCATCTTGGTTGATTCTGTAATTTAGCTATCATTAATTGTGCTGCTATCAATATTGAGATGGATGTATGGCTATAATATGCTGATTTTAGTTCTTTGGGATAAATACAAAGGAGTGGCATAGCTGAGTATAGGTCAGGCCCAAGATGGATATAGTTAGGCTCCATTGCTGAGACTTCTGGTAGGCTATGTTTTAACATGTAGACAGGGTCATACACACCCTGATTCAGCATATGTACTCAAGATCATAAATATTTGCCTGTGAGCATGCACCCACTTATGTAACCTCTTGGCAATGTGCCTTCTTTGTCTGACCTGCATATATTAAAAAGGCTTATACAATGACTCAGGGGGCAAAATGGGGCTGGAGCTGGAGGCTGGGGGCTATTGCTGCCTCTGAAGAAAGAATGTCTACTATCCCAACTGCATCTCACATCCTTCACCTGCCAGAATCCCACATCTGTTTCCCAGGGCCTGAGCCTCACCTGGACACTGGATCACATGGTGTTTCCATCCCTAGTTTTTTGCAGAAACTCCATACCATTTTCTAGAGTGGTTGTACTCATCTGCAGTCCCACCAGCAACATATGAGTATACCTTTTTCCCTACATCCTCACCAGCATTTATTATCTTTGAGGCAGAAGCAAACTCTGAAGATAACTAAGGCAAAGATAAGCTCAAGGAGCTGAGGATACATCCATCTGACTAACAAAGAGGTTCTGGAAGGCATGAAGTAGAAGGTGAGTTCCAATTGTGTTGTACAAACCTTACAATTTCTCCATACCTGTATTCCTCTTGAAAATATTACACATTTCCAATTAAAATATCAGAAGTAGTTCATATACATTTATTTAAAGCCTCAGGTGGAGCTTCCCATTCTTCTACCTTTTTTGGGAACATTTCTGGCTACTTTCCTTGCATGTGTCAGTCAATAAGTGAATAAGTGAAATCCCTCTAGAGTTGATTCACCAGCCTTCCTAAGCATTTGCTTCACTTCTTCTCTTTTTAAAGTCAACTTTTATTCTTTGAGCCTCAGCTGGGGAACTCCCCCTCTCCCAGGACCCAATCAAAGTTCCACTTCAATTAGCTTAATTGGAAGAATATACAACCAAATTTCCAATTAAAGTTCTAAATGAGCTGTTAGAATAGACTATTTTTGTCTTTCAGAGTAAGCTCTTCTAATAGTCATTTTTTAAAAGATAAAAATCCTTAAAGGAGAAAGGTGAGCACAATCAGATCAATTACTACTACTAATTATTCTTCATAGTCTTTTCACTTAGATGATTTGGAAGTAAGTCACTTATTTATTCTTTTATTAGTTTTAATTTTCTTAAATACATGTATTTATATAGTTACATATGTAGGCATGTGTGTGTATGGTTTAAATGCCAAAGAGGTTCAAAGCTTACAGTATAAACTTCCCACTCCACCTATATTTTCTTACACAGAGACAATCTCCTTAAACTCTTTCAGACACTTCTTCTAGTATTTTCTTGTATATTTATCTATGGATTTCCCATTACAGAGAGCAAAGAATTAGACTTATTACAACATCCCCAAAATACACACACACAAACACAATACACACACACACTTTTCTTCCGTGTATCTTTCCAATACAGTTTTAGTACATTTGGTAGTTCTGCATTCTGAGTTTACATTATAATCTCTACCTAAATATTATTCACAATTGATGCTGGTATTATACTTTAATTTCACTTCCTTTCTTGTTCAACTTTATTGCTTTCCCAGAATTAGTAATTGCCTCTTTCTTTAAAACAAATTATGATAGATATCTTCTCTATACTTATAATTTAGCCACAAACTTTCTAACATGATTCTTAAATTCCTCTCAACGATGTAAGTCAGTTTATCCATTTTCTTTGGCTTGCAATATCACACCAGAAATTCTCCACTTCTTTTATGTCATAAATATTTTTATACATTTCTTCTGCTCCCTGCTGCTTATCTGTGTGTGTGTGTGTTTCTCTGTTTGCTTCTGGTTTTGTCTTCTGCATTAGAAATCTTCCTCAGTGTCTAGTTGTCCTTAGCTGTCTCTTCATAGTTAATAGTGAGGTACCAAATAGTTAATTATCCCTATGTGTCAGGTGACAGGCCTCTCCATAGAGTGACAGGAGAGAACTGAAGGTTTCATTGGAGTGTTCAGGGTCAACATTTATAAATCTTTTCTTTTGGATCAGTTTCCACTAAGTAGATTCTTTCAATCTCCTCCCTTGGGGTAAAATCCTGGCTTCCAGTTCAGAGTTTCACAGAGGGAAGAAGACTGGGAAACCTTGATGGTCAGAATAGAATATCCCCCGCTTATCCATGAAAGATATGTTCCAAGACACCCCCAGGGGAGCCTGAAACCATGAATAATATCAACCTCTATATATACTGTTTTTTCTACATACATTCCTATGGTAAAGCCTATGAATTAGGCACAGTAAAAGGTTAATGACAACTAAAAATAGAATAACTGTAAAAATATTACTGTGTTTCGGTTTGAATCTGGAATGTCCCCCAGTCTCATGTGTTGAAGACGTGGTCTCCGGTGCAGCAATGTTCAGAGGTGGGCTTTTGAGGAGTGATTGGGTCATGAGGGCCCTAACCTCATCAATGGATACTGAACACATATTAGGAGGTGGTGGAAACCATAGTGGGTGGGATTCAGTTGAAGGGAGTGGGTCCTTGGGGACTGTGTCTAGGCCCTGCCCTTTCCTTTCTGTTTCCTGGCTGCCATGAGGTGAGCAAATTTTACTACATGCTCCCACTGCCATGATGGTCTGTCTTATCTCAGGTCCAAAGCAATGGAGCCAGCTGACATTGGACTGACACCTCCAAAACCAAGACCTGAAATAAGTCTTTCCTCCTCTGAAGCTTATTTTCTCAGGTTTTTTGTAATAGTGACCAAAAGTAGACTAACACAAACTGAAATAAAGTTTGTATTTTGAGGTCATTATTAGGTAAAATAAAAAACAAAATTACTGAAATACAACCCTTGTAATATGATAGTTGATCTCATGTTTGAGATGGCTACTGAGCAACTAATGGGCAGGTAGCATATACAGTGTAGATATGCTGGGCAAAGGGATGATACATGTCCCAGGTCTGACTGAGCAGGAAAGGGCTGGTCATCATTACACTACTCAAGGTAGCATGCAACTTAAAATTTATGAATTATTTACTTCTGGGAATTTCCACACAATATTTTCTGACCATAGCTAACCACGAGTAACTGAAACCACAGAAAGTGAAACCACGGATGTGGGAGAAGGGTTACAGCTTAGATTTTCATTTAATCTACCTTTGAGGTCCAGCTCTTTCCCCTGCCTCAACTTTACCTGTCATTCCTGAGTTCAGGGAAGCTCTGATTCAGCTTTTCTAGCAAGTAAATCTCCTGCCTTCTGCTGGAACAGGAAAGGAATGGTGGAGAAAGTCACCCTGCTATGCATGACAGAGAATAGGATCTGGGGGTCTAACTACTCCTGATACAAATTTATAGTCAATACGTTTTCAGCTACATCCACAAGCTGGCAATCTGAGATGCTTGGCGCCTCTAATATCTGACCTTGTTTTGAGTTTCAGTATGAATCAGCTTGCTTCTTATTGGATTCCCACCTCTCTGCTATAAATTAGTCTTCAGTTTCTCCCTTCTGAAAAGTAAATCATCACTCATTTATCTTCCTTTCATCCTATGTTTCTATTGACCTCTTTCCTCAGTGCCCATCTCATTGACCCTTCTCCTTATTTTGTGGGATGTTAGTGGAGAAAGTCAGTTCATGCATTCTATCCAACAGGTCATCCAGAAGGTGCATGTGTTTCCACATTCATTCAACTGAGAAATATAAATAAGCATTTATTGTGAAGGCCCTACAACTTGGAACATGACAGACACATGGGATTTACAGTCTAGCAGGAAAAAGAATAGATGCTTAAATAAGCAATTATAATGAAGTGTCATGATCAAAGCACTGGGGACTATGGACACATATCAAGGCTTCTTGAGTGGAACAAATGATTATGTTACATGGTAAAAAAGAGTCAAGCAGGAAGTGAGGGGGAAAAAGATCAAATAGAATAGAAAGCCTATGAGAAGATCCAGAAATGAAAGAGACCATGGTACATGGGATGAGATAAGAGAGGAAAGTGGAAATAGTAATGAGGTTCAGTGTAAAACATTTTAAAGGATTTGGACCATTGAATGGAAGTCACTGCAAGATTTTTTTTTTAATTTTTTTGTAGATGGACACAATGTCTTTATTTTATTGCTCTGTATGTGGTGCTGAGTATCGAACCCAGGGCCTTACACATGCGAGGCAAGTGCTCTACCACTGAGCCACAATCCCAGCCCACACTGCAAGATTTGAAGAAAATTAATAACTCAATAAGATTTTCTTTTGAGAAACAACTCTGGTTTCATCACGGAGAAAGGATTGGATGACAGTTAGAATTACAAGCAGTGAGTCAGATAGGAGGTAAGATGGCCTTGCACAGTGGTAACAGAGATCTGAATTTATGTCCACAAATTCATGAGAGGGGTTATGGGAAATCCCTACATATTTCTAGAATGAGTATTTATGTGGTTTGTGGTACTATCATAGAAAGAGTCCAGGAAAAAAAGCTGAAGGAAAAACAATGTGTTCCATTCAAGCACACTCAATGGGAGATATTTATGTGCCATTCAAGAAGAGAAGTCAAGCAGTAGTTGAATATATGGATCTGGGTTGTAGATGTTGCCTTGCAGGACAGAAACATACAAATAATAATCTAGGGACAAGAATGAGACCATGCAGGAGAGTCAGTAGAGCATGAAGGGAAAAGGGGAAAGACACAACCTATCAGATGCCTGTATTTAAGGAATAAACAGAAGCAAAAGAACTTGCTGTGCAAACCAAGGAAGATTTTCTCAAGAATCAGGAGGAAAGCAGGGAAAGTTGGTGTATCCAAAATAAGGCCTTGGGGTCAACTAAGATAAGAACTGAAAAATTTCCAGTGGATGAAGAGAACAAGAGGTAACCAAAGACCAACCTGGAACATCAGCCAGGTGGCTATGAGTAAGAATGTGAAGTCAGCAAGTTTTTCCAACAATCTCCAGAGACTAAAAAGTGCTGAATAAGCATATAATGGAGAGCATGTGAGTTGTACATCCTTTGAGATGACAGATTTGGGGTCAGGAAGTTTGGGAGCACTTGTGGAAAGATGGGTGTAGTCTTCACCATGGAGAGCAGGAGAAAGAGAGGACTGAGAAGCTTCCAGTGCAGATCATCACCAACTTAAGATGATCCAACAGTATTTTTTTTTCAACTTTATGGTATAAAAGTGATACACATTTAGCGGAAACCATCCTTGGAATTTTGAATTTGGATCTTTTCCAGGATAGTGATACATGGTACAATTGGAATAATGCTGAGCAGAGGTAGTGAGCCACCTGCCACATCTTCTAGTCAGCGACATGACCACAGGGGAAACAACTGGCACTACAATGTGCTGTGTTGCTAAGTGGTGATGTTTGGAAGGTTAATTGTATTAAGTGCATTTTCATTTTCAACTAGATATTTTCAGTTTATGGTGGGATATAACTGCATCATAAATAGAGGAGCAATCATAGCTCTAAGGACCAACTTGGTGGTCAACTTGGTCAATGTGTAGTAACCCCAACCTCTACCCTACTTTGATTAAAGTTTGAATCATATTTTTTTCCAAAAACCTAAAAGATGTAACATGATATAAGGCCATTCACCTTTCCATCAAATTTGAAAGCTACATAGAAAATGTAGAGAAATAGTAACACTGTATTTTTACTGATCAATTCAGGGATATATTCAGCAATATTAAAAATTCAGTCTCTTGAGAAGCTAGTTCATAGTTTGAAAGATTCTGGTTTTTTTCCATAGAAAAAGCCTATTAATGCTTCTCTTATACAACCTATTTGATTATTCTTGCTCCCTTAGTATCAAAGGCCATTTACAAGGTCCTTAGAGAAAGACCTTCCTATATGTACAAAATACCCGCTTCTAATCATGAGGTCCCAATATTGCATGGCACTGATGTCTTTTGTTTTAAATCTGTATGATTATCTCAGAAAACAGATGATACCTATAATCAAGTCAGGCTTATCATACTCATTTTACTTGAAAATTTTTAAAGCTTTAGTGTTTGAATTACCTATCCTCAATCAAATTTGGGCCAGATCTACTTCCTACATACAAGAATCTTTTTCTCATTGATAACCAATACTCCCTGGTTATCAATGAGTAATATATAAGATATATTCTAGGGGACAGGTCATTAAAGGAATGCCTGGTCCTGTTGCTGCTAAACATAAGGAACCACTTTTGTCAGCATTTACAATAATCATCAGTGTCTTTATTTCTGCTTTGGTGGTAAGCCTTCTAGGAAATGGTGCACACACGGTCAACACGAATACTATACATCTTTGTTATCCGTCAGCATCCCGGCTCGTGTTATGTACACAGTAGGCTTCCAATGAATATTTATTGAATACCTGAATGAGTGAATTTTCATACCTTTTGAAGAATAGTTACTCTTTAATATCTATTCCTCAGGAATGTCAAGCTGTGTCTAAAAGTAATCGAGTGTGACAATTGTAATATTTTCCTAAGCTTTTGTACCTTAAATTTTACATGCTTTTATATTCACTTTCTGATAGCATGCACATAAAGCACCTTTTTTGTGTTTGCAATGAATCTACATATTACAGATTCTCAGTGTTGAGCTTCCACATGTATTGACCTTGAAACTCCTGGGTACAGTATTGGATGGTGACTCAGGAAAAGCCATTAGATTTTTTTTTTTCATTTTTTTCTTTTTTTTTAGTGTTGAATATTGCAGCTGGGTTTCTTAATCAGGAGGGAAAAAAGGTTGAATGCCTGGGGGACAAGTGTTATACACACATTGAAAGACAATGCTCATCTCTTCTGAATACATGATAATGGAAAGGACAAATGCTGCTGAGCAAGCAAAACGTTCAGGATATTAGTGTGGACCACGAAAAGATGCTGCACAATCAAAACTGATGGAAAAAAACTGCATCCAGCAGCTTTTAAAATATTTAAATTTTTTTTCAAAAACTAGGTTTGTTTTTTAAAATATATTTGGGATTAAATTTGTCTTCTGAACATTTAGCTCTTTGTAAAAACAAAACATTGCTTTGTGAATTTAGCAACTCATGTAGGATGGTCTTTTGTTGGGGTGAGGGTGTAAAAAAGAGTGGTAGTTGAGATTCAGCATCAGAAAGTTCCAGCCAGGGAAAGAAACTTTTGAAAACCTCTGGTTTAGATAAAAAGAATGATTTTCCAAATGAACATTAATAAAAATGATTAACTTTGTACATGTATGAACTGTTTTGTTTTAAATTTTCTCTTGGTTCAGATAAAAAGAATGATTTTCCAAATGAACATTAATAAAAATGATTAACTTTTTACATGTATGAACTGTTTTGTTTTAAATTTTCTCTCGCTCCCACGAATACCCAAGGCATTTATTGTGAGTTTTGCCTTCAGCACATTCTAGCACTAACTTCTTTGTTTCTAGATGGATTTATTCGATTGTTTCTAAAAGCATTTGTTGTGCACCTGCACCATGCATGACTCTTTGCAAAGCTCTGTCAGAGATAAAAAGAAAGTAGGACTCTTGCTTATCCTAGAAGAGTTGTTAAATATTTTCATGCTGGGAATGGTTTAGCATTGCTCATTAAAAATGGCTGTGTATACTCCCACCACTTAAAAAAAATTACTTGGTTCTTCTATTTTACCCATAATGGATGCTTTCTAACTGGTCTGTTATGTGGCTTGAGTTAATAAACCCCCAAGGAGAAATTAATAGCCTAAATTTCCACTTGCAAAAATGGATACATTAAATCATGCTTCTAAGTATTTCCAAGTCTAACTTTGCATAATTTTGCATGGAGTGAGGAAAGAAAAAAGCTATATAAAAAGTATTCTTTTGAACTTGTAGTAAAATTTTAAAATTAGAATAATAGTCCAAATTGCTAGTGTCCTTTCTTTTTTTTTATTTTTTATTTTTTTTTTAGTTATAGATGGACACAATGTCTTTATTTTATTGCTTTGTATGTGGTGCTGAGGATCGAACCCAGGGCCTCACACATGCGAGGCAAGCGCTCTACCGCTGAGCCACAATCCCAGCCCACTAGTGTCCTTTCTTTATCATATGAATTATTAATTCTTTCATGTAATTAGAAAGTAATTATTCTAAAAGTACTTAAGTATTTTATTGATGTAAAAATAGTACTTGATGTAGCTAAGTATGTGTAATCTGGAACATGTGATCTTCTGATTATTAACTTGTTTCTATATTTTCTATAAAGAAAACCTTTACATTTAAAAAAATAATTTTCTAATTTAGAGGCCAACAATATATCTTAAATGAGTTTCTGGAGCAGTGTTTTTATTATAAGTTTCACAGTGTTCATCTGACTTAACAAAATTGTTACCAACAAATCTGCAATAAGTATTTTTCTTAAGTATCAAAGTAGCTTACAATTAAGCAGCAGACTTAATGATCAGAGTCCATGATCTTTTGAAATTGTAAACCCAAGTATGATAATAAAATATATGAAAAAAAATTTAGGACATAAAAATCTGCATTTTAAAAATTTATTGGATTACCTCTTTTGAGTGAGAAACTCACTGGAAATAGGAGAAAAAAGAGTAAGACTTTTAAATGTTCATAAACTGGTTGGAGATACAGATAAGTAAAATACAAGACAGTGTTACTATAGACAGATGTTAAGGCATCTGCCCAGTCTTAGTTCCCTGCGGACTAACAATTGCACCCTAGCATGATTTGGTTCTCTTGGCCATATCTGGCTAGACACTTTTTTTTATTCTGTTAATTATATCCAAACTAAACTTTAACAACAAAAAAAGTGATGATCAGTGGTAGTTTGGGGTACAAACAATGGCCAGTGGTCAGATCCCAGAGCACCCTGCTCAAACACCAATACGCTACTGGCTATCCTCTTATCTCTACAGAGAGGAGCTGCCCTGACCAGAGGAGTAGAAGCTGGCTGTAACAGATCATGTCCAAAGCACCTCAGGTGGGACAAAGTCCCTTACACTACTTGCTACTGAGGCAAGAATAGCTCCACAAGAGGTCCACCACTCCCCCATGAACTCTCCCCAAACAGAAGCAACTGAACCTAGGCTTTCACATCAGATCCCTTTCCATGCCCTCCCAGCCACTCACACAGATATGAGGCTGCCCCTTGCTGTGCACAGGGGATCAGTCCTGTGCCTGTTAACTCACAAGCTGTAGATGGCAGATATGTGGGCAACAGTGAAAAATGATTGCTTTGGGCTAAAGAAACATTTCCTGGAATGAAACACCAGAGAAGGACAGCAGCAGCTGAGCTCTCCCAGGCTTTCCTGTCTCAGATTAGGCTGTCTGCTCCATGGTGTTTGTGAGGACATTCTCCAAGGGGAGGTGGTCCATTCCACCAAGGGCCCATACCATAGTAGGACTGTCTCTCCAGACCTTTCTGTTCTCACCCGGCCATTTCCCAGAGCAAGACAGATCTCAATGAGCCGGGTGAACCCAACAGACCAGAACCACCATCCTTCACATTAGCTTTTCACAACTCTCTCTGGATTTAAATGGCATTAAATGAAATGCATAGTTGTCCTTCCCTGACATTTCACTTCTATTAGGTCAAGGCTGTAAATCCCAGGTGTCCAAAAATGCAGTTTTCAATGAGGGGAGATCTTTGGACCATCTTTCCCAGACAACTCTAAGTTTCCTATGCAAACTGTCCTATCTCAGCTCCAGAGCTGGCCATAATCTAAGACAAGGATAAAAATAAAGTAATACTTTTGACCCAGGATTAGATACTGTTGGATGACACACATCTACATGACCATGATTTAAACCCAAGTACTTGAGCTTATTAGGAAAGGTAGATGCTAGGATCTTTCAGTGATGAAGAGAAAAAAAATCTGCTAGAGCTTCCAACTATCTATGAATGAATCCAACTCCATAAAACATTTTCTGGAAGAAATAATGATCAAATTGACTTTTAAGGATGAAAGGCAATTTTCCAGATAGAATTGGCAGAGTAGTCTTCCAAGAATAGAGTGGTAAAAAATATATATATGTTTCATTGTAGTAAAAGCAAGTAAGTCAGTATGACAGAAGCCCACAGTAAGTGTGGGGGACTTCTAGCTAGAAATACTATGTGAAGCAATTTGAATTTCCTTCTAAAGACTATAGCATGTCCTTGAAGGGGTTGAAGAAGAAGAGTGACATAATCAAATTAAGAATCCAAAAAGTTCAAAACAAGAGCAATGTAGAGAATTAAGCCCTGAGTTAGAAGGCAATTCTAGTAATTTAATCAAGACATAATGAGAGTTTCTAAATAAGACACTCAAAGAGAATACATAATAGAGGAGATATTTTGGTCAGATATGCAATAGAACTTGTTGATGTACTGAGAGAGCTATGAAGATGACTACCAGCTGTATCTGATTCAATGACTGTGAGGACAATGAGCAGGTATGGAGGAAAAGAATTAACATTTTATTTTGATTTACCCAGTTGTTTGTGAAAGTATCACAGTGTTCCCTGATCCCTTTCCAACCCAAAATTTTCCATCAGATTTTTCTCTGGAGTATATAAAGCTATTGGGCACTATTTATTTATTAGTTTTCTGCTGCTGTATTAAAGTTAACCACAGACTTCAGGACTTAAAACATCAGCTTCTTAGCTTGTGCTTCTGTGGGTCAGAAGCCAGGCCTAGCATGGTAGGTTCTTTGCTCTTGGTCTCTACTCACAAGGCTAAAATCAAGGTGGCCACTGGGCTGAGCTCTTCTCTGGAGCTCTAGAGAAGAATCTGCTTCCAAATTCATTCAGGTTGTTGACAAAATCTAGTTCTTTGAAGCTACAGGACTGAATCCCCACTGGGTAGCAGCCAGGCTGGATGACATCATGGGTAGAAGGAAAGGAAAGGATCAGCCTCAGCCTGTGACTAGAATGGAGGTCAACCCATACCAAAAAAAATTAGTTATAAATATTTGACCTCTAGAATATAGCAGAAACTCAATAAATAGAATAATGGAGTTCCTGAGAGACTAGAACAAATGGAATTGGAGGAAAGCTCAGATACATCCTAGAATATCTAGTATGCACCGAGGATGTGCCGTGTTTCAGATGCTATGTTAAGCACTGAATGAGTGTCACCTCTACCTGAGCTCTTTAATTATTTGTGGAGTCCATCATAACCTTGCTGGGGACTCATCTGACACTGATTCCCGGGCTTCAACCAGTCTCCACATACTCCACTTCTCATAACCCTCAACACAGCATTTCTAGTCTTATCAACCAATCCCCCAAAGTCCTTATCTGCTGGCAGGGTTTCCTACACCTGGAAAAGCAACCACCATCCTTTCTGTTTGTGAGCACTTTAACCCAGGCATCACCTACAAGATATCCTTTGCCTTCATTCCCATAGCCAAGGTGTCATGAAAGTAACTTGGCAGATACATTTGTCTGTTAAATATCTTCCTTATCCATATTGTCCACTAAAACCTGATTCAGATATCACTGTTGCTTGTTCGGAGCAACTTCTCGGCTACTCTTCCTAATCCCTTCCCATCTCCTCCAGTCCCTTCTCTATTCCTTAACTTGGGCCCCAAGACCTACACAGGCTGGCCTCTGCTCTCCGCCCTCTCTCACTGCATGGACTTCCTTCTTCCTAAACACACATGGTCCCACAGTCTCTGTACACGCTTTCTCTAAGTGAGGGAATGTTCCTCCCCAACCCCAACATGATTTACTTCTTACTCATCCTTCAGATTTCAGCTGGGGTCTTCCAGATCCTTTTATTTTACTCATACACTATCACATGACTTTTCTTCAGGTATCATTTATCTTGTTGCAATCATGTTTCCTCTGTGCTGATTTATTGTCTGGCCCTAGTAAATGGGGAACTTTCTCTGATTTGATCACGTTTTATTGCCCTCACCTAGCATAGCACCTGGCAGGTAGTAGATGCCTAGTAAATGTGTGTTGGTCCAGGGAACAAACAACTTACTGAATGAATGTATGTTTCATTTAATTATTTAGCAATAGAAGAGAGCCATACTTGGATTCCACCACTCTTGGGTTGTTGTATAGTGGTCTTCTATTTCATACAATTTTATGTTAGGAGTTTTGATGTAACTTTTAGCATTTAACCATCAATGCCAGATCATTAATGCAGATTATAAACTTTATCCTTACCAAGCGACTTCCTTTACCTTATTGATGATTTTTCTCTTATTTCAATGTTGGATGATATTAACATTGACAACCCTTCTTCCTTGGTGATGGGTTTCATTTACCTTTGATTATTTTAACTTGAAGAAAAAGAAGGAGGAGGAGGAGCTGGAGGAGGAGAGAAAGAGGAAGAAAAAGGAGGAGAAAGAGGGGAGGAGGAGGGGGAGGAAAGAGAAGAAGGAGAAGAGGAAGAGGAAGAAAAAGAAGAGATATATCCCTTTAATACTTCGTCTTGTAGTATTGTGTGTTTAAACAATGCGAAGTATAGGGTTTTTTTTTTCTTTCAACAGATTGTTTACTCCATTTACATTTATATCTGCTAATATCTTAGGTCTTGGTTCTACACTTTACTTCATGTTTTATGCTTTTAATACTTTCATTTTAAAATATTTTCCTATGTGATCTGGGTTCCTATGTTTTGTTTTTATGTGGTTTTATGTTTATAATAAATTTTTAGTTTTAAATTTTATCCTTTTGAATAATACATTTAAAGTACTTTCAAAAACCTTTTCATCAACCTTAAACATTACCTCTACACTTGCTTAAAGAAGATGAGGAAATTATCATGCATGCCTATTCTCTCAAATTTATACACCCCTCCACATACTGATTTGGTTAGTTATATTGCTATTTTAAATTATTCTGGTGTTATCTTCATGCATTAAAATAATGCAGTTAAAACTTCATCGCTTAAGTTATCAGCATTATAATTTTTCAAACTTCATAATGAAATAAGAGGAAATGAGGAGATGTATACTTCTTCCCATCTCCACTTCCTTCCTCCCAATTATTGTTCTGAGATCATTATTTCTAAACTGATACAATTTATAACCTCCACATTCTCTTCTAATGCCTTAATTTCCAGTCCTTCAGTCTTGGTGCTGTTATCTAAATTGTTTCAGTGGTCACATCAGTATTCTCATTTCTTGTTCCTTAGACCCTTGTTTTTATTTCTCTCTCTTCTCTTGGTTAGCTAGATTTCATAATCAAGTTGATTTCTTTGGCTAAAAAAAGTTAATATGTACCATACTTCTTATGTTTTTTTTGTGTGTGTCAAAATAATCCATTTGTTTTCTCTATACTTGAATCCATTTGTTTTCTCTATACATTTGTTTTCTCTATGACATTCAACTGAACATACTTTATTCCCCCAAAGATTTTGTAAAAATTTTCACTCGCTTTCCTAGCACTGTTACTATAAAATTCAACGCCAGTTTGGTTTTCCCTTAATAGAGGTGGATTTCTTTATTTTCTGGGCTTTTTGTTCATTTCAATAAGCACTGATGAAACATCTACTGTGTAGTAGGTACCACATCAGGTTCCTTATTCTTGACACCCAGCATCTTTATTATCATTAGCTGTCCTAGCTGATGAGGACACAGTTTGTACTTTGCACCTTTAGTTCACAGAATCAAGTCTTATTTTCTGGTAGCAATTTTTTTCTTTTTTTGGCCAATGAAATCTCTTTTGGGGGCGGAGAGGTGCAGCTATTCTGTTTTTTTCCTTGTGAAAAAGTGTTTTAAATTGTATCCACTTATTGATTTAATTCATCTTCTGATATAAATTATTTGCACACCCTTTGTTTTGTTTCCTTTGCCTCCACTCACGCTGCTTTTCCATTTTTTCTTGTCTCTCTGTCTCTCAGATATCTTTACACCTATCTAATTAGTTTTTTTCTAATTATGACTCAGTTTTAAATAATGGCAGCTCCATGTCGTCCAGATTTTTCTCAAGAGTTGTAAGGCGAGGATGTTATAGTTTGGACCTGGAATGTCCCCCAAGACTCATATGTTAAAAGCTGGGTCTCAGCTTGGTCTTCGAGGAAGTAGCCAAAACTCTAAGAGGTGGGGCCTACTTGAAAGTCTTTAGGTCATTGGAAGTGCCCAAGAGGGAGATTGTGGACCCCAGTCTCTTCCTCTCTCTTTTTTCACATGATGTAGGTGGTTTTGCTCGGCCATGCACATCTGCAGGGATTTGCTGCCTCACCACAGGCCCAGACAAATGAGGTCCATCAGTCATGGACTGAAACTTTCAAAACCATGAGCCAAAATAAACCTTTCCTCTTTACAATCTGATTTATCTCACTTATTAGTTATAGCAATGGAAAGCTGACTACCAGAGAAGGAAAGGGAGAGTGCACAGAAGCCATATTGTCTCAGCTGATTTTATCATCAACTCTGTCCTGCCTTTGCTCCAAGGACATGTCTACACCAGTGGTTCACATGCCCTCTGAGAGTGAGTGGAAGTTTTAGTGGCTCACAGTGATGCCCCATAGGCTCAAGTGCTCTGTACATTGATGAGGCATTTATTTTCATCTCCTCAACAGACATTGATCCAGTGATCAAAGCTGAATCCATAAGTATGGCAGCAGTTCAGCAGGGCTAACAGGTTAAAAGTACAGGTTTGACATGGGAATCGAAGTTCTGTAAATGACTCGTAAGGTTGGGATAACGTCAGTACCCCTACTGTAGAGTTACTATGAGGATTACCTGAATTGGTGCATGTAAATCATTTAAATCATTAGAGAGTAGGGCTTATACAAGTATATGCTGCAGAATATCTTAATACTTCTGTGTACCTACACATAGTGTACATTCAATCAATATCAGCCATTTTTTCTTGTCAGTCTTGTTAATCATACTATTACTCCCACCTATGCTTCCGTTCTGTTTCCTGAAAAGTCAAAGGATGTTTCTCCTTCCAGTCCCACCTGGTCTGCAGTGCCTCAGTGTGGCATGTGGAATAATGGTCCCCGGTAAGGGATAACTGGCAAAAACCCTTTGGAGTAATGCCACCTACTATTTGAGAACTCTGCCCTGTGTGCGTGGGCTGTCCAGTGTGAACCCACTTTGGGCATCCTCTGGAATTGGGGCCAAATTCTGCTATATTTAGAAGTAATTCTTCATAGTTAATAGTTGTGTCTGTCTCCCGGTTTCATTCAAGATGGATTCTTTTGTTAGAATTTGTGTTGCTTTCAGTTGCTATTAGAGAGTGGAGCTTAGTACAATTATCTTTATGCTTCCATCTTCAAGCAGAAGCTCTTAATACTTTTAAATCCAGGAATATTTTTAAATAAGTGAGAGACTGGTGAGCTCCTCTCTTTCTCCACTGAAGCTTAAATATGAAGACATTATAAGAAGGATTTAAGAGTTCTTAATGCTGTATTCATAAAAGGACAGTTTAAACCTTAAAATCAGTTCCTAAGGGAGATTATTAAATCTTATTCCAATTTTATACTTGTGACTAAATATTTTCTTTATTTAGAAAGTAGCTTTGCATGAGAAATAGAAGTATGGTTATAATGTAAAATCTTGGTAAATACATTTCAGGTTGTTATTTAAATTTTAACTGCTTACAAATATATATTTATACAAGTATATATGGTGTGTGCATATATATATATGCATATAAATATTATATAGTCTTAAAATAATATAAACCTGATTTCCACCTATCTTGTCCAGAACAGAGTTTGAAATCTATGGATTTTTCTTTTCCTTGGAGTGCATGTGTTATTATATCAAGGAAGTAAAATAACAAAGCCAGTCAGTTGCTATTGGTTATTTTCTTGGCAGTGGTGATGATGATGGAGGTGGTGTCACATTTATAAGTGGAAAGACACTATGTTTATAAATTTTTTCATTCCTTTTCAAAGCAGCCACAAAAAGTAGAGTCAGTTATGATACTTACTTTGCAGATGAGGAAACTGAGGCTTAGGGGCTTTTAAGTGAGCATCATCACATACACAGCATCATCTAACCAGGAAGTGAGAGATTTCACAAGCCAGACTGGCTCAAAACCTGTGGTCCTGATCATTGTGCCAAATTTCCTTTCCCCGTCCTCTGATTCTTCCTCCTCAGTAATGTATACATGACAATAGTCACTTTGTCAGGGGAAAAAGGTAAATTTTTAATTAAATAATCTGCCCAAGTTCACCCAATTCAAAATAGCATATTCCAGTGCTGTTTTCATTAAAGCTCTTAAAAATTAGAAAACTGAAGTTAGGTGTCTCAGAATACAGAACAAGTGAGAAATTTTCTATCAATGTTTTACAATTCATTTATAATTCTCTTAAGACCCATTTTTCCTATCCTAAGGCAGTAAGGGGAAAAATACTCTTAGGAATGTTCTATTCCATGGGTGGTCAAATCTTCCAAAGCTTGAATGAATCTCTAAAACAAATGATCACTTGGCTATTAAACATAGGGAAGAAGAAATTGCTCTGAACAATGGTGCATATAAACTGAAGTGTTGAGGTATAATAAATATGATTCTCCTTGAAGGTGATTTTTTAAAAATTCAGGTTGCTGAACTAAGTCAAAAGAGACAAATATAGCTCTTTGCTTCTGTACGTAGAGGTTAATCATAAAATGCATCTTTGCTTTAAAGTCCCATGAATATCGGAATAGGAAACCATCCAGTGTCAGTTCATAAATGGACCATTTTGTTTGAAAATTTGACAAATGACTCCCTGGCTTTGCTTCTCTTTGCTAAGAAAGAAGCCGTGGCCTTCTGGGGCAGCTTCTTAAGATATTTCTATGAGATTTATGTGGCACAAAGCGCTCTCAAAGACAAATCAATATATCCAAGTAGAGCATTCTAATATAATCACACTGATCAAGAAGAGTGTCTCATTGCCACAGATCTGTCATTCTTTCCTTTCATCTTATGAAGCTGCCTAAAGTTTTTATGTTCCTGAAACAAAGCTCTGAATGGCATTCTCCGGTCGTGTTTGAATTTAACAGAATTCCACAGAATCAGCCATCACTCTGGATGCAAGCTTTCTCTAGGGAAAACCATTCAAGTTCAGACAGAGAACCAATCTATTGAAGAAGCATGGGCCTGTGTTATGGCTTTGTAATTAGTTGTGAACCTAAATTTACATTTAAAGCTGACTGAAATATTTTGGCAAGTCAGAAAGTCTGTAGTGCTACAGGAATGAGGATCCCATTGTTCTGCCCTATCGCTTGGGAAGACTTACAGACATCTTTATCAGGCAGTCAAGTTCTTACCAGGCCCTGTCTCCAGTATTCTCCAGTTCCAGGTGACATGCAACCTAGCAACCTTCCCCCACTGGTATCTCACCATTGAGCTTCACCACCATACCTTTCTTTTAGAAACTAAACAGTGTTCTGATTAAAATTTTCCTAGTTCTTGGCATTGAAATAAGTAGAACATGGGGGGTGAGGAGTAATCTGTCTCAAAATTGTGGCTGAGAACATATTGAAGGAAAATGGCAAGGAAGAAGCTATTGGTGGCGATTTAGAGAGTCAATTAATAACATTTTATCTCTTTTGTAGACAGAATTATGAATCCTTCCATTCCCAATGTGAATGATGAAGTCCTAATTCGAAGTACCTCAGAATGTAACTATATTTGGAGATAAGATCTAGATTGAGGTCACGACATTAAAATGAAGTCATTGAGATGGACCCTTATAAGAAGACATTAGGACAAAGACACAGAGAGGGGAGACCATGGGAAGACACAGGGAGAAGAGGGGAATCCGCAAGCCAAAGAGAGAGCCTTCAGGCGAAACCACTCCTATCTCTACATTAATCCCAGATTTACATTCTCCAGAACTGTGAAGAAATGAATGTCTGCTGTTTAAACCACCCAGTCTGTGGACTCTGTTATGGCAGCCCGAGCAAGCACATATACTCTATGCCAGAGTTCAGAACCAACTGAAACAGAGACAGAAAACAGAAATGGCGAAAAGTGGATTTGAGAATGTAGCTTTTGACCAGCAGTCAATAGGGCTTTCATTAAATCTGTCCCCTCAAACAAGCCTGCCTGGAAGCATGTCATCTGAAGGAGATGAGAAGCACCCTAGGGATGGACAGATAGATGCAAAAGAAACAAGATCTAAACCAGGAAGAAAGAGAGCGTCTGGGCAAGAGAGCGTCTGAGCAGGAGAGCGTGGCAGGGTGGGGTGGGGCAAAGTTGCCAGTAGTCCTCTTTACTTGGGTCTAGGGGGTAGAAATCCCTCCCCTCTATGAAAATGTGAAGAATGGGAAACCTTGGCTGATATCAAATTTTCTGTCCTATGCTTCATAAACCAGACTCAACTTCACTTAAAAATGCCATATGCAACTAAAATGCCACAAAATTATGTCTCACTGCCCTACCAGCACAACATGCTCATCTTTCTACAGTTCTTTTCTTGGAGGAAAGACATTACCCAACCCTGTGTGAGGAAGTCTCCCAGGCTCATCTGGTTTTGTCCTTACTCTCTTGTGGATTCTTCCTCTTCAAAGGCTTCAATGGCTCACTAATCTGTCCACCTCACTCCAGCTCCATCCGCCATGCTTTAGCTAATCCCCTTGCAGCCCTTCTTCCTGGATTCCAGCCTGGTTTTCCTTATTCCTTGCTATGGTTTGAATATGGTCCCCCTCCCCCCCCCTGCCAAGTTTTATGTACTGAATGCTTGGACCCCAATGTAACAGTATGGAAAAGTGCTGGGACTTCTAACAGGTGGGACCTAGCGGAGGGCAAAGGTCATGACCACCCTGCAAAGGAATTAACGCTGGACTTAAGGAGTGTGTTAGGTCTCACAGGAGTGGGTCAGTGCCCATGAGAATCAAGTTATTATCAAGAGTGAGCTCAGCTCCTCCCCACTCTGTTGCTTCCTTTCTTACCATGTCACACACAGTCACACCGTGGGATGCTATCCTCCATGAGTTTCCTGAGCTGACACTGGTGACATGCTCGCAGACCTCCAGAACTATGAACTAAATATATCTCTTTTCTTTATAAACTACCCATCCTCCAGTATGTTGTTACAGCAACACAAAAAAGACTAAGACACTGGCCTCCCTTCCACTTACCATCCTTCACACTGCCTCAAGAATAAACTTCTAAATCTTCAATTTCACCACCATGCCCGCCAAACTAAAACCCTTCCAGCTCCTTATTGGGAAATCTGCTTGATCTGGCTTCATCTGCATCTCTGTCTAGCCAGAGCCAGGGGGAGCCAGAGTCCTGTGTCATCACCAATCGGGAACACAGGCTTTGATGACTGAGGAAAGGAAGACAAGTTCTGCACTAGGTATGAATAGAGGGGCAGTGAGAAACTTCATCTCCCATATAGCAACTGGAGGGACTTCACCAGAAGCCAAAGTCCAGGCCTCCTTGTACCCTCTCACCCTTTCCTCCCAGGGGGAAGAGGGCTAAAATAGAGGACCCAGCATGTCCATCTTCTCTCTGGTATCTGCTGCCCAAAGAGAAGAAGTACTAATAGGATGAGGTATACATTTTCTTTTTTCTTTTTTTCTGGTACAGGGATTGAACTCAGGGCACTTAACCACTGAGCCACATCCCCAGTCCTTTTTATTTCTTTATATTGAGACAGAATCTCACTAATCTGCAGCCTAAATTGCTGAGGCTGGCTTTGAACTTGCAATCCCCCTGCCCTAATCTCCCAAACTGTTGGGGTTACAGGCGCGCGCCACCAAACCCTGCAAGATATACATTTTCACTCAGAGGCTTTGTCTCTGCAGGAAAGAACTTGCATCCCAAACATTGACTGTAAATCTGTGAGCTGTTTTAATTTTCAGGGACATCCTAAGGAAGTGCATTTAACTCACACACTAAGTTCATTCTCTTAAAGTTTCATCAGCACCAAAGATAATAGTTTGCTCTAATCGACCTGACTCTAGAGTTTCAATTCTGAACATACATAGGGAAAAATGAATGTCACTCTATCCCATGCAATCCCAACACTTCTGAAGATCCATGATTCTTCTGCCCCTAGGTTAGAGATCTGCAATGTTAAGAGCTTCTGAATAAACACAGAAGAGAGAGGTCACCGTTAACTACTTTGCTCATAATTGAGGTGAATTATAGCAGAAGGGCTATTATAATTGTCAAGCAATTAAGGATCAGCTGCCATGGGGCAGGCAGTCCTCAGCACTGTGGAGCTCGTTGCTTCCAAAACACCTTGGGTTTTTGTTTACTTGTTGTTTATCTTTCCCTCAGTACTGGGGATCAAACCCAGGGGTGCTCTACCACTGAGCCACATCCCCAACTCTTTCTATTTTGAGATAGGTTCTCCTTGAACTTGCAATCTTCCTGCCTCAGTGTCCCTAGTGGCTGGGATTTCAGGTATGAGCCACTATGCCCTGCTATCTTGTTCTTTTGAGTTCCCTATTTTCATGAAAGATACCACTCCCTTCTATGTCACTACTCACCCTCCTCCTCCACCTCTTTACAACAATTTATTAGTAAGCCACGAAGATCCCACTACCTTCAGTTTCTATGCTCACTGTCACCTTCCGCTTCTTAACCTCCACCCTGCTTCAGTGTTTTTCACTGGAATACTACGACAGCACCCTGGTTTCTCTAAATTTTGTCCCTCTTAGCAGCAATTCATCCAATTCACTTTTGGCAGATTAATATTTCCAACAGCCATATTTGATTACATCTTTCACCCTTCAAAAACTGCCAGCAATAAAAGAGAATAAAATTATGGCATTTGCAGGTAAATGGGTGGAGTTGGAGAATATCATGCTAAGTGAAGTAAGCCAATCCCAAGAAACCAAATGCTGAATGTGCTCTCTGATAAGTGGATGCTGATCAATAATGAAGGAGAGGACACAGGAAGAACGGAGGAACTTTGGTCAAAGGGGAGGGAGGAGAGGGGAAAGGGGGCATGGGGACAGTAAAGATGGTGGAATGATGGACATCATAGCTCTAGCTTCATGTGTGACAGCATATATGATGTGATTCTACATCACACACAACCAGAGAAATGAAAAGTTGTGCTCCATCTGTGGACAATGAATCAAAATGCATTCTGCTATTATGTATACCTAAGTAGAATAAATAAATTTTTAAAAAGAGAGAGAAAAAAACTGCCGATGAGTCCCCATTGGTTTCTAAATTAAATATGACTCCTCCTGTTGGAATTCAAGGAAAGCACCTCACAATAAGTCTCCAGTGGCTCTTTGGGGCTCTGTCTCCTTGTATATGGTATTTTAGCCATGTTAGATCAGTTAGTGTCACCCTGGTAGAGCTCTGAGCTTTTTCAGCCTCCTTGCTTTTGCTGATATGTTCCTACTTCTAAAGGTATCTTTTTTCCCTCTCCAAAATGGATTTTGAAAGGTAAGTACAAATTAGTGAGCAAAGCACAACTATTTCATGAACTCTTTTCTTATCCTTCCAACCCTGACCAAAGATTGTGTCTTTCTCCTTTTTTGGCACCAGAGCATCACAATATGTTGCACTACCCTTACTGCATTTATCTTGCTCTGCTATTATATACATATGCTGATTTTACCTCTTCCCTCCCGCCAGCACCCTGATTTTTATTTGGACAATTACTCCTTTCCTATTCTCAACCATATGGGTTCATGGAAATTATTCCTCCTTTGTTTTCAAGTGGAACTTACCCCAATAGACTGCCCCTCTCCTCTCTACCTGAGTCTTGATGTTTTGTTTAGGGAAGAAAATATGAACCAATTAAGGTCCATGAGACATAATGGATGTTGACTGGGAAGCCTCACTCACCTTCCAAAATAACTCCAAGAAGACATATCCTCGCTTTCTTGGATGGTGTGGTGAAGGAGTGAGGTTTAGAATTGCAGAAGTCATTTTGCAGCCTTGTTACCAAGGAAAAACTTAGATCAACCCTCTAGCTTTACTTGCTCATAATTGACATAAAAATCACTAATTCTGGAGGTCACACAGCTGGGCAATACATTGTTAGTCTTCCACAAGCTTTGCTGTAGATAACACCTCTGACATGTGAGTTCAGATGATAATGGTTGCCTAGGTTACTCCTCAGGGACTCGTGGTTGCTTTTGCTGAAAACATTGACTCTTCACTTGGACCTGCAGATGTCTGTCGGGTGTCTGGAATGGGAGGAAAAAGGCTTGGCATCTTTGCCTTTATATTCTGTTTGTTTCTTTCTTTTGCTGCCTTAATCTTTAGGTCAGATTCTACTCAGTTTTGCAAGCAAACATGTTGCATATTTGAGAACATTGTATCCAGAAGTATAATAGAGGGTTAACTGGAGACTTGTCTAGCCTCTGTCTTCTCTCTTCAAGGCTAAAGACACCTACCAACCACCATGACAAAAATACTCCAACCATGACAAGATCAGAAAGAGGTGGCACAGAGTTCCTGGAAGATCTCCAGTCATTCCCAGAAAAGACATAAATATTCCTCCCCTTTATTCTCTCTTCTCTCTCCCTCATTATTACTACCTATATCTGTAAACTTTCGGCACCATCCTGGGTTGAGAAATTGATTCACGAGCATGGCTTCCCACTTCTCCATTCTTTGGCCGCTAAATAAGACCCTTCTTTCTCCCCAACACTCATCTCTTGGACATTGATCTTTCCATGGGATGAGCTTCTGGACCTGGGTTCAGTTACAGCATAAGGAAAACAGCCTAGAGATAAATCTGGAAGAGGGAACCAGCTGCTCGCGAGGCTGAGGCAGGACGATCCCAAGTTCAAAGCCAGCCTAAGCAACTTAGCAAGGCCCTAAGCAACTTAGCAAGAACCTGTCTCTAAATAAAAAACAAAAAAGGGCTGGGAGTCTGGCGTAGTAATTAACACCCTGGATTCTATCTCTGGTACAAAGGAAAAGAGAAATTGTGCTATTTTGAATCTCTGGGTTAAGCTGTACTTGGAGTCAGGACTAATTTTGTACTTCTCAGTTAAGTCAATAAATTCCTAATTTTTAAATTTTAATTGTTTTTTTTTTGTTGTTGTTGTTGTTGTTGTTTTTTTTTTTTTTGGTGCTTGGATTGAACTCCAGCACATGTATGCTAGACACTCTACCACTGAGCCATATCCCCAAATTTCTAATTTTTTAAAAATCAGCCTGAGTTTGGTGTTCTGACTCCTGCAACAAATTTTTCACCCTTATATTAGACATATGGTGTCTCCTTGGATCCAGTTTAAATCTGCTATAATGGATATCATAGTGCCTTCCTTCCATAACAGCCTTTTAATAGGCTGCTTTCAATGGAATTGATTTGTACAATGGAAAAAGTTCCTATAAATTTACTTAGATGATTTTCTAAAATGAAAATAGAATAAATAGTTGTTAAATGTTCAATGAACTGATTTGGATATACTTATGCTTAATAAAGACACACTTTATCAAGCAGATTGATTGTAGAAATAGCTTTCAAAACCACTTTTTAAATTTTTGGTTGTTTAGGAAATCAATCAGCAGGCTTATTCTCTTAACCTAGAAAATTTTTGTAAATAAAAGATAATTATGATATGGTAACCAACTCCTGAAATTTTATCATCTTGGCTGTTTTCATCATTAATTAAAATTACCTATCCTGTGGATACAAATGGAGACACATTGATTTTTTTTAATGAAATTATAAGGATTCTAAGTCCATATGCTTAACTTCAGGAAGGACAGTCTTTTATAAAGTTCCAAGATCTCTGGGGCTATTTCCAAGGGTTCCAGGATTTATCATAGGCATAGTATATCTCAGAGGGTGGCAGAGTAGTACCCTCTCATCAACATATGACTCCAAGTAAAAGTCTGGCTGTTTAATTGAGCCTCAATCCTAGAGAAGCTGAGTCCATGCACCTAGAGTTAGAGAAGGCAGAGGAGTACAGACTGCTATATTAGTTTTGTACTCCTGAGTGACCAATCACCATAAGCCTAGTGCCCTCATTCATTTATCAGCTCCCCTTTGGATAGGTCAGAGGTTTGGAGTTGCATGCCATGCTCTGTGCTTAGGGTCTGTCAAGGCTGGGACCCAAGGTTGTCCGGGCTGAGCTCCTGTCTGGGGACTGTAAGGTGTTCATTATGCTTCCAAACTATTCAGATCGTTGACAGAATTCAATGCTTTGTAGAGCTAAGGTCCCTATTTCCTTGCTCTCTGTTGGCCAAGATTCCTCTCAACATCTCAAGGCCACCTACATTCCTCAGCATGTGACCTTCTCTATCTTCAAGCCAGCAGTGGTGTGTCAAATCCTTCCTGTGCTTTGAATTGCTGACTTCCTCCATTTCTGACCTCTAGAGTCAGATTTGAAGGGCTCATGTGATTCAGTCAAGCCCACCCAGATATTCTTCCTATCTGAAGTCAACTGACTTTGGAGTTTAATTGCATCTTCAAAGATTTCTGCTCAGCAGGATCTAGCTTAATGTTTGGTTGGATAATTGGATGAAGGTGTGGATGAAGGTGTGTGTACACTGGGGACCAGGAATCTTGGGATCTACCTTACAATATCACCTGTCACACCTGTAGAGATAAGAGACACCCAGGCCCCACAACAAAAGACCATCTGGCTCTCTTCAGGTAATAACAGTTTCACTAAACCTTAGGTCTCCTGGATGCCCCTGAGCCTCTTTTGCTGGGCAGCCCCCCTGGTGATATAGAAATCAAGCTTTGCACCCTTCTCTTCATTTCCTCTCAATATCTGTCAGCTCAGGATGCAATAACAAAATACAGTTGTCCCTGCATATCTATAAGACATTGAGTCCAGGACACCCTATGCATACCAAAATCCCTGGATGTTCAAGTCCTTATATAAAATGGCATAGTATTTGCATACCACCTATGTACATCTTCCCATTTAAGTTAAATCATCTCTAAATTACTTACAATACCCAATATGTTATAAATGCTTTATGTAAATTGTTGTTATATTGTTTAGGGAATAACGAGAAGAAAGAAGTGTCTGCCCGTTCAGTAGAGATACAGTATTTTTTCCAAATATTTTCCTGGTAGTTGGTTGAATCTGGAATGAGGAAACCATGGATATAAAGGACCAACTGTACCACAGACTGAATGGTTTAAACAACAGGAGTTTATTTCTCACCATTTTAGAGGTTGAAGATCAGCATGGTCAAGTTCCCCTAAGTGTCCCATCCACATGACCTGGTTTCCACCTAATTATCTCCCAAAGGCCCCACCCTCAAATACCATCATATTGAGGGTTTAGTTCTCAACATATTAATTTGAATATGAATTTCCCTTGGGAGGAGCACTTTAATATCCTGATACTTAGCAATATCAAAATAACAATCACAAAAATTCCACTCCTCACCCCCAGGACAATCAAAACTTTAGGCATAATGCTGTCTCAATTCATACAGAACAACAAAAAATACATATTTTCTCCCATCACTTCCTTCACCCTGTCCTCCCACTCCATGCTATTGACCACATATGGCAATGGCAAAAGTTCCAGAGACATTTCTACCTAAGCTGATGCAAACACGTAAGCTTCTAAAGCAGGCATTTAGCTCTTCAATCTCAAGTATCTACATCCAGGTTAGTGTTAACTTCAGCCCAGTCCACTAGAAATGGTGGGTAGGCACAGTTTCACACCTCATAAGGACTGCCATATTAATGGCTCTTGAAAATTATACTACTTTTCAAACCCCAACTCCTTGTATTAGTTCCCTATTGCTGACAACAAATTACCACAAACCTTGTGGCTTAAAACAACACAAATGTATTATCCTACAGTTTTCAAAATAAGAAGTCAATTTTAGAATAGCGAAACAGCGTACCTTCCAGTAGAGAATCCTCTTCCTTCCTTGCCTTTGCCAGAGCTGGAGACTTCCAGTCTGCAGCCCTGTTGGGAGCTTCCTCCCCGGCTTCACTTTGACCTCTGCTGCCCTTGTCACATGGCTTTCTCCAAATTTCCTGCCTCCCACTTACAGGGACTCTGTGATTACGATGGTCCTGCCTGGATCATCCAGAAGAATCTTCTTATCTCAGGAGCCTCAATTTAATCACACCTGCAAAGTCTCTTTTCCCATACACAGTAAGACATTCACAGGTTTCCAGGACTATCTGAACATCTGAGGCTGGGGGCATTATTCTGCTTATCATGCTTCTTTTGATTTTTTTTCTATATAATAATTTTTGTATCTCAGAACATACTAAATAAGGAAGCTATAGAAGTCATATTCTGAAATTTGATGTTCTGGTAAATACGCATTTACCAATCTTAGTCCAATTGTTTCTAGTCAGGGATTATTATCTGGAACAAATGTGAATTACATTCACGTTTGAATGTTTTTCTTCCTATACAAATACAGAGCAAGAGAAATAAAATGGTGGCATCTTCTACTAGTGTTCAGTTGGTTCTCCCGTTTTGTTATTCCTATGTGTCCCAACACACACTTTAGCCTTTATTTTTCCCTAAAGATACTCATGCCGAAATGTACTTTCAAATGCATTTTGAGGGCGAGATAACCATGAGCCCCAAAATGGCTGAAAAATTGCTGAAGAAAATGGTAGAGGAAAAAAATAGTATAATAAACCTCCATTACATTACGTTTATGTGCAAATTCCGTGTGCTTCACACTTGTTTTCTATTAACTATTGAATCTTGTTTTCATTATCCAATTGATACATTTCTCTCTGAGAAAATTGTTCGAGCACCTCCGGTGAAGACAGAATTCATTACAATTAATGGAAATATTTTTCATGTCAGAGCTTTTTCACTTAATGGCAGGGTTTTCAAGAAAGAATTCAAGTTGATAGAAGAGGGCTAGGTGTGTTTGCTTTTCCGTGATGAAGCAGCCCATTGAGGTGGTTCACCCAGAACAAAAGAACCATCTTCTTCAGAAAAGGGTTCTGACGTCTCCATTGATCTAGACAACTAACTGCTGGCAGTTTTTAAATGACAAGTTTTCCAACTCCTACCCATCATGACTTCAAAAATCCTAGGTTGAATTTCAACCGGAGCACCCTGTTGTAGGTATAAAGTATGTGTATGGAGTTTGATTTTGATTAAACCTCTTTCTGTATTGTCACCTCTGAATAAGCCCTCTCCTAGGTGTCCAGATGAATGGCCAGAAAGCAAAGGCCAGTTTTCAGGTATTGCATTCTAGTGAAAGCAATCTCCCCAAAAGCCTCCAGGTTGCTGTTATTGGGAAAGCAAAATTGCACTGTTAGAGGTCAGAAGCTTCTATTCACCTCTCTGTAGCCACATGAAGAGAATTTTTCTTTGGTGGAGCCATAATATAGTTGTAACAGTGTGATTATACCTTTGGTGCTATGGGTAGAAATCAATTTTAGAAAATAAATCTCCAGCTAATTTTGTGGTCTTTTTAAGAGTTCTACAAATACTTGCAGAAATTTGTCAAGCTGAAATGTTTCCTGAATCCCACTAATTGTTTCTATCAGTCCTAAACTAACTAGAATTAATTTGGAATTACATGTATGTGTGCATGCGTGTGTGTGCATGTGTGTGTGTGTGATACCTCTTAGAGCTCTGTGAGGATGAATATGATAGCATGTTGAAAATGATACTTTGCACACATGGCCTGAAGCACTAATTGGGGCATATCATTCATATCACTTCCCAGAGTGATACTACTCTTTCAGTTCCATTAGGCCAAGAAGAAATGAAAGCTGTCAGCCAGAGTTTGGGGTACATAAAGCACCCAGACCCCACCCCTGCAAAAAAAGAAAAAGAAAAAAGAAAGAAAGAAACAGAAAAGTAAAAAGTGATCTCAGTGTTGTTACATGAGAGGTCATGAACTCAACAACACCGCAAGGATTTACTGGCTATTTCCTGGACCCTCAGGAAGTCGCAGTCCTTCCAGGAATCATGTTCAGGCCAAGTGAGTTCAGATTTCATCCATAACTTCCTGCCTCCTGTCTGTCAGCCTCTGCCTATGAGGGACACAGACTATTACTTCCAAGGTTCTGTGTTCCCAAGACCCAGGGGGTAAGTGGGAAGAAGAGGATTGGTAAACTAGAGCTCCAACCAAAACCCAAGATCTGTGTGTGTGTGTGTGTGTGTGTGTGTGTGTGTGTGTGTGTGTGTGTGCTTAAGGCTCAAGAAGCACTGTTTCTCTCTCTCTTTCACACACACACACACACATACACACACACACACAAATTTCACATTTATCATCCAAGTCTCCAACTTCCACAGCACAACCTTGATAGAATCTCTTTCCCAGGACCTGTTTAGAAAAGTCTCTTTGATGTTACTGTACTTCTATATCTTGCCCTGTGATATCTATTACTTACTGTTCTAGTGATTGTCATCTTTGCCCAAAGAGCCAGGATTAATTTTTTTCCTTCTATACTGGGGATTGAAATCAGGGGTACTCTACCATTGAGCTACACCCCAATGCTTAAAAAAAAAATTGAGACATGGTCTCACCAAGTTGCCCAGGCTAACCTCAAACTTGCAATCTTCCTACCTCAGCCTCCTCAGTAGCTGGGATTACAGATGTGCACCACCCTACCAGGCAAGACTTTAGAGTTCTTACAGGGGTCTGCAAAGCCACTTTCTAGTGCACAGAAATGTAGAGTTCCACATTTTCAGAATACTCACCAGAACTATTTTTATCTTTGGTGTATATATTCTATTAGCATACACTGCAGCAGCAGATAGCATAGCAAACATACACAGGCTCAAAATTATTTTTTTCTTGTTTAATTTATATAAAAGTAACATGGGCCTTTTGGAAGAAAAAAGAATTAAATAGTAAGGAATAATTCATAATGGAAAGAAACAGTCTCCTACTTACCCTCAGTGCCTCTCCTAAGAAACAGCCTCTTAACTGTTTCTGGTTTTTAATTCTTGTATTTATTACCTTCAAAATACTAAATAATATGCATATGAGATTTCTGAATGTATCAAATTCATATTTAGCCTATTGTCTCCAGAAATGAAAGATGAGGATTTAATTAACTTATTCAACCATTCCCTCCTCTGCCACCTCTTCTTCCTTATATTTGATGTATTATCGTTTTTATTTCTTTGTTTGTTTATCTTTAATTACTTTAAATAATACAGTTATGCCTCAATGTCTTATGTAGCAGGTTCAATTTTCTCAAGCCATGTTCTTGAGCATAAAAAGGATTAACTTTCTTTATTTTCTCTAAGTAAAAGACCACATTTCACTAACTGGCAGAAACCTTAATCACTATGGATCCCAAGCAAACTTGGCCATTTCACATTTAAACTACACAAAGTTGGATTTAATTCCTCCTTCCCACTCATGCTTCCTGGGAAGGCAGGCCATTTCAGGGGATTTTTGTGGGGGTGAAGCATTAGGAGAGGACAGACTGTTAGTCTATGGTTGGCCTGCATCCTCCTTGGCATCTCCTGATGGTTGGTCTTTAGTAGCTCTGTTGACATGCACTGAGCTGTTCAAGGCACTACCATGAACTCTGAGTATTCTTCCATACGGTTAATGTCATCTCTGTCCTGGAAAGATCCCAGTTAGAACTACTAGCCCTTCTGTTGTACTGTTTAGAGGCACAAATCACTTTCTGATTCTCTTTGGTGACCATGGGGACACTTCTGTGAGGCATGCTGTCTAGCCTGCTGCCTTTCAGAGAAGAGGGTACTCCTCCTTTCTACTCTTGCTTTTTTTCAGACTTGCCTTCTCCTGCCCCAGGATTGAGGTTAGGGAGCAGGACTGGGGTTAGCGGACAGGGGCAGAGTGCAGGTAATCTCCCAAGTGTACTTGCTCTTCCTCTAACTCTTTCAACCTTTAATCTCTTTCCTCACTTCTGGTAAACATACCCTCATGCCCTGGTTTTAGAATTCAGTAGCATATTTTCTTCTTTTGCAAATCAAAAGTCTATGTGTGGGACATATACACAATGGAATATTATTCAGCAATAAAAGAAAATAAAATTATGGCATTTGCAGGCAAATGGATGGAATTGGAAAGCATTATGCTAAGTGAAGTAAGCCAATCCCAAAAAACCATATGCCGAATGTTCTCTCTGATTGGTGGATGCTGATGAATAAGGGAGGTGGGAATGGGAAACATAAGAGAAATACCGGAACACTGGACGTGGCATGGGGGAGGTGGGGGGCAGGAAAGGGGAATGGGCATAGTAAAGATGGTTGATTGAGATCGTCATCACTACCCTTGGTGCATGTATGAAAACACAATTGGTGTAACTTTATCTGGTTTGCAACCAGAGAAATGGAAAAACTGAGCTCTATATATGTGCTATGACTTGAAATGCAATTAAATAAACTAATAAAAAATAAATAAATAAAAACAACAACAAAAATGTCTATGTGTGGGTTTCAAGACAATGAATTTCAAAATCATACTTAAAATTTTAAAAGCCAAAAATTGTATTAATACATATGGCTATGTCAGTCCTCAAAGTAATAAGCCCAGAATGTCTCAGCTTAATATAAAGTATTTAATAAGGCAAAGACTTCAGAAGTAAAAAACAAAAGAAGCTAGTGACAAGACAAGACAAGACAAATACCTGCCCATTTGGGAAATAGCAGGATGAGGAGTTCACAAGGGCAACTTTTCCATTCATATATCAAATCTCACTCCAGTGAAGACTTTGGTTCTGCTCTCTCTGTGAAGCTCCGGGGGACCTCCTCCTTCCCTGGTTCTGTTCTCTAGGAGAGTCATTCTTCACCATTTTCCCCCATGGCCCACTTGAGGCCAGTTGAGAAGTTGCCCCTCCAGAGTGATATGCAAACTTTGCAGTGAATTTCCCACCAGTGAAAAATCAGGGTCTGAGAGTTACTGTCAGATGGTGGTTCTCAGACAGGAGTGATTTTGTTCCCCCACCCAAGGGGCATTTGATAATGTCCAGAGACATTTCTGGTTGTCACAAAAGGGCAAGAAGCTAATGGCATCTAGTAGGTAGAAGCCAGAAATGCAACTAAACATTACATAATGCACAGTTTAGTCTCCTGTATAATAAAGTATTATCTCCTTCCTGGCTTCCATGAAGTGAAGTCAAGTTTAAGAAATCTTGGTCAATCACAAGAGTCCCATTCCCATTTCTAGTGACTTTACAGACATAGACATCAATAGAAGACCCAATTTATGAGATCTAATGTGACCCAAAGGATACTTGTCTCCAGAATTGTGTGAGGGAATAATAGATACCCTTTTTACTCAAACCAATTTTAGTAGTACTTTTCTGTTACTTGCAATTGAATATATCTTAGCTGCTGCAGGTATTATGATTTGGATACTGTCACCCAAAGACTCTTGTGTTGAAAGCTTGGTCCCCAATTCAGCAATGTTCCAAGGTTGGTGGAGCTTTGGGGAAGTGATTAGATTAATCCATTAATGAGTTCATAACTGAATGGACTAGTAGGAGGTGGGGCCCAGCTGCTGGAAGTAGGTCACTGGGATCATGCCTTTGAAGAATATATCTTGTCTCTGACCCTTTACCCTCTCTCCCTCTCCCTCTCCCTCTCCCTCATCCCCTCCCCCACCCTCCCTCTCTCTCTCCTTCCTGGCTTCCATGAAGTGAGCAGCTTTGCTCTGTTAGGTGCTCGCCAACATGATGTTCAACCTCATCTCAGGCCCAAAGCAATGGGAAATGAAAAAGCAAACTATGGAATGAAACTTCTGGAATATGAGCCAAAATAGGTCTCTCCTTTAAATTGTTTTTCTCAGGTATTTTGTCACAGCAATGATCTTTCTTTCCCAGGTGTCTGTTTTTTGCCCTATGATGGATGATTCTTTTCTATTTTGTCCTATGAGTGATGATGTTCATTCATGTTTAACAGTAAAAACTGGGGTGACTGATGTGGCTTTCTTGTGTTGTAGAGATATACCTGCAAATGTCCTCTCCTTGAGGGAATTCTCATATGGGAAGTTGTTCATACAGATGAGGCATGTCAACAACAGTTTTGTTTGAGAAGGTTTCCTTTATAAGGCTTTAAGGTAAATGAAGGGCCACCTCAGACTACAGGTCTAACATAGGCACCAGCACACAGCTGGGACCTTAACATTTTTCTCAGGGTTTGTAAGTGTTTTAGAAAATAAGCTCTGTTTTGGTTAATTGATTAGGTGGTTGGTTAGTTGGTTTGGCTGACAGACAAGACCTTTGCTTCTTGTTGTTCTGCATACAGAGCTATGAAAGCCATCTAGCGGGGCTGGGATTGTGGCGCAGTGGTAGCGTGCTCGCCTGGCACGCGTGGGGCACTGGGTTCGATCCTCAGCACCACATAAAAACAAAGATATTCTGTCCACCTAAAACTAAAAAATAAATAAATAGATATTAAAAAAAAAAAAGAAAGCCATCTAGCTAGCTGTTCCTTTGCGTTCTTTTATCAGTGCCCATTACTCCTGACTGGTCTCATGGTTTGATGTAAAAACCAGGGTCTCTTCGAGGTTCTTGGCTCCCACTCATGCTGCTGCTTCCCAAAGCATATCCTGGGCTCCCTTCCTTCAACACATTTCCATTCTCTATTTCCCAGAAATTCATTGAACTTTCTTATCCACAGATGACCCACCTCTCATTGCCTTCTCACTATGGGGTAACTACTTTTATCCTTTTCTTAGTCCATTTTCTGTTGCTACAACAAAATGCCTGAGAATGGATAATTTATAAAGAGTAGAAGTTTATGGGTCATGGTTCTCAATGCTGAGAAGAGCTTGATGCCAGCATCTATGTGGCATCTGGTGAGGGCCTTCTTGTTGCATTGTAACATGGCAGAGGGTATCACACAGAATCAGAGCAAGTATGCTAGTTCTTGTTTTAAAGTCACTAATGCCATTGTGAGAGCCTTACCCTTGTGACCTCATCTAATTCTAATTTCCTGCCAAAGGCCCCACCTTCATATACCAATACCAGGAATTTGGGAATTGAGTTTCCAACACATGAACTTTGGGGGGACATGTTCTTAGCACATTTTTTGGTCCCAGATGAGTTTTGGGGACTGTCAAAAGGTAAATGTGTGCTCAACCTGCCATTGTCAAACTAAAGCATGTACTTCTCAGAAAATATCCTGTTACACCCCTGAATATCATTTCTTTTTTTTTTTTTAAACAATTTTTTTTCAGTTGTAGATGGACACAATGTCTTTATTTTATTGCTGTGTATGTGGTGCTGAGGATCGAACCCAGGGCCTCACGCATGCAGGGCAAGCGCTCTACCGCTGAGCTACAATCCCAGCCCCTGAATATCATTTCTAAGAGAATGTATTTCACTTTAACAGGTAACATCAGACTAAACATGAATTCAAAGTCAAAATCTGGGACTGAGATTCCATTTACCAATGCTTCAGAAATTGAAGCATTGTTTTCTGTTTGGGGGCAGTTAGATGGCATCTGTCTTTATATTGTGGCTATGGGCAGGATTTGGAAAAGTGTTTTACCACTAAAGCTTGTGTGAACTGAAGAAAGAAAATACTGGTTATATAACAAGGATGACCATGATCTTTTTTCTCAAAAAGCTAACCCCTCAGTCATAGCATTTCATTGCCCTGTAATCCAGTTACATTGTCTCATGCCTGCCTGTAAAATAATATGTGAATCTGTAGAAGAAGAACAGTTAAAGTAGTTCATGGAATTTATAAAGCCAGCCCTTGTGATTGGAACAGAGTTTGACAAATGGATCTCCTGGAAACTTTTTCTTTCATTAGCAATGTTACTAAGGCAACATGAACAGCAGGACTGATTTTAGGGACAACTAATCTCTACATTTGAATTCTCACAATACTCAAATGGAGAGAGGAAATACAAGAAATTTTCTGAAAAATTACTTTTAAGTTTCCAGAACTGTAAGCTGGGTATTATTCCAGCTTCCAGCCTCCACTTCACAAATGGAAGGAGACTCAGGGCTGGACACATCCTGGTGCACAGCACTCAGAGAATGTCACAGATGGTGGGACAAAACCACAAAGGACACTTGAGCAGAGAAACATAGGGTGGTGTCTGGAATTGTAGGGAATGGCTTTACCTCCTACTCTAGTGGGGTGCCAAGCAACAACCAAGGATTTGGAAGTTCCAGCAGCCACCTGCCCTCATTCCTCAGATGGAACAGAGCACAGTGAGCCTCTGAATCACAGAGCCAGGCCCCCAGGTGGAGATTTACAGTCCTTCCTTCCTGCTATGAAAGCTCAGGAAGTAACCTTCCTCCTGGTTATAGCCATAATTCCTCTGCCATGTACCAGTTTCCCCCAAGGCGCTGACCTTGGTAGCTGCCTTCTCCTACAGAAACCAAGGATTTCGGCTCACTGCTGTGCTTCATATCCTGCATCAACCTGCCCAGTGCAAAACCATTTCATGTTCACTTTCTTGCTAACACCCACATGTATTCATGCTAAGTAGAGTTTTAACAAAACTCCTGTGAGAACTATATAGATATAACATTAAGTAAAGTTTTTTCTTTTTTCCTAGCCAGCCCCTTAAAATGTTTCCAGTGTGGACATATTTTAAAGCTCTCCAGGTGAGAGAGCAACTACTTATTTACAGGGTTGTGCTGGGCACTTATTCCCCTATTGTCCCTTGATGGCACATATTTATCTCATTACTCTTTAATGGATAATAAGACATATCTGAAGAGAAAAGACCACATAGGAGGAAATTCTGCATGAGACTGTCACAAAGCAACCTAGGCAGAAAATAACTGACTATTAGCGAAATGCTAAACTGGAAAATAAGTACCTGAACACTACATTTGCAGTGTAACAGATAGAAACACTGAAGTGTTTAAGCTCTAATTCATCTAAAAAGAACACCAAAAATATTCAAAACAAGCCTGGAAACCCATTAGAGATTGCAAGGTGTTTGCTTTTCAGTTAGTTGGAGTATTTTCAGCTTAGGCTGAGAGTTCTTTCTTTCTTTCTTTTTTACAGATTCACATTACAAATCAGTTTTTGCAACAACTAATAATTTCTGTTTTAAAGAATACTCTGTGTGTGTGTGTGTGTGTGTGTGTGTGTTGTGCAAAGGGAAGAGCTGGCTAAAGTTCATGACCCTGTTTACACACAGCCAAAATGGCAACAGCACATTCCTGGAAGGTCTTCTCGCTAACTATTGGTTTGGTTGCCTTTTCACACCCATGATTCGAACTGTTCAGTCAGCTAAAATGGATAACAAGTGACCTGGTACAAATTACAGGAATTTGCAGGACAAGCTCCAGAAAGCACTCAGCCAAATGCCTGTGCAGTTCTAATTCTTCTGGGAATGCGCCAGAGGCCCTTCGACAGCGAGCATTTCTGATTCAGGGCATCTTGAAGCCCATCTTGAAGTAAAGTGAGAGCATTATTGGAGAAGTGAGTCACTTCCAGGGTTGAAGACTGGCTGTGTTTTTAATTTATCTATCGAACTTCAGTCATGATGAGTAATAATCCTATAGAAAATATCAGTTCTTCACGAGAATGTCAATACCTTTAGCAGAGTGGTTTGTGGGCTTCCTCCTAGGACTCAGGAACACCAGATTTCAAATGGCAAACTGAAAATGTACACAGATCTTTTACAGTCATGATACAACAAGGAACCCATGAGACTGGGTACTTCTTTTTTTGTTTGTTTGTTTCTGTTTTTTTCTGGTAAGCACATTAAAATATAACTCATAAATATGCGCTTAATTTACAAGAGCAAGGAAAATTGAGTGTTCTTGATGGCCCTTTTCGTCTCCCATAATTGAATTTCTGCCTGCACTGATGCTCATGGGAAAGGGAGGAAGGGAACTGAAGTCTCCTGAGCACTTAGCTGTGTCTGCTCATGTGCCCAGGCTTCACATACTTTTATCATCTTTCACTCATACACTACCCTAGGAGATATTTGGCATTATTACTTCAATTTTACAAAGAAGCCATTTGGCCTTTTATGATCACAGTACTAGTTAAGTTTTATATAATGTCTCCAAATTCTAGACCACCCTCCTCCCATGACCATGTTTCCTTGAGCCAACTCAAAAGTATTATCTAAAACTGGTGAAATAGTGATTTTTCTTCTCAGCCCACCTTGGAGATGAAGCCTCTGGTGGTTGTGCTCTCATAGATTATGTTGTATTACATTAAGCCATGAACGATCAAAAACATTCATTGTCTTGTTCTTTATTTTCTGTGGGTACAGCTTGCCTCTTTGTTATTAGAGATGGAATTCAAGATTAATTCTCAGTCAACTTCTGAGATAACCTGAAGTAATTTACAAGCTGAAGTGACATGTAAAATAATGACGTTTACATCAGAAATAGAACTGAGTTGGTCAAAAGAAACTAATCCAAACACTCTGTCATTCAGCAAATAAGTATTAAGCAGGCCCTTCCCTGGGAGTCACCTCAACAGGACCAAGATGAACTCATTATTGCACTTAAGTACTGAGTAATACTCTGGTTATAAGAGGGAAGGGGAAATATGCTCTATTATAAAGTATGAACTTACTAAAAAATTAAAACTATAAATTTCACATGAAAAATAAAAGATTCCTTCAACAAAAATCAAGTATGGATCTTTACAGAAAGGGCATTAAGTAACCTAGTGGAGAAAATCAAAACTGCCATTTAAGAAGTACAAGACATGCTGTTCAAATGGATGATTCTTATATCGATCTTTCATATACTTAAGCTTTATAGGAATTAAAGTATTGGTCATCAAACAACAAGGATCAATAACTGGCACAGGGAAGCATTTCTGAACCATCTGACAACACTGCAGTTTCCATTCCCCACATTACATAGAAAAAAAGTATTTTCACCCAAGAAAATTTATTTTTCAAAAGTGAACTAAATATAAGATAATATCAATCATCTATTTTTTTAAAAAATGCTATGGTATGCTTTTAAAAGTTAGATATTCATTAGTTCTAAAATATTCAACATAGGGTACATGCACTAGGTATTGTCTGGCTTTTGTCTGGTGGAATTTGGGTGACAACCCAAGATACAGAATAAAGGAAAAAGCCTGAGACACATGAACATACAATAATAGACCCTGATTCCTCCAGTACCCTTCCTGGCCCACCCACTTTGGCCTGCTCAGAGCTGAGAAGGAGTAGGATGTAGTGGACAGTTCTTTGTGAAAGTGCAGGAAACTCCCACAATGCAAAAGTCACACAGTGCTAAGAGAAGATCTGTGGTATGGATCCCGGCAAGGGTCTGTTTCAGGATTCTTCTCTTCTTAAAAGATGACCATTTTCCCTGAACTTCTTTCTACTGGATGTTCTGTAAGCATTTGACATTTCTGACTACTCACCATGTCTTAGCCTTTGTTCTCATTGCTTTTAGGATGCAAGTGCTCTAGGGATGCTGTTTCCCTTTTGGACCACTCCTCTCCCTCTTGTCCTGGCTTCTCTAAATGATGCCTGGACCTCATGTCCCAGTGCCTCCATCTAAAATAGAATTACAAACTGAGTGCTCTCTCAATCTCCACTCTTCTCAACAAACAAACTTGTTCATTCCTAGTGTTTGCATGTCACCTTAATTTCTCCATGAAACTCTTTCACAGAGCTGCAACTCCAACTGGGTCGTTTGAGCCAATAGTCCTGGTAGATATTTCATGAGCTCCCTCATCAGCATCTCAAAAACAGCATGACAGACACAAAGCACATTTTCTTGTACTGTGCCTCATCTTGCACATTGTGGATCAGGAAGCAGCATCACCATTCTCCTGGGAGTGCAGATAAACTATTCACACATGTTGTCCGTTTTACCTCCAGTTTTTAGAAAGGTGATGCTTTAACCCTATTTTGGTTACAAACTTCTTTGAAAAGCCAACACAGACATGTGTCCTTGTGGTAACCTTAAGCATGAGCCTTTCTGATCTCCCAGTGGCCGTGCTTGGGAACACACAGCAGCATTTGCACCCAATCTACGCTTCTGGCAGTCTATTTCCAGACAGTTACTACCAGCAACAGGAACAATAAGGCACAGATGTTCTGGGTGGCTAATGGGTATTTTGACTGAATGCTATGGTTTGAATGTCCCCTCCAAAATTCATGCTGGGATTAATTACAGGTGTAACCATATTAAAAGGCAGAACCTTTAGGATCTGATTAATTCATGAGGGCAGAGGCCTTGTTATGAATCAATGCTGCTACTGCATTTAGGATGAGTTTAGCCTGGTTTTTGTGTTTGTTATGCACATGCTACTTGCCCTTCTGTCCTATTATTACGAAGCACAGAGGCCCTTGCCAGATGCTGGTGCCATGTCTGTGGATTTCCCAGCTTCCAAAAAACATGACCAAATAAACTTTTATTGTTTATAAATCAACCAGTCTGTGGCATTTGGCTATAGTAGCAGAAAATAGATAAAACACTGCAAGATATCTCAGTGTCTTTGCTGAAATTTTCTTAGATGGCACAACATTTTAAAGGGCATCCTGAACACTTAACTTTCTTTTCCTTCCTTCTTTCCCTTCCTGTCTGAGGACTCTCAACTCCATCCTCACAGGCATTTCCCCTAAGAAATGTCTTGAATGTTCAATCCCATCTTGGCATCTCCTTGTTGAGGGATGTAGGTTGAGACCATCTCCTGGTTAAATTCACAGTGTACTTCTGCAATGTGAGCTCACAATCTTTGAGGTTTACACAATCCTATAGTCCATCCAAGGGCCTGATAGTGCTGCTGGGCCATCAGGCCAAGACCGTGCCCTGGAACTTGCCTTTTACAAGTTCTATTTGCATCACTTTCCTGACCACCAATGCTTGCTGTTGCTTACAGGATGGCACACTGGTCAAGGGTGCCTCTAGTATGCCCACCCTTTCTCCTTCCCAAACTCATCCCTGCAATTCAGCCACAGGTGTATCTTGACATCTGTCATGTTGCTCCTTTATTCTAAAGTGACTGGTTCTGTTAGATAAAAATTATCTTCCTGTAGCTGGGCATGGTGGCACATACCTGTAGTCCCAGCTACCAAGGAGACTTAGGCAGGCAGATCACTTGAGCTCACAAGTTCAAGATCAGCATAGGCAAAATAGCAAGAACCCATCTTTTAAAAATGTGTCCTTCTTTTAGTTCTAGTTAGAATGTCACTTTCCCCTTGAAGTTTAGTTTCTATCTTTATTCCATGATCACCATATAGGGTAGTGTAAGGAGCTGCCTTACCAACCACACTGTACATTCCACCAAAGACTATTGATTAACAATTTCCTCCCCCCAAATTGCCTTTCCCTTAGTAAGTTTCCCATAAATATTTATTGGCTTGAGCCACACCTGAAAAGTTTTGCAGAATTAACTCAAACCTCATCACTCTGACATTTCAGTCCCTGCACATTATGGTCCACACAGCACTTTCTCAACTCATTGCAAGGTCATCTTCCAGAAGCCTCATGCAGTGATGGGTTTTGTGCCATCAAATTGACCATGACCTGGTATTTGAGAGTCACCTTCAAAACCAAAGATAAGATCCATCCTATTAGCCAAACTTGTAAGGATGATATAGAAAGCCAAAATGACAGTTTGCAATTTTACAATAAGAAATTCTTGTTGTAGAAACCAGAACACTCAGAATGTCTACAATCAGTAATTTTCTCTCCGTGGGCAAATCTAAAAGGAATGTTAAGTTAAAATCAAAAAGAATGCTTGGTGAGTACAGAAAGAAGAAAAATTGGATTAATTTAATGTTTAATAACCCCATTTATTAATTCATTTATTCTTCTAATTGAATATCTATTCAAGCACTCTGATATCGGCTTCTCTGCAGGCCATGCTTTTACCAATGAGACCAGAAGACTAAGGTAAACTTCCTCTTCTCTGACAGGGCTTGATGGGGATGGCCAGATCCCATTTGCTGGGCTCCTAAGAATGACTAGCCTTATTTTTTCTGATTTTTCTCTTTATAGGATATATGAATAATTTCATATATTCTATCTTGTAACAATACAATCCCTTGGCTAGAGGAGTAGCTCAGTAACTAAGGTGCCTTGTATACCTATGCTCTGACACCTTGTGTATTGGCAGGCTTCTTCCTGCAGCTTGTGGGGAAAACACTGTGGCCTCTTTATTATCCTCCAAGCATCTTCCACTTGTGACCTTCATAGAAAGCCCATCCAGGCCAGCCTGCTCTATTGTTCCTGAAAACACACTTTACTCAAGTTTGCCATTGTGCTGTCTACCTGCCTCCCATACCTACCTATCTAAAGCATCCTTGCACTCCAAGAATCAGATCAGATTGCAATTCCTCCTGTGGCCTCCTCCACTCATTCTATCCCATCTGTTAATGCTGTCCTCCTTCCAGGCCCTCCCTTCTCGGAATTCTCATTCATACTGAGTGCCACGTATTGATCACTTTACTACGCGCTGCTGGGATTTTATTTAACCCTCTATTGAGTGCATATCATGTCTCATCAGCTAATTTGTACACTCTTTGAAAATAAAGATTTTGCATTAAAAAGTTCAGATTGCTGTTATGCACATGCAGAGAGAGGAGTACCTCCTTCCTGAGACCCTCTGCCATCCTAATACTGCTCCTTCTAGACAGCTCCTCCTCACCAAGCCCCTTCCAACCATGATGTTCCCATTCTCTGTGGGCCTTTCTGCCATAGTCCAGCAAGCCCTACTGAATCTATCCTCTGCCTCCTGCCCACCACCTCTGTCTTGCCCCTATGCTCTAGCCTTTCTTTCCATCTTAGCAGCCCCCATGATCCTTCCCAACCATATATTTCCCATCCCCAACCAGCTCTATGAAGCACCATGACCTCCAACCTAGAAGTTATAACTTCAGGCTTCTCATGTTCTACCCCATCTTTACCCAAAATAAAACTCTATGTTCTTGCTGAATGTGCTGCCCTCGGAGCACCTGCCCCTTCCTTCTTTCCTAACCCCAGCTGAGGGAGAATCACTACTGAAGATCCCAGAACCATAACAATAACTGCCTCTCTCATGGGGCAGGAAGTTACTGGGTCTTCCAATCAGGACAAGGTATCCGGCTCCATTGTCTTGCAGGAGCGGCATTTGCAGGAGAACTTCTGGGTTCGGACTCCCACATGATCAGCACCTCGGCCAGCACCCAAGGAGCTGACTCTGGCTAAGCACTGTGACAGTAGAAATTCTCTGTCTTGGGCTAGGGGTTCAGACCAGGGGTGCTCCACCACAGGTTACATGACTCCACGCACTGGCAGGAAAAAACTGAAAACTGTGCATGACCTCCTCCTGCTTCTGTTGACTCTGGAAGCCACATTCAAGATTAAGCATGCTATAATTTGGATATGGTTTATCCCCCAAAGGTTCATATGGTGATTTCCTGTGGGGCTGTGCTGGAAGGTGGAGGCTTTAAGGGATAGGGCCTCAGGGAAGGCAATTATATCATGGAGGCTCCAACCTCATGAACTGATTAATGCCGTCTCAAGGGAGTGGGTCAGGTCTGGAAGGAGTGGATTAGCTCTTGTGAGGACTGGTTTTTATAAAAACAGAGAGGCTAGCCCTTCTCTGACCTCTCACTGCTTTGCTCACACACATGGCCCTTCTTCACATGGCCAGTCCCTTTCTGTTTCTCTGCCAGGAGGAGAGAAACAGAAGCATTTGAAAGCAGCCAGGAGGCCCTCAATGGAACACCAGCACCACTGTTTGGTATTTCCAGAATCATGAATCAAATGAAACTTTTTTCTTTATATATTACCCAGCATCAGGTATTTTATTATAGCAACTTTAAGACAATGAGCAAGCCAGAAATAGATGAACTCAAAAAAGACATAGGCAGAAGGGGAAGAGTAGGCTCTGAAGATCCCATTGTGGAGGAAGAGAAATGAAGTGGAAACTTGTTCCACTTTGTCCTTACCTATCCAAAGGGACACCTTCAGTCAAGCTGTTCTCTAAACATTCCTACCCTAAGAACCTGGAAGTGGCTGAATCAATAGGAAATGGGCCTTCTGTTGGTGCAGCTGTGTGCGCCCCCTGAGAGCATTGTTGTGCTTTGTGGTCTTTTGCTTAGGGAAATTGTCTCAAAGGTGAGACTTCTGAGACAATAGGCAGCAAAGGCTTGTGCCTGTGAAGGATATTCTGATCCCATGGAGGCAAAGCTGCTCTGCCAGCATCTACAGATTCCAGCTGGCCAGAGGGCTCTGCTGCAAACTTATTTGATGACTGATCCTCTGTTCCTTCTCACCACAGTCAGATGGGCATGGGGACCTACCAAGCATATAATTTTAGGATCAGGGAAGTCAGCAGACAGTGGGGTATCCAGTGATGCCCCTCAACCACACCTCTACCAACAGCATTCATGGTTTTGAAATGGTCTGTCCATGTTTTCATTTGTTTGAAAAATAATAGCAAAGTTACTGGGCATAGTGCTGTACTCCTGTAAACCCAGAGGCTCAGGAGGCTGAGGCTGGAGGATTACAAATTTGAGGACAGCCTCAGCAATTTAGCAAGGCCATAAGCAACTTCACAATACCCCATCTCAAAATAAAAAATAAAAACCGGGCTGGGAATGTGGCTCAGTGTTAAAGCACTCCTGGGTACGATCCCTTTTACCAAAAGAAAAGAATTAAAAACTTGCCTGGAGTCACACATCTAGTAAGGTAAAGCCAACATTTGAGATTGGTTGTCAGACACATAACCACTACACAATATCATCTGCATAAAGGCTGAAGATATTTCTTTTTTATTCTTTTAAATTTATTGTAATAGAAATCTTTGGGGGATGGAGCGTTCATTTCCATAGGTTGGAAAGTAGCAAACACTAAACATTGTTGACACCCTCTTGTTCCTATTCTTTCATTGCTGAACAAAATCAGTGGATTCCTCCCAGCAGCAGCTGTCATGGTGTCACCCCAGTTCAATTCACACAGCTTCAAAATTGACCCCTCTGCCCGCCCCCCAGGCCTTGACAAGATGCAAAGGTGAGGAGGAGATGGAATCTTGGTGTGCCTGCACTGCTTTGTTCACACTGACTTGGTGACTTGTTCCCCTCCAATGTGCACAAATGCACAAAGTAGGGCTTGCAGATTTGCCCAGTGGTTTCCACCCTGCACGCCCCCATGGTGCCACTGACCTTGCATGAACACATTTTTCCAAGCATGGTGTGTGTGTGTCCCGAGTTTCCTCCATTGCTGTCTGGGCAGATCCTCCTTGATGGAATCCTAATTCCAGGGGTTTCTCCTTAGTCATTGTGCAAACCAGGCTGAGCTCCTTTGATACAAATATTGTAGGAAGCCAGAAGTTTACTTTCTACTATACTTGTGCAAATTGTTGCTTTTAAATCAATGTTTGTTTTTTCTTTAATTTTTACCCCATTATACTTTTATTTTTAGTCTGTCTGAGGTGCAAACCTGTTTTTCTTCAAATTGTAAAATCTGCTCTCTGACAAAATATTATTTGATTTTGAGTTTACAGATGCATTTCATGATCAAATTTAATACATATCATGAATGCCCTGGAAAATACCATTTAGCCAGTTCTTGATTGAGAACTGCTATAAATATATAATATTTGATTCTAATATAACAATAAGGTTCTGGGCCCAGAATTTTTTATTCTGACTAAAAACTCCAAATTTTTCTGGCTCCAACCACATCACGAGCTATTTTTGAGACATTCTTTTTATATTTCTGTTTCTCTATCTGAAGAGCAGAAAAAAACCAGACTCTCATTCTTGTTGAAAACCCTGGTTAAGAAGAGTCACTAAGTCTGATTAAGGGTTAAACATGTGGCTTTCTTTTGGGCAGGGTTTTTTTTTTTTTTTTTTTAATTTTTAGTTATACATGACAGTAGAATGTATTTTGGCAGAATATACATATATAAAGTGTAACTTATTCTCATAAAGAAGAATGAAGTTATGGCATTTGCCAGTAAATGGATGGGACTGGGGCAAGTTTCTTAAGTAAGGCTCTTTACTTGTAAAGGTCAGTGTCAGGACTGCATTTTGGAGAGCTGAAAATGAAGGTGGATAAATGGGATGCTATACTCCCTAGTAGCCCCACAGCACCCCAAGGGATGACCTTTTGTTTACTGACAACAGACAGGATTTCTAAAAGCCATCATCTACTTGAGGCCTTTCCTTGAAAAGACCCTCACATTTCTAGTTATCCTAGCAGTATCTTAGTGGAGGGGAAAAAAAAAACAAAAAACGTGTAACACAAAAGATGGGAACATAATATATAACCATTACAATTCTCTCAAGCTAGACGCCAGTCAACAAAGGGTAAATAACTTATTTGCTAAGCCAGATTCTTCTGGCTTTACTAATGTGGTATTCCAATTCCAATTCAAATGGATAATGTTGGGCCTAGGAAATATCCCTCAGACTTCTTTTTTTCTTGGTCACCCGTTATCTGTCTTTCCTCCCTGGCCCTGTCCTCAAATGCTTCTTATTCAAAGTAAAGGCAGGGATTCCACTTAGGGGCCTCTCCTCAAAACTGTAGCTCCCTTTCTAAAATACCATGACGAGTTGAATATCTTCACAGCTAGAAATTTATGGCCCTAAATTCTCCAAATTACATTCCATAATGAGTATACCCTTCTGATTCAGAGCCCTCCAGTTAATTAATTACAGGACCCAACTAAAATCGTTTTTTGGCAGATGTTGTCCAAAATGTAATTGGTTCATATCCAATTATCTAATAAAACAGGTAAATTTATTTAGAAACTAACATAAGTACATCTTTCAATTAATGCATCCTGGCAGTATCAAACTGCTTTGATCAAAACTGTGTTATCAACGGGAACATTATCTGGGTTTTATATGGTCATTGAGGGGAGCTAGTAATAACTGCTCTACCAGTTTACAAGCCCAGAGCTTCTTCTCATGCTGTATGACGTAAAATTTGCACAGCTTAATTAATCATCTTTTAAAGGATCAGGACTATTTCCTAAGAATAATCCTAGCCTTCTGTACCTCACCTCCATGCAGTGGTCAAATGGCTATCAAATAAAGTAGATAGCATATTTTGCCTACTCACAGTTTATAAAATAGAATCCAATTGCCATCAGGGTATTTTATTTCTAAACGACATCATGCCATCATCATTTGACACTAACATAAGACAGTGTCCAAACACATAACACCAAACTGTTGACTGACTGGCCAATACTTATCAAGATGTCACGTCAAGAAAAGTGATATTGATGGGTAGTTATTTAAAATATATGATATATAGTATCATATATATGACTATTATCATATTATCACATATTCATATATTTTCATATATATTCATGTATATATATGTATGACTCAGTGCTACACAAAGCCTATCCTTTGATCAAACTTGACATCAGAAGGTGCATAACTGAATTATGTAAAGATTGCCTTTGCAGCATTGCTTTCTCCAAGCTATACTACAGGCACTAAACCCTTGGCTTTGATCAAGAGGCACTAGAAGAAAGGCCCTCAATTTCAGATGCTACTTTACTGTAGAAATATTGCTTGAAGACATTGCCCTCTTGGTCACTCAGTGTCTCCTTTAAGACCCTACTGTGAAATGCACTTTGGAATCCATGGCCACATAATCTATAACCACCTAGAGAGACATAGACTGTGTTAAAAATTATGATGTCCCCTACTCTGGGCTGCAATAATGGGTAGGTTCCACCAGCCTGGATAGCAATACGATGGTGCCTGCAGGAGCTCCTTAATTCTGGACTTTATGGATCTATTAAAAAGACCAATGGGAACGATATTCTTTATACCGTACAGTAAACTTGAACCTCACTTAGTTATGATGACTTGTAATTCTGGACAACAGAGTTGTGGTGTCATTTACCAGACCTGATTCAAAGGGGACTCAGGGAGTCAGTTTGTTTTCTAACTCCTCTCGCATTGTTCCTCTGTCACTGACGAAGGCATTCCACATTGTTCTTACCCCATCCAAGTCTGAGGTGGAATTTTCTTTCTTTAAAGAGTGCTTTCCATGGGATTCTGTCATGCCCTTGCTCAAGTTGACTTCATGTGCAGCCTCTGTGACTCCATGTGTGCACTCCACAAATTCATTAGGAGCCCGGGATAGCAATCTGCCTCTTCCTTCGGTGTCTCCAGCCCATGAACCATTAGGGCCAGTTTTGCTCACCCAACACTAAGGGAGTGGCAGAGTTTAATTCTGCTTCTTTTGTTTTGGAAATCAATGTTCTGCTGAACAACATCCTGGACATAGATTTAAGGGTACTGAGGCAGTCCCTGACTAAGTCAATAGTGAACAGCTTCCTGGCTGCTTCAGCTCAAGAAGGCTTCTGCTGAATGATTTAACTCAGGGTGCAGTAGGAAGAGCCAGGGCTTTAGTACCTTTGGGCTTAGCTTTGAATCCTGGTCTTGCCTCATATCCCTGTGTGACCTCAGGCAAGCTAGGTAACTTCTCTGAGCCTTTATTTCCTCATCTATAACTAGCATTCACCTAGGTAAGGTTGTAGTAAGGATTACAAATTACTACTTCTAGAAGGGGGAGGATAGAGGCAAAAAAAAAAAAAAAGCAGTGGAGAGAACAAATGGCAAAAGAGATGTATATGCATATTTTTAAATAAGACTGAAAACCACATCTCCCTTTTCTCTTTTGACTCTCGGGAAACTTGACATTCGGTTTGAACAGTAAAGTAAACATAAGATTCTAGCATATAATTTTAAATGTTTCTTTCTCCCATGTTTTTTGTTGCTACTTTCCCTTATTCCTGGATCCTCATATTTAGAGTTCATTATTTTGTGTAGCATTTTTTTTCCATGTGACTTTGAGCTTTGCCTGAGGTTTGGAGGATGTCTAGAGTCTTTTATGAATTGAGATGTGGTATGTATAAATCTGTACATTCAGAGATGTTGCTGTGAGCATTTTTGTGGCACTATGTAATAATATAATCCATAAAGCTCTCTTCTTACTTAATCCTCCCAATGACCCTGAAATAGACGTTATGAGCCCCATTGCAGAGTTGAGGCAACTCAGCCCCCAGGAGAAGCCTTCCTCAGATCACTTACCCTCCGCCTGGAATTGGAATTTGATGTGTGACCCATGTCTTTTGGATCCCAACCCAGAGCTTTCCTTCTGCCTCTGATCTCCCTCTCCATAGAGCCATTAGCCCCTCAGGTTTGCTACTGGGGCATAAATAACACTGGTAACAACAGCACCATGTGTCACATACCTGCTGCAGGCCAGCATTTTACATGCCTTGTTTCATTTAGTTCTCCCAGTAAGCCAAAGATGCTGCAGCAATATTGTCCTTAATAAGCCATCAGCTATGCAAAGGCAGGCCCCCCTCAGCCACATGCCAGTCAGGGGGAGAACTGGGAACTGGAACCCAGCTTAGTGCAACTCCAAAGCTTTTGCTCTTAACCAGTACCCTTCAAGGCCATCGGTACTGTCACCGAGTGACACTTCCTGGGGGTAGTGCTCAAAGAACTTTAGGCTTGTGTGATGTCACTGTGTGGCCACGATTGAAGTAGACAGTAGCAGCAGGCGATCCCTGCTTCTCTGACCTCTCTCCAGAAGGAAGGCCATGCTGCGTGGGCAGCGGATCGCCTTCACCACTAACCCGCCGACGTTCATTAAAGTCTTCGGCCTCTGTGATCCCCTTTGGATCTGTGTGAAAGGGTCACCATCTCAGGCTTTGTGTCCCAATTCATGTTTTCCTTTATGTTCTACCTACACTCTGCAGTTTTCTTAACGTTCTCTTTGCTGCCTGTTTTAAGAACTTGACATGGATGGTTACTAACAGAATACACATACTAGTACTAGCCCTTGGAAGCATCCCGGAACTGTTTTTGGAAGTCTAATTATTACCTTGAGGTCTGTTCTTTTTATCTTTTGAGATTTATTCATCTTTTAGACCCCTTTACCTTAAGATATGCTTTTAGGTTACAATAAACAAGGCTAACTATTTCTGAATATATTCAAACGGAGACTTGCATTTCTTTTTCATCTTGATGCGTGCACAGTTCTTTTAATGTTGATGGGGTCGTTTTATTTTCTTGGTTGGCTGCCTACTTTCTTGACCAAGCTCCAGTGTTTCCTCTTTGTAGCTGTATCCTCAGCTCCATAGCAAACTCTGAAGTTCCATCTCCATCCACTCCTGGGTGTGAGATCCTAGGTCGCTCCAACACCTTCTTGAAACCTTGGTTTTGTTTAGGTTTTCAATTATAAAATAAGGATCATCATTACCTTTTCTATCAGATTGTTATGAGGAGTAAATGAGATATCGCGTGTTAAAATGCTTTAAAAAAGCCATGTGTTGCCATAAAATTGTAAGATCATCACTGTGGTCCCTGGTGCAGACTTCTGATGAAGGGCATGCGCTTAAGGAATATGCCAACATTAATTACAAAGGCATTTAGGCCTGCAGCCTAATTATCTGGAAGAAAAGCTGAAAGTTCTATAACCTTATCATGTTGCCCATCATGAATCACAGGCATTGGTTTCAGAACTGAGGCTTTGATGACTGACATTTTTATCCAGATTATTTACCATTAAGTCTGCAGAGACTCGGGGAAGAACACGGCACTTGGAAGGCATCTTGCTCCATGGTACTATTTTTCAATCTTCTTAAAACAGAGGTCAACAAACTACAGCCTGTGGGCCCAAACCAGTCCGCCATCTGTTTTTATGCATCCCAAGCTAAGAATGGTTTTTATATTTTTAAATAGTTGAAAGAAAAAAAAGAAGAAGAGTAATATTTTGTGGCAGGCATATGAAAAGCATATGGAATCCAAATGCCAATGTCTACATAGTTTTGAATTTTATCCATAATTTGTCTAAGTTTGTCTTCTCTCTTGTTACATCAGTACCTACATCAAAATCTGGACTGGCCCACAAATGCTAAAATATGTACTATCTTACACAGACAGTTTGCTGACCTTGTCTTAAAACATTCACTCTGCACTTGAGTCCCAGTCATTCTAAGTCCTCATCAGTTGGAACACTGCCATACCACTGAAGGGACTTGATTTGTGCTAGGACTCTAACAGAGAGATGATTAGCTAAATAAAGATGGCTGAGGCTCAGGGACTGAAAGAACAGAGGGGTCCATGTGACAGAGAGAAGGGAGTTATAAAAGGTGGCAGTGGAAGAGACCAGTTCCGTTGGCCATATGACCCAGACTTAGCTAGACCCAAGTGGTGTGTTTCCTGTCCCTTCCCCGTGGAGAAAACTTGGTATTTTACTTCATCACTTGCTTCCATGATGGAGCAATAGATATTTTACTGACACTGTGTGGGGACAGACAGACAGAGCTTCCAATGCCTAACCTCAGGTTAAATTTCTCTCTACCTCCACCTCCCCACAGCCTCCTCTGGTCAGCTGCCTGTCTCCGTTGTTCTTCACCTGTGGCTCCCAACCTCTGGGAACCAGTGGACCCCATTCACAGCCTCTAGCTCTCTCACCTTCCTTCTCTCCCTTACCATTTAGCTTTGTCCAGGCCAATCTCACATCCCCAAACTAACTACTTAACGCTGTCTTACAATTTGCCTCCTTGGGCAGGGAGTTATAAGATACCCATGAAGTTTCCCAACCCTGGGAACACTGGGGCGTGTTGGTACTGTGAGGGTCCTACTTACATGGTTTGAGAGTATTGTCAAGTACTGCCATCTCTCTTTTTTTTTTTTTTTAAGTACTGCCATCTCTTCATGCATTTCTTACCTGTGGGAGGACAGAGAGCACAGCTGGAAAGTGGAGGAAGGCCCATGCTACAGTTAAGACATTGAAGCCAGAAGAATAATTTCCCTGGCACCTGTTAAGACTCAGTGCATGGAGTTGAGTTCTGGAAAAACTGGAAATGTGACACAGGAAGTAATCATGATTGTGCCAGGTCAGAACAGAGCTGCCGCAGTTCTGGGAGATGTTTGCACACTGAGGTTGTCCAGTTATTGTCAAGGCTTTATCTGGTCTGCAGTTTACTTTCACTGTTTGTTGTACAATATTGCAACATCAATTAAGCTTCTTAATGTGGCTTTGCTCAGAGTGACAGACCCAGGAGGGCTGAAAAAGTGGAGGGCAAAGTACAGATCACTGATGCTCTGTGCAGTTTGTGATGGGTAAATCCATGGCAAAACCTTCTGATTGAGGAGGACTCATTCCCAGAGCACCTGGGAGAAACACGGAGCAGGAGAAAGCTGGCTGAGTGACAGCCACTTGTGGAACCAAGGACAGAATGTCACTGATGTCTTCTCAATAAGCGCCCTTTCTCCGGAATATTCCATTGTAAGAAAATGAAAGCTTATTTTGCCACCGATTCCTTTAAGCAGAAATGGAGTCTTACTGGGTAAAATAACACTGATTAGCACAGCACTACAGAGAAGTCTCCAGGGTCGGATTTCACATCCCCTTTGGACTTTGTCTTTAGGCAGTTAAGCATTGAGGAGAAAATCCCTTCTCTTCATGTGGCTTCTTCAGTCACATCATTTGTGAAACAATTTTTAAGAGACAAAACACAATAGATCCTCACACTTGTATTCCTCTTATCTGAGATGCCTCTTGAAATTTCCAACTAATCTTTTACATGGTTAATTTCTCCCCACTCCCAAGCCACACCATTAGAGTTTTTTAAAAAAGAAAAGAGGGAGAAGGGAAAAAACAGACGTCCCTTGTGCTACTCAGCAAGAGTATGTGATTTGTAAGTTTCTAAAAATCCTTCCAGCCCTGCTTATTTTGACAAAACTACTTAACACTTCAAGCAATGAACTACAGGGCATAAAAGTATAATCTGCAGAGAAAACCTTAATCCTCCATAGTAACCTATTTGAATCTCCTCAAACACATTTCGGTGTGTAGGCCTGGAGAATTAAGTTAATTGTTTGATCTGAGAAGAAAGGCAATTAGGGCTCTCTCTTGATCTTTCTGGTTGAATTCTAGTCAGGGGCAGCCACTGTTCTCCACGACTCCATTTGAGACCTCTATTATTATAATAATAGAGGTGAGCATTAGAATCGCTACCGTTAAGAGTCTCCTTGCATTTTCATTATGAGTTGTTTTATCAGGAAATTTCAAATACTGATGGGCTAATATTCAGCATATAAATGGTCAGCTAGCTGCTTTTTTTTTTTTAAATTTCATTTCAAATTTCCTCCTTAACCTGAAATGAATGAAAACTTAACAGAATCAGCTCTTAAGGTGATGGGTCAGCTGGGTTCTGGGTTCTGGCTTACAGGCAAAGATCCTAGGGGCATCTCTTTTCAGGGCCATCTCTAGGGCCACTGACCATAGGAGACAGAGGTAAGACTCTATCTGGGGTGGTCTCAAGGGGAAACAATGTTCTGGGCATTTGCTTAAAATATAGTAGCTCCCAAATCAGGAGCAGCGCCATGACAATCTAGCTAGAGACAAAAATGAGATACATAAGATTATATAAAATTAAATAAAGGTCATTTGTTCATAGCAAATACTAAAGAGGGAGTTGCTGCTGGAGATGACAGTGTTGGTGACTAAAGCCTGTCCCAAGCCACCAGTTGGTGCTGTCACTGATGATTAAGCCTCTCCTCAGATTTCTGTGGCTCTCCCATTGCAAATAATGCTCCTAGAGCTTTTCATCTGCCTTGTCCATTTTATCTGGGCTTCCTGCCTTGGAGAGGTGGAAAAACCAAGATTGAGACAAGAGAGGACAAGCTGTATTCTTCCTGTAGGATCCCAATAGCAGATGCTAAACTATTTCAGCATTTAGCTCTTTCCCAAATTAGGCACAGGGGACTGGGGATATAGCTTAATTGGTAGAGTACATGCCTTGCATGCACAAGGCCCTGGGTTCAATCCCCAGCATCACCACCACCAACAACAACAAAATTAAATCTAAATTTAGGCACAGGAGATCCAGAGAGGGAGAACATGCTCCTTTGGTCTCTAGTGGGTCATTTTCTTCATCTCAACCTGAGTTCCTGTAGGATTGCTTAAAGGAAGCTGGAGCTCTTCTTGGGTGTTGTGGAGGAGCCCAGTTACTTTTAGTCAGCAAACTAATGGGAGCCCATGAAGAGCCAGGCATGGGGCTAGGAGCCGAGGGTTCCCAGGTGCATTAGTGATGGTCCTGTCCACCAGGAGCTTGTGAACTAGTGGGGAAAGATGAGCAAGTCAAGAGCCAGTGACAATACAGTGTGACAATGTGACTTAGGAAAGAACCCAAGAATGTAGAACCCATTCAAATTTAAGATCCAGGGAAAGGCTTGCTGGAAATAGCATTTGAGCTAAGGCCAAAAAAGAAATAATTAGCAAGGAGGTGGCCTATTTCAGGTGGTCCTGGAGGGGAGAGAAATCAGAACATTTTGAAGGATCTGCAATTAGTTCTGTAATGCTGCAGAGTAGCATGTTGGTGGGAGCCAGCACAAAGGGCTAATACCTGCTCCTCAGGGATTTCATGCCGTGGAAAGAAACCTAGGCTTAATTCTACAGTGATGGGACACTTTGGCTATATTTTAAACTTGATGGGAACATGAAGAGATTAGCTACTCAGAGAATGGGAGTGTATTAGTTTTTTATTGCTGTGTAACAAATTACCACCAATTTAGTGGCTTTAAAAAACAATATCTCTAGCTTGGCCAAGTTTACACAAAATTAACCATTGTAACCATCTATTATCCAAAAAAAATCTGGCTTTTATGAGGTGTCACAATGGTATTGTGACTGAAAAATAAAACGTTTGACCCAATAAAGGGCCTTTTGTCCTGGGGATATGGTAAGGCAGAGTCCCTAGCCTAGCCAAGTACATCAACCCTCAAGACCAGAAGGAATGGTCACTCTCTCCCAGGCCCCTGTGTAACACCAGAATCACACGGGTGTTTCCTTTTTTAAATAGTGTGCTCTTTGAGGATAAGGACTTGTTTAGTGTTCAGACGCAGAATACAGTAGATGCTTATCGCAGGCCTTTGATCATGAGCTGGAGCTTGCAATGTGCATGGACTTCATGTAAAGTGAGAAACAAGTATCTACATGTCCCCCCAACCAGAGCTCTTTTCACAAGGTGACTTGTGAAAAGACTTTTCCTATTCAGCCTCTGGGACCTCTGGGACCAACAGCATGTGGCACGTAGTTGAGTTAGTGTATGAACTTACCATCTTGCCAGCTCTTCTCCAGAGCAAAACTAGAAGAATAAGACTGGGTGGGAGGCAGGGCTAGAGTGTGGTCGCAGTGGCCTTCCAAGTTGCTCCATGTGGCTAGCTACAGAATCTGGTTGCCAGCCTCATAATCCTCTGTAGAGTGCTGATCCTCGAGGCCAATCTGCCTTCACAATGTCTGCGGGGATCCACAAGAGCTACACTAAGATTACAGACTTCACTTCTCTACATTCCAAGAGCCATTAATTTGGAGAGAGAAGTTGAAAAAGGCCCAAGTACTAAAGACAGGAAAAATCAAGGCCAGATAAAAATTCCTGAATAGTATGTTGGCTTCGTTACTGTTTTCATGCATGCTAAAGATCAGTGAATGTGGATTTTTTGTAAAAAAAAAAAAAAATCAAGTATTTTGCTTTGGTTCCTAACATTGTCAAGGTCACCTGTGGCTTCAGTGTTCTCCTCCTTCCAGTCCTGCTATGTGCCACTAGCATAACATAAACACAGTGCTCAAGCAGACTGAACCCCATGGGGTGGCACAAACAACCTGGCTCAGAAATGTCTCCTCTCCCTCCCCAGTGCCTCCTCACGGTCATCTCTTGGCCTCACTGGTGGGGAGGAGGGACATCATGGCAACCTCTCTTACAGGCACCAGCAACAAGTTGCTCACTGCCTACATCTTCCATTAGATTGGTTAATGAATGATGCCATACCCATAACTGACCTCCAAGATCTGTGTGAGCATGCAGCCACCAACAATCATGTAAGTGTGCATTTAACACTAAAGAATGAGACCTAAAGGATAAGACAGGCCACGGAGACCATCTGTATGGTGTCTCATCATTTCAACACTTAAGAGCATGGGTGCACAGGTCTGACAGCGTAAAACCCCGTGTGATGGAATCACGGGGATTTACTTTCCCATTTTTTATACAATATTTTCAAAGTAACATTTATTTCTTTTTCCTAAGAAAATACAACTTCCAAATTTTCAATAATGGATCTTTAACATTTTCTAGTTACATAGGTAAGAAAAGAAACACTCAGATAGCTGAAGGGCTCATTCCTCTCTTTCTCTCCCCACAGCCTCGCGAACGTCTTGGCACTGACCTCCTGTGTACTGTATATTCCTGCTCTAGCACACAAGCTCCCTAAGGGCAGAGGAGCTTAGTCTGTTCTGTTCACTGATGAAACCATAGCACCTGGAACAATGCCTGATGTATAGAAGGCACTCACTATACAATATTCACTGAAATAAGGAATAAAAACACATTTGTGTTCCAAAGAAGTTTTGCCTTTATTAATAAGAAACCAGTGATGCTCAGTGTAAAATAACATTAAAAAAAAAAAGTCAGTTAGCTCTTTACTGAAGGGACCCTTACAGAAGCTGATGGAAGCTATGAACGCTAGCTCCTCCCTGCTCCCTACTCCTTCTCCCTCCCCACCACGTAAAACTGAATACAATTGCAGGGGGTTCTGAGACTTCTTTGAATTTTCTCTATAACCTTCTCAAAGGGATGGCTGACCTCAGGATGAGAGCAGTTGGCTGCAAGAACTGTCTGGCTTAGAATCATGACTTTATAATCTCTCCGGTATTCCAATGATTTGAAGAATGCATGTGACTCACATCAGTGTTCCACCTCCCACTAGACAGTTAAATATTAAATGAACCCCTCCTACAAAGGACTCACTGCTTAGAGAGGGTTAAGTTCAATATTTGTGACTGAGAACCTGACAATAACCAGGTGAAAGCTGAGAATTCAGTTAATGATCCAGATGTTTCGAAAAGTACAGCTGTTACTACTGTATGGTCAAAATAAGTTACAATCTAAGACAGAAAAAACAGGATCTATTCCACATAGAATATGCTTTTTAAATTTTATTGTTTAAAGGGTGAAATAAAAGGGAATAATGCACATCCACCAAAGTGAAGTTTCCATTAAATACAAGACTCAAATACTTTGTAATAAAGACCATCCAGCTAAAAACAGAATATTAGATCAGTAAAACAACAACAGCGATTTGACTTTGTGTTTTATTTCAATGGGCACACTTCATTCACTGTCTCTGGAAAAACTAGGCTAGGTCTCGATGGGCAACAGTCACAGTTATTAAGCAAGTAAATACTCCGCCACTTCCGTGCCCTCCTTCACTTCTTTATGTCTTCAGTCTCATCTGGCTCTCTCTCTTGATGCTCTCTTTCCCACCTCATTTCTTTTAACTCTTGTCTGTACTTCCGTTCAATGAACCGCTTCTGATGGGCCATCTGGGGAAAGTTATCTGACACAAGGAGATATATTTTATACTTAATAAAGGATAGCCACTTGTGCAAAGAATGATGCAGCTAACATATACATACAACATATATACAACACTGATCCTGGAAGTCTGGATCGGCATTCCCAATTCTAGCTTTCAATATCTGAGGTGATGAGTATAAATGGTACCAAAACATACTGAAATGTTAAAACACAGATGTGTGGTTCTGGAATGTTCCCAACCAGATGCTTTAACACTGTTCTCCTGGCAACAAGTGATTTTTGAGGAAAGAGTAAAAGACACCATATAACAGTGGTCTATTTTTGAAAAGCTTCAAATACATAGTGATATTACCACATCCTTATTTATCAAGAACTAAAGTTTCTGAAAAAAGCCTAAAGGATCTCCGAAGGACAAGAGGAGGCTACATTCTAAGTCATTACGTCTGGCAATTAATTCTATTTTTAAAGTTTACCAGGAAAGGCCCAAAGCCCATATCTGAAAAGTAAATCAAGAAGAGAACTTTGATTAAAGAAAAACATCACTCAATGGCACAGTTTAAGCTATATTTAGTTTGATACTTGACCGCATGCAACAGTGCTGACACAATGAAAATCTGGGCTAAGATTTGGAAACGTTATAATTCTGTGGTCGTTTGTGGCATGATTTTTGTCTAGCAACAAAGAAATCAAGTGTGGAACAGAAACAGCCATTTCATATACTTAGTCACATACACATACTTAAATGACAAACTTCACAAAGGAAGCATGTATCATCTGGTAACGCAGAGGCTCTGCCTGGCTAGCTGAGGGACTACTGTGGAGAAGAGGCTCTCTTTCCCTTATGAAACAGCTGAGCGAGAATATGGCCTCTTTGGGCCCAGCAAGTAAATTAGTTTGTCTTTGTTTTAAGGGTGAAGTGTAATGACTGACTCGATTTATGGTATATTCCTAAATTCTTTTTTCTCCCTTTTTAATATAGCGTTCTACCCTCACTCCAGGTTGGATGGGCAGGGAAGTAGAAAAAGCAATAGACAGTGATTCAGTAAAGACCTTACAATGATTTTAAAAATAAGAACATGACATTTATATTTTCAAAATAAAATAGTAATAAAATCCTCCTCCCTAAATAATACTAAATTGATTTCCTATGTACTATGTCAATCATAGGTTTCAAATATTTTAAGTACTTTTTAAAAAGAATAAACAATTTCTTCAGTAAATCCTGCTGTAAAATTTAACTTGCATTTTGAAAAGAAAATCCTAGTATTGACAGACTTCAAGAATATGTCCAGATAGTCTTTTTTTTTTTTTTTTTTACTAAGAAGTTATATACTACATACACACACAATAAAAATGTATATACACATTACACAGATGGACAAACATTTAGAACCATTCCATTATCTACCCTTACACTGGGAGACTACAGGTATGTATCAATGGGTATACATTTTTTTGCTTACTACAATGTAAGCATTTCCCCATATCATTAGTCTTCAAAAACATTTCAATGGCTACAAAATATTCTAACATTTGGATGTAGCAAGAGTTGGTAAACTACTGCCATAGGTCAAATATAGCCCTTTACTTGTTTTTGTAAATAAACTTTTATTGGAACATAGACACATACCTGTTACTTTGCATATTAATTATGCCATGAAGCCAGAGTCGAGTAATTTTGAAATTCTGTATAGCCTGTGAAGCCTAAACTATCTGGCTTTTTATGAAAAATGTTTGCCAGTACCTGGAATATACTACAATTAATTAAACATTTCCTTAAAATTAAACAAAGTTTTTATTTTTCTTAATAAGTCAAGCCACAATTATGGTATGTAAACCCTAGTTCATAGCTTCAATTAAATCAAATAATTGGTTCAAAGGGTATGAACTTCTTTAAGGACCTGACACATACTGCCAAGTTGCTTTCTAATAGTTTGAACAAGTCATTCCTACCAGTATGCTTGTGGAGGCCTATCTCAGAACAGGTAAATTTTCTGGTACTGTTTAAAGCTAAAATCAGTTTTAAAAAAAAAAAAAAAAAGCCTCCAAAGATAACCTATAACAATTTATAACTGGAAAATGGAACCTTACTTTTAGTTCAATATGTAATTGTGAATATATACATAATGGATGAAAAAATTCCCAACAAAGTCAATGTGAAAACTCTCAGTGAAGATTCCATGGACACTAGATCTTGGCTGTACTGGCTTCTCCCCTGCTAACTAACCTCCCTGCCCTGCCAAATAGGAAGGCACTGTCTGCTGATTGCCACTTGGCTCTCAGCCCTCTTGCCTTTCCTGGAATCCTTCCCACAGCTGAGTGTCCTGGGCCTCTTCACTCTTGTTTCCTGCACTTTAATCTCTCCCACCTCCTTTTGCTGGGTACTTGCAGCTTAACAGAACTACATTATCATGTTGTGCCCACAGGTCTGCTAAGCAGCACAATAGACCTTAGAAGAAAAATGGTTTGCACTTATGCTCCCAATTTACAAAAGACTACACAGTCCCTTCCATGGTCAATTATGTGATTTAAGTTTCCTCAATCCAGGATTTCTATTCTTGAGAATCTATCCCATAGAACTGAAAGCACCCATATATAGACATTTATTATTGGCAATGATAAACATACATATACTCACAGAAACAAAGTATTCACCACAATAATAATAATTTAAGGGCTGGGGTTGTGGCTCAGTGGTAGAGTGCTTGCCTTGCATGTGCAAGGTACTGGGTTCGAGTCTCAGCACCACATATAAATAAAATGAATAAAGGTCCATAAACAACTAAAAAATATTTTTAAAAAATAATTTAAAAAGCTAAATAAAAGAGCTCATCCATAGTGGGTACTAGTATGCAGCCATTTAGAAAAAATGGATTGGAGGGGTTGGAGCTATTGCTCAGTGGTAGAATGTGCAAGAGGTCCTGAGTTCCATTCTCAGTACTGGGAAAAAAAGAAAAGCAGGAAAGAATGGATTGAAAGATTCTCTTTGACTTGCAAGGCTGCCCAGGATGTATTATTGAGCAAGAACAATAAATCTCATATAGTATGCAAATATATACAGAAGCATGTAAATATCCAATTTAATAAAAGAATAGCCAAAAACAGAAAAGAAAAATATTCACATGTATATTTTTGCATCTGTTTAAGATTTTGGAAGTATAAATATATGGGTGAAAGCATAATAGCCTGTTCACATGAGCTATGTGGGCTGAAACTGGGACTCTAATACAAAAAAGGAAAATGACAATCAAAACACACTCTCAGGAATAATTGATTTTATACATATCTCACATTCTGCTATACTCTGTTGGAGAATAATTATGAAGAAAACAAGATCACATTTTATCAGTACTTACCATTTTTCTACTTCCTCATTTTCTCTCCATAAAACACTCATTACATTACGAACATATAATTATAGAAAAAGAGATAGGCTTACATTTTTCAAGTGCATCCATTGCTGCTCCCATTTCTGCTTGCTGAATACTATTAAATAAAATAAAGGTGAGGTATACTTTAATTTAAAGATTATTTTTTCAAAAACACAGTTACAGCTATAAATTATTAAGGCTGATTTTCATGTTTGGTGCATAAAATTTCATGTGATTATTCTATTGTCACATACTGAATTGCACAGATAGGAATATACACAAGAGCATGCAGAAATGTCTTTTATTTGCACAAAGCCTATTTAAGATATTCATTCTACACTTTTTACTACAATAAAATGTCTTCCATTTATATTAGATCTAAAGTATTTCTTACTTAAGGTTGAATACTCAATGTAAAGTTTAAAGAGGAATAAAATAGAGAGGCAAGATACAGAATGGAGGGGTCAAAGAAAAGTGATAATGCATGTAAATTTTTTTTTTTTTTTAAATCGGGGATTGAACTCAGGGGCACTTGGCCACTGAGCCACATCCCCAGCCCTATTTTGTGTTTTATGTAGAGACAGGGTCTCACTGAATTGCTTAGCGCCTCGCCATTGCTGAGGGTGGCTTGGAACTCGCGATTCTCCTGTCTCATCTTCCCAAAGTGCTGGGATTACAGGCTTGCGCCACCGCGCCTGGCTGCACGTAATTTTTTTTACTTAAATGTGATAGTATTTCCACAAAGCTCGAATAAGAGGTGATAAGAAATCAAAGGTCTAAGGACTGTGTCATGCAGAGCATGACACATCTTACATGTCTAGCTTGTACCAACATGTACTCTGTTCAGACTAAAACTGGACACACCTGACCTGTGCACCAGCAAATTTGGTTTTCTCTAAGTAGCCAAAGCTCCTTATGTAATGGCATTCCCTATCCAAGGATAATTACCAAGTTTAGGGGTTGGCTTGGTGGGAATATTAATCCTTGGGATTCACTTTACTATTACCCTCAAACACTCCACACTAAGTTAGCAAAGAGACTGCAGGACTTGGAAATAACAAGGAGGGACTTTTTGCACACAGGACAGTCATTCAATGAAATCTGAAGTATTTTCTTCCCATACCTTGGTCCTTTCCCACAGCCTATTCTTTCTCCCTTAAAATAAACGGCCACAGTGTAGGTTCTAGCATGGGATGGCCCCACCGTCTGCAGAGTCCTAAAGAGAAAGAAAAAAAAACATTAATTATGGAAAAGCATTATTTAATTTTTTTTGCTACTACATAACTCCCACAAAACCCAGGTACTTATTGCCCAGACAAAGGGAGGTAAAAATGACAAGCAATGTGAAAACAGTAGAAAAGGAAGAGGGGTAAGGTTTTTGATTGGCCAAACTGACCAAATATTGAGAGCTTTTGAAGTAGCAAATTTTTAAAATTCTGTACTGCATTTTTATATTTTCCTAAAGTAATATGAATAGCATCTAAAGACTCACAATGAAGTGCAACATACTTTCAACTAATTTCTAAGTGTGCATATTTGAACTATTGTAATATTTAAAAAGTTCTAGTGTAAAAAGTTAACAGCTTAGTCTGTTTGCTGTTTTTCAGTGCTAATCACAGCTAAAACCAGCAAATATTTGGCTAATACACCTCAGTTCATGTCCGTGTGGTTTCACGTCCTTTAGGAATTCTTTTTGATGTCTGATATTTTATCAAAGAGATAAGAAAACATTTAATTTCTGAAACATGTAAGATCATTTCAAAGGTATACTATAATGCCAAGTACACAACACAATCACCCAAAAACAAAGCTGCAGGATTTTAATGAAGTAGTACAGATTTCAAATACAGTAAATCTGATAACTTCATGGGAAAGGGAAATTAAAAATAACCAACCAAGATAATGGAATGAACACAGTAATCGTGAAAAAACTATGTAAAACAACCCCATCATCTTGATAACAAAGAACAGACCCATCGTGTACTTTTGTGGAGGGGGGGTGGTTTATGAGAAGGGAGCATAGTAATTTCCTTTGTATTTCTATATTCCTAGGGATGAGCGTGCAGTGCTGGCTTCTCCACAGTAGTCACTTATTATAGCAATTGGGCCTGGGCTATGAGAAGTTTATCAGCCTATTTAGTTTATTGAACCTTAATTATCACTTTGAGGAGGAAATACTTTCAGCCTTTCATATAATACAGCTCAGATATTCATTATGCTTATTGGGCACATATTAAAGTATCATTTCTAAACATTTGGGCTTCTTTCCCCAATAAATAAAGGAAATGTTGTTTTGTAGTGACAGCTTCTTGGCACAATTCAGAGTAGCTTGCTGTGGGGTGATTCAACCTTCTCTTGGACTCAGTTTTGCTTTTAGCAAAAAAACCTATAAACTGTTCTGAGTATTAAATAAAAACATGAAAAAAGATTTAAAATTCCCAATTGCCACTATGTTTTTCCTTGAGTATTCTGAAGCTTGAAAAGTCCACAGAAGGGCTTTCATTTCATATGGAACACATGCACAAATGTGTGCCTGCAACCACGTTTGCATAGCAAGAGGTAAAACAGCACTGAAAATACATTTTTAAACATCCCTAAAATCACATATCAACAATACCTTAGGATGCGACATATACTTGGATAATCCCTTCACTTTGTAATTCCTCTTTAAATCACCTTCTGAATCATCATATAAGTGTCACAAGGCAATTATTTGACTTCCAGAGTCAAACCTATTTTCATCACAACTGGTGTTATGTGGTAAGTGACCCATTACTTACCTTCATTACTTTTGAATGATTTTCAGCTACTACTCAGAGTAAAAAGATACTCAAAAGTACAGGGCTGCTTTTGATACAAATTCTAAGAAAAAAGCTCTTAATATCTGAGTAACCCAGTAGCAGTGAACAATTGCCCTGTTTCTCACAGTGACCACTGGGGGAGACAACCTATCTGTTAGGTGACAAGAGACACAGGTCAACAGGCGTTCAAGGGCAAGTACAGAGGAGCACCCAAATACTGCTACAAATAAGCACACAGGATCTTCTAATCTAGATGCAAAAGTTGTACTGGGCTATGTTTCTAGATTAGAAGAAATAAGAAGACAGATATAAAAATGTACATAAGAACAATTTAATCTCAATTGTCTTATCTTGATATTGTAATTTTAGTATGTCTTCCTGCCATGCAGTAATACACTGAGAATTTCAGAGATGGGTGAAGGCACACAGATAAATGAGATAAATCATCCACAAATGATTTTAGGGATGTTTAAAAATGTAATTTCAATGTTGTTTTATCCCTTGCCTATGCATGGTTCCATCTTAACTTACAGCAAAGATGTGCTGGGCCCAATGTCACAACGACAGACAGTAACTCTCGATCCTAGGCTCTCGTCATGATCAGCCCATTCGTTAGTTTTCCCTCAAAACACAAGAAGATCAACTCTAAGCATGCTGGTCCAGTGGCCTGCAGGCAATGAATACTTACTTGTACAGGGGAATATCTGGCTCTTTCCCTTCTGTCCTAAGTGTCAAACAACACTGCTGTAGCTGGGATTTGGGATCATTCCAATCTTGATTCAAAATGAACTCCTGTGGTAAGTTCCCGAAAGGCATTTAGTAAAAGGTTCTGGAATCACCAGAAACAAAGTATACCACATGTTTAAACTTCATATGAGCTTACTTTTAATCGTGGAAAGAAACAGACATTCATGAAAGTATGAACATATTCCAAATCCTTATCAATGTACAGTGCTGCAATAAATGCTGGGAAAAAAATAAAAACAAACAATTGACTCCAATTTACTAAAGAGAGCAAAAGACCTAGACTTTTAAGCAACATTTTAATAAAGTTTTCACCTTCCAGGCCCTTTTTATTTCAGCGTAACCATTTCACCTTTCCTTAAAACTCTAATCTTTCAGCAGCAACACAGATGTGTTATTAAGATGCAAAATCACAGAATACAAAGGCCAAATTGCAGTTAGCTGAGGGCTAAATGAATAGTTAGTTTAAAAGACACACAAAATGCTGCTGTACAGCAGGGAAGGAAGGGTACCTCAGAACACAACCACATTATATCTAACAAATCAAAATGCAACTTGAAGAACGTAACATATTCAGAACGTGTTGATACCAAAATAAATATATTCTTGAGGGCTACTGCTCCCATCACTAATCTTCAGATCATCTATGTAAGTCTCATGTTAAAATTTCATGAACAGAAAAACAAATAGGACAATTTAAAGATCTAACCAGGTTTAAGAAAAACTTAGTTCTGTGATTAATGACACTATAACTATCTATACAATTCTGCATTAATAAATGGTGATAAATAAATGGTGACTAAAAAAATGACTTAATTAAAAGGAACTTTAAACAAGTAGACAAACAGTAGACTTAACAAAAAAGAAAAAGAATAGCTTTCATTGAGCTGAAAAGAAAAATGCTCTTGATCTCTCAACTAAATATTTATATAATTTTAATCTTTCAGTTACTTTACTTTAGTTGAAAAAGAAATTCCTTAAATTGCCTTTGCATTCTTTTAAATAATCTGATTTTTGTACATACTTTAGTATTTGTATATAATTGCAATCACTAAAAACACTATAACTAAAAAAAAGGAAAAGAAAAAAAAAATCTAAGGCCTGCAATGGTCTACTTCCTTTAAGATAATATCTGAAATAATAAAATTATGTACCTAATCCTTTAGCTAGCTATAACGGAATTATTTATAATGCAACTACACCATATCAGAAACTGCAAAGTAGAACTGTGAGCTCATTCAAAATAATGGATGAAAATTTTAGTCTCTCGTGGATAAACTATCCTTTCTTCTGTACCCCTTTATGAAGGCTGCTGTGTGGCAAAAAGCTATGATTCACAATGACTAATCTTTACATCTGTTATTGTTTCACATGAAGGGTAGTATGGCTGAGAAAGGAGGAAGGCGAGGGGTTACCATTGAACAGAGAGAGTAAACATAAATGCATTATTCACATGTCTTAATTTCAATTTATTTTCTTTCAAACAAAGTTTTGACAAAAAGCATAAACAAAAAACTAAAATAGAAAAGAGGTTTCTTTGGCCAGAAGGTATGAATGAGGAGGATAAATACTGGTCAACTGGATTTAAAACTTAAACCTCCAGGTTAAGAGAAAAGCTTTACCCTGTAGGACTCACATTCTAAAAGGTCCGCCAAGGTCTTGGTCCTCAGGGCCACAGGCCTCTTGGTTTTGTCATTAGTTATGGCATACTCCTGCATGCCCAGCTCCTCTGCCACCTTGGCTTGAGTTCTGTTATTCACCAAAGAGCTTCGCAGCAACTGGCCAGAAAGAATTGGAGCACATTAAGAAACCACTTCACTTTTGGTCTCAGGCTTACTCATATGTTGGGCTGAACCAGCCCTGAGAACATCTCATGACAGGGATACTCCAGCAAGTGAAGGTCTCCATCCTCAACCATTTCCCTCGGATGATGTTCCCAGTTTCTCCTCCATAACCCTCTGCTCTGCTACCTGGATTTTACTTGACATTTAGTTGTTTTACTTGTTTAGTAGCAGTGGAGCAGGGTTGGAGATATGCTGTAGTATGACTAAAGGTCATAGCTTCTATCAAGTTTAATGCTATTAAATAAGGAAAGATTAAAAATTTTTAAAAAGTAATTTGACTGAAGTATTATATACATTCAATAAAATATACCCCTTTTGAATGAACAGTGAGATCAGTTTTGAAAGTCTTATATATTTCCATCACCCCAAATTCCCTATACCCCTGGGAAATCAATCCTCTCCCAACTACATAGGCAAACAGCCTGCATTCTGTTACTGTACATTGGTCTTAAGGAGGGTTTTTTTAAAAGTCTAAAACAAGCATCAAATCTCATGACACAGATCCTAATTTTGATGTTACAGGATTTAGAGAAATTATGTTTTAGTAAGTACTATTGAAAAGATTTAAATTATTTATGTAATTTTTCCTTTTATTATTAAAGATTTATGTTATCTATCTGAATCTGTTTTTAATGCTTTGATCCTTCAATCTTTAATCAATTAAAATTTTCATATTTCAATTTCAGGAATTCAAAACAAAAATGTCTATTAGGAATTTCAGACAGCTAAGAGTTCTCCAAAAACTATCCAAGGTAATATTAGATACCACATGAAAATTATACAACCAACCCATCATAGAGGTGTCCACCTGGTTTAGGCATTTAACACTCACTAAGAGAGAGATGGGGAAGGAGCCAAGAGGGAGGTGGGTAGATACAAAGATGACAACTCTCCAAACAGAAACTGAATTATCCCCAATGTCCAGGATTTGGGGAAATAATACATCTAAAACTACAACATTTCCTACAACAGATATAACAAATCTTGGTCTCCTACTAAGAATCCTTCCTGAAGACATGGAGCAGGAGCAGGAGCAGGAGCAGGAGCAAGAAGCAGCTGGGTGGTGCTGGTATCATTCCCTCCACTGTTCCACATCGCACTTTGTTTATTAGATGCAAGTTTTATGCTCTGTGGCTCCAAAGTGTCAACAGAGCTTATGAAAATCAAGATTTATTCTCAATGCTTGATATTGAATCCTTGACAACAGATAAATAAGAAACAATATGTTCTTAATTTGTCTGACAATGATTCATGAAGCAGAAATACAACTTGATCTTCATAAGCCATGCTTGCTATTGAATTTTAGACTATTACTCTTTGCCTGTCTCTGCTCCCTTTCTTTTCCTCTTTCCCCCTTAACTCCATCTTTTCTTCAATACAGTGTTTCATTAAAATTAATATCCATGCAGGAGTTCAAAAAGGCCAAGCACAACCGGACATGGTGGCACACGCCTGTAATACCAGCTACTCAAAAGACTGAGGCAGGAGAATAGCAAGTTTGCTGCCAGCCTGGGCAACTTGACACCTTGTCCCAAAATTTTAAAAGGGCTTGGCTGGTAATGTAGCTCATGGTAGTGTAACTAGGTTCAATTCCCAGTACCATAATTTTTTTTTTTTTAAAGGCCAAGCATATAATGTTAATAGAAGACCCAAACAATAAGAAGACCACCAGTCCAATATCTTATTATTACAGAATACTTGGGCTGAAAGGGTGTATCTTTTCTGGTTTGGATTTCAAATTGGAGGGGGAGGGTTCTCAAAGTAGATGCCATGGGGCTATTTTGGGAATACAGTTATGCTAACCAAGGGGGATCCTCTCTGAACATATGTTTTTGGTGAGGGGAGAAAACTCCATAGGCTGCGTATATGGAGTGTTCATGCCTCAGAACCAACTACTCCAATGTACACATGAGCTCACACAAGTGACGATACACCACTGGTTATCAGGCCCCAGCTGCCATCTTCCAGTGCCAGGGTTCCTGGTTCATCGTTGAACAGTAATGCTGTCTGACAGTGAAGGAAGGCAGTGAGGATGAAAACAGAAATGCTTCCAGTTTTATTTAACACAGGCCCTGACACGTCTTAAAGCAGTGGGGTAGCTAGGAGAAATTCAGATCTGTTAAGTTCTTGCCAAAAACCCAGAGCCTGAACCAAAAGTCAGTGGGGGAAAAGGAAGCTATTAATCTTCCATATTTTTGTAGTCAGTTTAAATTTGGAAAGTAAGTTGAAAAGAGATAAGACCTTGCTCTTCACCTAAAAAGTCCAAATGGTGGTTCTTAAAACGTCAAATTTCATCCTTTCCTTTGTTGAACTCTGCTTCAGAATGAATCTGCCAGTTGCCAAAGAGTGGGATGAGGGTGGGGGTTGTCAGCAAGGAAAAAAATCCTTCTGAGGTTATGGCGATTCAGTGTACCAGTGGTGGAGGCTGATCATACACCAGGCTCTGTGCTCAAAGCCACAGAACCTGAAAGGCTCAATAACATCCTATTACTGCCCTCAGGAACAGACAATTCCTCTGGAAGCCACACACATACTGGCTGTTGCAATGCACTGTGGTGGCTTTAGTTGTTAGCACAGAGACCACAGGTAAATGTGGGTGCTCCTCCTGGCCTTCCGGAAAGGTGACCAATGAGTAGAAGCATTTCACGGGCTTATCCACCTGGCTGTTATATCCAGTAGCCTGGCTTCTTCTAGGAACCAAGGAATCAGAATTTCTGAGGATGTAAGCTAGATACCTGCCTTTTGAAAAAATTCATATAGAGAGATCCTGATGAATATAGAATCAGAAAAAGCCCAAATGGCTACTGGGAGGATTTTCTGGGAAGAAGAAATGCTGCAGAAAAAGCAGCAATCAAGACGCAGCTAGGTGACTATTGGGTAGAACTGGAGTAGAAATCAGAGCCAAATGAGGGAGAGCTGATGCAGGTGAGCTGCCAGGTGGTATGGAATCTATACTTTCCTACAGAAGATGAGGAATCCCCAAAGGGTGCAGTGGCAAGGCAACCTGTTTATTTCAGAGCAACTGTAGTGGATCAATATGAATATTAAGACATTAAGATGGAAAACCTGCAGATGTTGATGCTATAAATTATTATTTTACAAAGAGTACATATCTGATTTTTACTTTTAGTAGAAATCTAGAAAATAAACATTAAGCACCCAAGTAAGCATGAGAGTTATCACACTGTAAACGATGCCTTGTGTTAGATATTCATAGTAAAAAAAAAAAAAAAGCATGTGGGTTCCAAGTGTGGCTTTAGCAATGTCCTACTGAAGTGACTTATAAAGTTACTAAATATCTGTGGACCTCAATTTCCTCATCTGTCAAATGGAGAAATTAGTACCCATCTCACAGGGTAGACTGAGTGAACATGCAATCTAATCATAGTGACTAGCTTGTAATAAACACACCTGCCTGATATACTAGCTGTCGTTATCCACAATAGCATCATCACCATTGGGCAAGATTTGCTTTACTCTTCAGTAATGGAAAAAGGGTTCTAGATAGTTCAAAGAATTCCTGTGAATTTGTTTTCAGTGCTAAATGTTCTAGATACATGTTCCCTCATTGTCTTCAAAGCTCTCCATTTTATCAAGCATTTATCTGTCCCCCCCAAAAATTAAAAAAAACAAACTCTGAACAGTTTAATTTGAAATTGCTAGAAACAATGACAAAAACTACAGTTAAGCTCTCTGTAAAACTGAGAAAAGATCTGCTGATTTCTGGTTCAATGTAAGGGACCAGTGTAAATATCTCAAATCTCAAATTCTGGTTTTGAGAATTCTGGATGTTTCCTTTTCTCTCAGCATAGCTGCCTTTCATAATTACTTAATTTAAAATTAAGTTTCCATGAGAACAAGGTTTATTGTTTTAAGTCAAATATATATAGGCCTTCTTCCTTTAACTTTCCTATTCACTTTTGATTCTAAAGAGGAAACCACAGCCATAGGACATGAGCTACCAGAGAGGGCCACCTAGTGTAAAATAAGTAGACTGTGATTTATTATTTTGAGGGCTTTAATAGAAGAACATGGGGTGAAAGCACAATATACTATTAAAAGTGACAGTGATATGCCACACAGGTCTATTACACCAAGAGTGGTAGCCAGATGGTCCACATTTCCCATGATAATTAAAGAAAAGATAGTCAAATGCTAGCAGGCAGAATGCAGGTCAGATACAAAGAGCCAAATTATGTCAGTGATGGAGAAATCCCCAAGCAGAAGGCTGGGAATCTATCTTCTTGAAGAGATCTTTGAGATAAGATCCCTGTTTGTCTGGATGATTTATACACAGAGCTGTCTGGAGGCGGTAAGGCAGGATTAAATCACTGGTTCTCAAATCTTTTATTTGTAACCTTTGCTCTTTCTCATTATCCTAAATCATTCCTCTAAAATTAAACAAAACCTTCCACACACATTCATCTTGCCAGTGCATGCCACCAGAACGCACAGTCCTTGCACACAGTAGGCACACAGATTAGCAACACTTTTTAGCTTGGTATCACAGAATGAAGGCTGAGAAAGAAGAAGAGAATACTTGTTGGCTGAAAATTTCCAAGTGTAACAGGACAGGCATTCTGGCCTCAGTAATGCTTTTTTGAGACATTCTCAGTATTTACACTGACCCTGCTGGGTAGGATTACCCCCCAAAACAAAAACTTCAGCATATGAAACAGAATTTCTTCCCTCTATGTTCCCATTCAAGCTTGGTTATACTAGAACAACTGTGTAAGCCTAACATTCCTTCTGGAGTAGGCCCTTGAAAATACCCAACTTACAGAACAATATGTTTCCCCCATCAGCATTCAAAATGTGAAAACCACAATTACATCTGCTCAATTGTCCTTATTCCTTGTAAAACAAGTGTGTAAGGGAGTGGCTCAAAGCTACTGATGCCTTCCAAAATGCATTTCAGCAACTGCGCACCCTTCAATCATAGTAATGAATCATTTGTCCTGCTCCCCCAACACCATGCAACTATGATATGCAATCTAGAACACATTTTAAATGAATTTTAATGCTTAGATAATCCCACATATTCAATTTCTTCCATTATACAGAAAGCAACATGCCACTTCCCTCTCAATATGACTCAGGTGCCTACAAAACTCTTTTAGTTCTTTACCAAGTATGTATCGAGAGCCTACCATCTGACAGCACTACTAAACAAAGATGGACAAAAACATGCTCTCGAAGAACTTCTGGTCTAGCAGCATAGACAGAATGTTGTAAGTGCCAGGAAGGAAAAGAACCATATATCTGACACAAGATGGTGGAAGGTCATTGGGGAGGAGGAGTTTCCCCTGTATCCAGAAGCCATACCAGAGCTGATGTGTAAAGGAGAGAGCGGAGATACCAGCAATGTGAGAACAAGGTGACAACCAAAGTAGCTTCTGGGTAAGAGAACAGTACAAACAGGCACAAAGAACATGTGGCATGAGGCTGGACAGTGGGCAAGGCCAGATGCCCAGGGCCTTGCTCATTCTATAGTCACTGTGCAGAGCAACCAAAGAGCATTAAGCTGGGATATGAAGATCATTTGCTCAAAGCCAATTTCCTAAGCATTGGTATACCAGGAATTCCCCAAGGACCCAGAAAATCAAGATGAAGAAAATGGACAAAAACCCAGGCCTTTTTGGAGTTTACACTCTGATGGGCAAAGAAGGACAATTAACATTAAACTATATACTTGGTACTAAGGATAAAACGAAGATGAGATTCCAGGCTGAGGAAGGGGTGCTAGGTACAGGAGAAGAGGTTGCTATTTAAGCAGGGTGGGTTAAAGAAGCCTCACTGAGGTGATGAGGGAAGGGAAGGGAAGGGGAGGGGAGGGGAGGGGAGGGGAAGGAAGAGGTCTGACCACTGAGAATGGGGACAACTCCAATGTTAAAAAGTTGGGAAGGTAAAGAAAAACAACTGAAGTGGACTGAGGATAAATGGCTACTATAGTCACAGGAAATTTGCTGTGGGGGAAAAAAAAAAAACTCCTGTAGCTACAGCATACAAAATGGATTAGATGAGGCACAAGTTGATACAAGAAGACTAGTGTAGGGAGCTAGAAAAATGACTTTGCACAGGCCTGAGACCTGGGTTCCTGAAGGATTTCTGCTTGAGACTGTCCATCTTTCAGGCAGAGAACAAAAATGCCCATGAGAACACCAAAGATAAGCTTTTCAAATATTAGCTTACATCCAGGGGGAAATCTGGGGACCCAGGGAGCCCATTTTTCTTGAGGGAGGATGTTACACTGCCTTGTGCTTTCTGTAGACAGAATCTTAAATTTCCTAGCCTTTCCAAGTGAATAAATGTCATTCCTTCCAACTGGATCTCTCTGTCAATCACATTCCTGTAACATGTTGATAGCTATGCAGAAATTACAGCAGTGATCAAGGTGAACGGGGCTGATGGAGAAGATGTGGTGGGGAAGACAAGGTGGTAAGAACGGATACATTCAAGAAATACTAGAAGAGTAACACCAGCAGGATTTATAAGTGGATTGGACAGTGAAAGTGGAGAGGAAAGAATGAAAGACTCTTAGGTGTTTGTCATGCAACATCAGATGTGTGATGCAGCTGTTCCATTACTCAAGGAACCCTGGACAAGGGTGCAGGTGGGAGAACATCAGAAATTCTAATATATATTTTTTAGTTGTAGATGAACACAATACCTTTATTTATTTTATGTAGTGCTGAGGATCGAACCCAGTGCCCCACATATGCGAGGCAAGCGCTCAACCACTGAGCCACAACCCCAGCCCAGAAATTCATCCTTGGGATGCTCAGGAGGCAACTGGGACTGGCTCAGAACACAGGTCCAACTAAAGACAGCAGCTGCCAATATGGTGAAAATGCTAACTTGTGGAAAAGGCTGCTTTGGAGAGATAGTAGGAAGAAGATATGGTATAGGAGTGATTTCTTAGATACTGGAATATTTATTAGCTGTAAAGAATAAGATAAACCTGCGAAATAGGCTAAGACAGAGCAGCTAAAGAGGCAAGAAATAATAGAAGTCAATGGAGATACTATTTCAAGAAGGGTGGGAGCAACCATGTCAATGCTGATCATAGTTAATATCTTTTAAAAGTTCACAAGAAATTCTGGAAGAATACTTGGGGTAGAGGGGATGTGTGTATGTAAACCACACATTTTCAACAGAAAATTCCTCATGGCCATAAACTGAATTACCACTTCAAAATATCTGGTTTGGTTTAGCTGTTTCTCAAATAACCAGATACTCTTGACACCTATAAAGTCTATTCTCTAATAGAGAATCCTGAACATGTGATTTATTGTTTTTCTAAGAAGTATATAACATACAAGCTCATTCCTCATGTTTGTTTTCTTTGGAATTTAATATTAACTCAAGAAGGAAACACTTTCTTGTCCATCTAAAAGCAGTTAAGTTTAAATCCAAAACAATGATAAAATAAAATAAAAGCAATTAACTTTAAATTGTAATCAAATGGCTACTTTAAAATTACACTTAAGAAATAATACTGCTGATTACTCAGCATAGTGTACAGTACACAGGAGGAGCTCAATAAATGTTCATGAATGCTAAGCTTAGAAAAAGCCTAATGCCACTGTAAAATTACATCTAAACTTAACCAAATCACCATATTCTTCCTAATTGCAATATTTATGTCCCAGATAAACTTCTAGAGTTCACAGTTGCAAAGCAAAATGCTTATCAAAACTGTAAAGATGCAATGTAGGAAAGATTTGTTATTTGTTTCAAAATAATAGAGAAGACAGCACTAACAGTGTACCTTACAGACTATCACTATTTTTCTTTGCCCAGTAAATGTTTGCTTTCTCAATGCCTAATTCTCAAGAGACTTCTAAAGGGCTACATCTTGTGCCTGGAAGAGATCATGACTGGGTCTAGATAGGTTTTATTCAAGACTCTGGGTACATTATTGATCGGTGTCAAACAGTAAAAACAGTACACAGCAAATAAAAAAACTGAATCAAGTTTTATAAAATGCATCAAAAGTGAGAGGAATGGTGACCATTACACTTTATTGTCCCTGTAACTCCCGGTCACTCCACTGTGGTCTAACCAAACTGAGTTGCTTCTCGACCTTCTTATTTCTGGGTATTTTTTGTTTTTGTTTTTTTTTTTTATTTTTTTGTAGTACTGGGGACTGAACTCAGGGCCTTGGGCATGCAAGACAAGCGCTCTATCATAGCGCTACACTCCAGCCCAAACTTGATTTTCTCTGACATGCCCTTGCTTGTCTAGTCCCGGCGTGTGGAATGCCGCAGCACAGCAATTTCCTTATGCTAACTCCCAATGACCTAATCCTACTCATATTCAAAGATGTAAACATCATCATATCATGAAGCCTTTTCTCTACTCCACAGCTAGAAGAAATCCTTTCCTAAACTGCACAAATGCAACAATTTACCTATGCCTCTTTATAACATTTAACATGTTCTACCTTATAATAGTCACAGTTACTTTTACATTTTGTGGTGTGATTTTACTTATAATTTAGTTTCTTCTAATAGTTTTTTTCAAGTTCATTATGAATAGACTTGGTGTCAACTACTCTGTCTCCTCTATAAGGCATAGCTTCATGTCTTGCACAAAATAGGGGATCATTAAATGAAGGAATCCTCATGGCATACTTTCTTTATACACAGTTTACACAATGAAATGAACAAAGTCATATGACATACTAAAGCCCCAAAGAACTTAAGTCATTAATTATATAAATATATATTTCGCCCTTTTAATTTTCACCTTCTATTATACAGCAATCTTATTGGAACAACTGGTTGAACACAAACTCACAGTTAAGTGTCCTTCATGATGATCCGGGAAATGAATGAATAAGTACTCTGTGGCTACCAGCTGCATTATGGAATCACCTAGAAATTCCATCCTCTGATTGTGGCCTCTGAAAAAAAGAAATAACAATATAAAGAAATGAATAATCCTTGTGAATTTCAGAAAAAAACCCAGAATTTTTAAAAAGGCATGACTTAAAAAGACAATATATTCATCTTGTTTTAAAGCACAAAATGAAATGCAATTCCATGATGCCCCTCAACTGAAACGAGCCCTGTGTTAATACAAGTTGAGTTTCAAAGAAGCATAGACTATTATCCAGGATTAAACAACTAGTAAAACAAAGAGTGGTAAATAGTGACTAGAAAAAAGCCAAGGCGTATCAACTGAAAAATAATCTTGTAACTGACTATAATCTTGTAACAAAGAAAAGTAAAAAGCACAATATTTTTTCCAACTAAATGTATTCAATACATACACCCTTACTCAAATCTGGGATCCAGTTAAAAAATATTAAAAACAAAAAAAATTATAGTAAGACTCTAAATTTAGTTTATTGAGTTGAGAATACTTGATTTGGGGGAAGACAGTAAAAAATTGTATTAAAAAACCAAAAGAAATAAAATTTTGCTTATTTTCTTAGTCATTTTACTAGCTCATCCTGAAAACCATTCATCTAGAGCAGGGATTGGAGGGCCAAACTCAGCTCACAGCCTGTTTCTATGAGTAAAGTTGAATGGAACACAGCCCTACCCATTCTTTTATAATCTATGGCCTCTTTCCATGATTCTGTCATGGAAGAGACAAATCACAGACCACATGGTCTGCAAAGCCTAAAATATTTAACATCTGTCCCTGCATGGGAGAAGTTTTTATTTCCTTCATGCCCTCCTTAAATTTCATAAAGGCACAAGATGCATGACAATGGGACCAAAATTACTGAATGGGAGCCTTTGCCCTGGTCCATACCACTGTGATGGCTCATGTCTCATAATGACTGTTCTGGAAACGTGTCTGAAATTCCAACTCCTTTGAAGGGCATACAGAAAGATTTGGAACTGTCTCGTGTAAATGGTCACACTGGGACTACATGAGGACTTTTAACTCACAGGGTCAGATGGTTAAATCCCACAGTTCTCAATGTGAATGCCCTTGCCAGAAGTCGAACATGAGTAAAAATTACTCCAATCGCTTCTTCAAACTCAGTCAGTTTCTGGAGAACTGGAGAAGTTTCAATAAGTTGTCGATCAGTATTTGGCTCTTGTAGCTACAGAAAAATAGAAATAAGTAAGAATCATGAGCAGATTTTGGTTAGAAGAGTAATTATCAATTCTAGGACAGTGTTTTATAAAATTTCTTCTCCTGTGGGTAGAAATTTCTGAAATGCCAATAAAACATGGCAGCTTCTTTCTTATCTCTTAAAATGGCAAACAAACCTAATATTTAAAGAAGGTTCAAATAATATTTTCCAATCTTCTATCAAATTTCAAGGCCAAGTAGTGTACACAGATAGTTCAAAATCCCAAGTATTAGACTAACTCTCCAAGGAAGATGCAAGCTGAAGAACAGCTGGTAGAGAATATATATATATATATCTCTAGTAAAGCAGCGGTTCTCCCACTTTAGCACTCTTAAAAACACTGTTGGGGCTTGTTAAAGGCAGATGGCTGGGCCCCACCCTGGAGTGACTGATTTTGTATCTGAAGTGAGGACTGAGAATCTGCTTTCCTAACAAGATCCTGATGATGCAGATGCTGCTGTTCTGGGGACTGCTTTGAGGCCAGTGCTTTAAGAGTTACTTGACTGCTGTGTCTTCTAGGGACCCAACTCTTTGGGCAAATGAGCATCATTAAAACTGAATTCAGCTTACACTGGAGATTTTTATACCACTCGACAGGTGGTACACCACATAACAATGAGCCTTTAACAACTGGCAGAGAGTAGATATGAAAAGTATAATTAAAATGAACATTTTCGACAACTTTGGGCAACCTCATATGATTAATAAAATATTTTTAAAGAACTCTGAATTAATGTCATTTACTACTATAAAGCCTCTCACAAGAGTTCAACTACTACTGATTAGTCTTATTTATTTTATATACGTACTCATATATGAAAATGTGTATAGATGGGTATACATATGTATATATCCCAAAGTAAAAAAGAAATAAAAACAAAGAATAGTAAGAATTTTTAAACCAACTGAGGAAAAGGGTGTCACCATGTGTAGATTGTTGAAATTCCTAAATCTTGAATAAGAAGCTATCATATGGCACTAAAGTTTAAATTTGCAGTAAATTTTATGCAATCTGATTCAAACCCCTCAATTTCTAAGATCCAAATTAGGTTACAATTTAGCAATGTTAATTTAGTATTTGTTCTACTTTTTGAATATGCCCAGACTTGCTTCAACAGCACTCCCCCTACAATAGCAGGCATGTAGACACACAGGTGCCAGCTTTGAATTGCACCTACTGGTGTGGGTAGGGGTCTTATTACTACAGAGAAGCTCCTCCTGCCTTGTGCTGCCCATATCACATGACTGCCACACCTGGGTGCATCTTACTATTTGTTCCCAAGTTTTCCTGTTCCAAACTCCAGCTTAATGTCACTGAAGGGAATTAAGGATAAAAGTATGAGGGGATAAAGGCAAAGAAAAATAAAATGAATGGCTGCAGCTATAAAGCTTACTGCAGACAGGAAGGTCATACTTACTTGGAGTGGGTGGAGAGGATAATTGAGCCAAACTTCACGCAGGTCCTGGAAAATGGAGTGATGTCTTTAATGCTCAGGGGAGCCATTTAACACACTCTAGAGTACTAAATAAAATGTCATTATTTGAAATACTGAACTATTCAGATGCTGACTCCACTTATTGCAAATTCAATAGTGCTAGCAAACTAATTTTTTAAAGTATATTCACTACTCTAACTGCCTGTAGTGACTCTAATTAGCCTATTAAGCTGCGGAGGGAAAGAGCTACCCCTAGCCCCAGAAGTCAAAGACACCTTTTAAAACTAAGTTATACATTTGGTTAACCTAATACACTGGATTAAGCTGCTGTTTTAATCATATCTCTGAGCTCACCATTCCCCAGGAATGTGCATCAGCCACGCCTTTTATACGTAAAACTCACCTCAAATGTCTTTTGTTTTAGGTACTAATTCATTATCATTTGAGATGTTTTAAAATAGAGTGGGAAACACCCCAGATCTAGTTCATAAGCTCTGGCATTTATGATATCACCACTCTTACTGTGGGTTACACAATGCTGATCTGAAATCTGGTAATGAATTTTATGGAAAACCTTAGTATATTACTTCATTTGTTGAGTTAAATCCATGGGTAGTTATAATCAGAATTTCCTCAGGATTAGTGGTTTTCCTTCAAGTTCTGACTCTAGGGAATCTCTGAATCTACTTTCTGGACTTAACATTAGGTTTCTGAAAGAAATGACCAAAATTATTTTAAAAAGAGGGGAAAACATTTTCTAAATGAGGGAGGAGATTTAGAATTGTAGAGTGAACTGAAATATTTTAAAAAATCAGTATTTTGACATAATTTGCATCTTAACAGAACACAATTAGGGATTATTTGCCACTATTAACAAAAGGGTTTATAAATCAAATTGTTAAGTCATTTGAGAAGACCCCCCCCTTAATCAAATCAATAACCTTATTCTTGAATTCCTGCACTGTGAATCACATGGAGTGTCACTCCCTTCTCACAACTTGCTATGTGCTCCCAATGCTTTCTTCTCCCTCCTCCACCCCTCAGTGGACATTTACCAAACTTCAGCCCTTCCCTGACTAGTCATCAGCAATTCTGAAGAACTCCACCATTCTTACTGCTTTACTGTCTCAGTTTGAATTGCTGGTTCATTTTTGCTACAGCACTGAACTCTCATGTAAGTCCAAAAGGCTCAATGTCTTGTGCGCATTTCTTACCTCATATGCAACACAACCAGATGATAATTTTTCACCTTTCATCTTAAGGTAAAGAGTATGGTGTTAGGGAGAGCTACAGGCTCAAGTCAGGCTGCCAGTTTAACTCTGATTCCATGTGGGCAAATTACTCAGCCTCTCTAAGCCTCTAATTCCTCAGGTATAAGCCAGTTATTTATAGTGCCTTGTTCAAAGTGTTCTCTGATGCCTCAATGAGCAACGTGCTCAAAGCACTAAACCCAGTGCTGGCACACAGAAAATACTATTAATAACAATATAACAACAATAATGATAAACAATTCTGTCTTCCTACCAACCCCAATCTCTAAAACTCAAGATGCTCAGGGACATTTGGATTTATCTCTCTACTTGTTCCTTCATGTTTTTCAAAAATACTGTGATTTCTCCTTTGATGCCAGTTGCCATCTATCTTGAAATAACAGCCTAACACGTCACAGGCAGACAATTTCAACTGTGTCCATTTCCTTTCATCTACCCTGCACACTGAGATGAGGCTCTGTTGTACCATGTCAGAGCGAATACACTGGAACAGATCTAGAATCTCAGCGCTGTCATTCATTAGCTTAAGGACCTCAGGTAGGTCTCTAACTTCTGTTTGCTTTTCTGAAAATTATTCATTACCGATGGGTCATTCATTGATGCAACATATTTTTATTGAACACCTATTATGTATTCTGTTACTAAGATGAAAAGGGCACTATTCTTGTCCACAAAGAGGCCTGATGGGGAAGAATGAAGGCAAATAAGTATAGATAGTAAACTGTAATAGGTCCCAAAATAGGAAAAAAATTATTCAAAACTATGCCACAGCTGCCACTTTCTCAGATTACAGGAAATGGACGCAGTTGAAATGATCCAGTTGTGAGGTGTTGGGCTGTTATGCCAAGATGAATGCAAGTGGGCACCCAAGGAGAAACCACACACAAGTGCTAGGAACACTCTGCCTGGGGGTACTGGGTAAATCTTCAAATAAGTCCTGAAGAATATGAAAAATTCTGAAAATTAGCAAAAAGAGAGAACCAAAAGCAATGCACCATAAACACACAAATAACACGTCTTGAAGTATATCCACAAGAGGGAGATTCTAGTGAATGCCTTACAGAGGAAGAGGAAAGGAAGGAACCTGAGACAACAGATGGGAATCAGATCATGAGAACTGCCTAATGCTACGGTGTGTAATGTAGATCCTGGAAGACAGTAATCAAATATCTTAAGTAAGAAAGTCACAGCCGAATCTGTGCATTAAGAAGATTGCACTTAGCATGATAGATGGACCAGAATGGGGGAGTGGCAGCCAGCTAAACAGTCAGGTGAGACAGGAGCACAAAGATGGAAGCAGCAGGATAGCCAAGAGAGAAGTAATTCGAATCACCAGGGATTTTAAAAATAAAGGGACACAGGGAAGAAAAAAATCGGGATAGAAAAAACCCTAAGGGTTCTGGTTTAATAGATAAAAATAAAAGAGAAACATGATTTGTGGTGAGTTCAATATTAAACATATTGAAATGAGGTGTCTGCAGAATATCCATGTTAGGCTACCCAAAAGCAATTTGACAAGATGCTCATCTCACCAGGCAAAGGTGTGGGTCAGAGATATTGGAGACAGAACGATAAAGAGGCAAGGGAGGTGGGGATAGGAAAAACCATGGATACCTCTCTCTTTCTATGAGGCAAACAGGGTAATCAAAATGAGACAATGGATCTGAACGTATCAGGTAGACCCTGAAGGGTCACACAAAGACTAAAAGATGAAACCTGAAGAAAAAAGTGTCAAGAGCTGAAATAGTAAAAATCAGTTGAGGAGAAAAACAAAAAGACAGCCCTACTGTTAACAGGTCTGAGAATACGGACATAAAGCCCGCACCAAAATTAACAGGAAGATTAACAGGAAGCAACTAGTCCCTCAACGCCTTGTGACTCCTGTAAGATGCCATCAGGACCCTGTAGAACGCATCTCCTGCCTTCCTGTCAATGCTGCCAGCCCCCCTGCTTTGCTTTACCCTAAATAATAATTACTACAGACACTCAAGGTTGAATCTCCCTTACCTCATGACAGCACCTAACCCCAAATTAATCCCATTGTGTGTCTCAATTCAGCTTCAGACAAGACACCAACTGCGAACCCTCAGAATCACTGGGCACCAGCCCAGGCCTCACAGACAAGTCCCCATTGTGAGAGCTCCCTGCCACACAGGGTCAACCAATTCAACTCTGTCAGCCTACACGTTTGCCCTCAGCTGCCTCTGGCTGATGGTTTTCACGAAGCCATTACACACAAAAAGCACATGTTCACTAACATTTCCCACATACTGTAGCTAACAGAGGCACACTAGTATGGACATGTCAAAGTCAAAATGTCCAAACTGGCGTACCTAAAAACACTGCCATGGAAAGCCTACACTACTGAGTGAGCCCTGTTTGCTTTCTAAAAAGACACACTAAAAGGAATTTTGAATCTCAGCTGTCCCATTTGTAAGATAATGTTCAGACACTACTTTTTCATTTAGGAACTTATTCATTTCACTCTTTTAACAAATATTTATTAAACGCTGCACATGCCAGCACTGCACTAGGTAATGGAAACTTAAGATAAGCCTCCAAAGTAGACAAGTGGGAGAGAAGCAGTTTAGAGAGAGAAAAGAATCTAAATACAAATGAATGCAATTAAGAACTCAAGGTGTAAAATGTGTGCAATTCAGGAAAGCAGGAGCATGGTGCAAGTGAGATGGGAGAAAGGAACAGGGAAGGGGTGGGGGTAGGGCAGGGAGAGACAGACTCAGACTGGAGGGAGGAAACAACAAAGAGGTTTCTGACTTTGCCAACAAAAGATAATGGCTAGAACAACAATATTTTAAGATTTAAGAAAATCTTAAAATACATGCTATCTACTATAGAAACAAATCAAGACACAGGCTTGTTTATCCATGTAGGACAAAATGGGGGACAGAGAACATCTGCAGATAATTTTCCCATCAGAAGTAAATTTACAAATAGAAAAAACATCACATTTCTAGAAAAACAAATAAAAATATCAAATTCTCAGATATGAATAACATCCAGGTCACATTTTTTTAAACTATTGATTCTTTTTTTTTTTTTTTAACTACCCAAAGTAATGCAGTAATAACATTTGACAGCCACTTAAGTTGAAGGTTTCACAAAGGCTTAAAACACTGGCTTCCTGTGTTCTTTATTACTCCACCAGGGCTATTTCATTCAATTATGATGACATTTCAATTTGGAATACAAAGTTGCCTCTCCCTTTAAATGTTAAATTGACTTGTTTTGGTACAAAAAGCATTCAGTATGCTCTATTACATGCAAGATTAAAAAGGTATCTCTAGCAATATTAATGGCTTAATACTTTAGTAACAACAGAAACTATTCGAGAATCTATCTTTTTTCTTTAAACTATAATTTGCTTGAGGAAAAAAAAAGTTACATCCATACTCTTTATTCATAGGCCTCTCAGAAACTCCCTGTGAACTGACTTTCTAAAATACATTTGTCTAGTCTACATAATTTACATAAAAACAAATCATAAACACAAAAGCCAAAAGGCTATAACTAAGTCTGCATGGGGTAGGTACCTAGTGATTATAAAACACAAAATCATAATTAACTAAAGAAATTTAAAAATAAAGCTAAGTGCTATTATATTTGTATTCATATTCAATTTACAAGTGACCATGAGAAAAGATGGTTCAGGTCAAATAAAACCCCTGGTGTGAACACCCTGGGAACTTCCCCATGTGCCATAGCTGAGTAAGCTGTTCTGATGTACTTTATATCTCCTGCCTAGGGTAGATTTGGGTATTTTATTTCTGCTAATCTCTTCAAATTCAAAAACCAGTTGCAATAAATTCTTCTATAATAATATATAACAGAAAAATAAAAACAATTCAAGATAAATACCGGATCATTAAAGAGTAAGCGTCCAAATAACTGTTTGGCTTCTTCCAGGCTTCCCTCCAAGTAAACAGCTCCTGGATAAAAGGAAGAGAATGTCAGAAGGAAGGCTGCATTAATATGCAGAGAAAATTACATATCTCTACAAACAGCAGAAAGGCAAGCCAAAACCACTCAAAAAAAATTGAAGTGTTCACAAGCAATTGTTTAAAGGTAACATTTTCCCTCCTTTAGCTGTGCTTTGTGTTACATACTAGGCTGAAATACAAAATTCAATTCACTAAAATTAAAGTCTAATATTGTATGTAGCAGAGGTCAAATATGAACTACCATGAAGGTCATTGGTAAAAGCTATACTAAGGGCTTGAGACACAAATATCTGACTCAACTCTACTAAAGAGTATGTCGTCACTTTGTGTATTTACCAAATATATAATGGCATCTAAGAAAAAGCCAGATAAACAAAACCAGAATTTGGATTGATGAAGGCTTCTGCAAATAAAAATGAGGATAACTTTTAGTTTGAAATAATTAAGCACTACATATACCTTTACTATTAATTATAACAGGAAGCACTATGATAACATTTTTCCTCCAGAGTAGGATGATATTCTATTTTTTTGAACCCAGGGTCTTATGTGTGCTAGACAAGTACTCTACCACTAAGCTACATCCCCAGCCCTAGTCATGTTTTCTTGAAATCAAATTTTTACATCTATTTTTAGAAAGGCTACGTTTCCATGCACGATGTTAAAACACTTGGTTACCAGGATTCTTGATAACTAAATACATTTATTATTTATCAATAGTTGTAGTAATAATGATTGCAATAGGAGTAGTAGTTGTTTAGTTGTTGTTGTCTGAGGACCATTTATGCCTGGAGCATCATGTAAATTTCTACATTTTTTTTTTTTTGTGGTGCTAAGGATCAAACTCAGGGCCTTGCACATGCTAGATAAGAACTTACCAATGAGTGAGAATTTCCACATTCATTTATTTTTTTAGTTGTAGATGGACACAATACCTTTATTTTCTTAATTTTTATTTTTTATGTGTTCTGAGGATTGAACCCAGTGCCTCACACATGTGAGGCGAGCACTGTGTCACTGAGCCACCCCAGCCCCCATTTCCACATACTTATCTTCACCTTCATAGGTTGTCTCAGGAGAAGGATATTAGAACAGATTTACAGAATTTAGGCACACATTTTGTAATTTGGGGAAGGGCTTAATTAAGTAGAACTCTGTTCTAGATTGAATGCTGCCAGGACTATATACTATCATCCTTTCCAGAACTCTATGAGCAAGTGACACTATCTCCATCTCTCAGATGGAGAAGCTGAAGATCAAAGAGGCAGGATAACTTACCAAAGACACAGATCTGATAACTGAATAGGGAACTGAATCATGTTTGCTTGGCTCTGGACCCAATAGTAACACTAATAGTAACACTGTCAAAAATATTCTATGTACACAGCACATTAATTTCATGTGATAAACTCTCTGAAGACAGACCTATTTGTAAAAAATAGACATACCTGTGAATAATTATTAAATATTCTCTTGCTACTATCATCAGCATGAAACTATAATGGGAAGCTTTTATATTCATTTTCAAAGGACGAGGGCAAAAATGATAAAGAAGTACAAAGGCCTTTGAAAATAAAATGTACTTTATAAAGAAAAGTGAAGAAATTGTCAATCTACTACAACACTTCATTGTAAAGCATACCTGTAATCGTCAGCTAATTAACTCTTCATAACTTTCCTGTACCAACAGCTAATCATTCTGGTTACAAACAAAAAGCAGCTTTAGATATAAAGAGCCTGAGTGAGTAGTTTGGAGTCTACATCAGTCTTGCTTCAAGTGAACAAGTATTAGTTATATAGACTCAACCCAGGATTTTTAAAATGTGGTATTTTCAAGATGTTTAAACTAGAGAATCTTGCAAGTAATTCAAAATGTGATCAAAATCAACACTGGAGCATCTCTAGCAACCCAATTTGTTTATGTATGAAATGAATTAAATCTGGAAAGTAATCCATCTCCATTTTAATTCACTTCAATTCAAGAAATACTAAACATCTATACAACATCACAGGAACCAAGAATGAAAAGGGAAAAAAAAAAAAGAGCATAATCAGTGCTTCAGAGGAACTAGAATAACTAGGAGACAAGGTAGCAGGCATTGTACTAAGGATCTCACATGCTTTGGGAACAAGTAATTCTATCCCAAGTTTCCACACTGAATTTTACATACTCTTCAGATAGATCAGACTTGCAAGAAGGAAGATTTTAAAGGAATATTACCTATCAAGGCTTCAAAACAATTAGCCATTGCATGTCGGAGGTCTGATTCTCTACACAGGTCTGGTCCATGAGCATACAGCATAAATCGATCCAGTTCAAGTTTCTACAAAATTGAAAATGACAGTAAGTTCAGAGAGAGTTTATCAAAATCCTAACTATAATAACTCAGCATCTCCTGGGGAGAGGGCTGCTGGCCACAATCCACTGGTCATATGTCAGTACATTAAGACAGCTTAGTCCACCATCCATCAAGAGTCTTTTATATATAGTTCAGTTCAGACTAACTCAACTCTTACACAAACTCCAACAGTGCAATTAGGGTACAGAACTGATCAGATCTGATCACTCCAAATCCATGTTCGGACCAAGGTGAGGATCTGGAGGCCCTCTATCTTTGTACTGGTGCCCCTTTATGGGGCTTCCACAGTCATTTCTCTAAGGCTGAGAGAGACCTCTGATAAATGAATTGTCTTAAGGGATCTAGGAATATTTTTTCAGTGGATTTGTATTTCTTTTTCTACTTGGCCTCAGAAAAGTTTAAAGCCAAATTTGTAGCACCATACTAGGTGTAGAACTTAAGAGTACATTACTGTGTACTAACTTTACCTCTGAATCCATTCTACAGCCTAATCCATATTTTCCTTTGATTTCTATAGCCACGTAGTTTGTATCCTAACATACAATAAATATAAGTCCTTTTATTTATTTATTTATTTATTTATTGGTACCGGGGATAGAACTCAGAGGTACTTGCCCACTGAGCCACATCTCCAGCTCTATTTTGTATTTTATTTAGAGACAGGGTCTCACTGAGTTGCTTAGTGCCTCACCGTTGCTGAGGCTGGCTTTGAACTTGCTATTCTCCTGTCTCAGCCTCCCAAAGTGCTGGGATTACAGGTGTGCGCCACCGCACCCAGCTTAAATATAAGTCCTTTTAGAACTAGACATAAGATGAATGAATATTTTTATAAAACTCCTGAGAATGAAATAATGCTTTTCATAAAAGGAGAATGATACAAACATTTCAGAGACATGCAATAAATCACTTTCCATTACCATGTAATTCAATTCAATATACTAAGATATATTCAATATACTAAGATATACTACAAACATTTCAGAGACATGCAATAAATCACTTTCTATTACCATGTAATTCAATTCAATTCAATATACTAAGCAATAACATGCCATATACTATGGAACAAGTCGCAAGTCAATGAACAAACCTAGGACAATATGAGTCTCATCAGTCCTTAAATAAGACACTCAGATTTTGTGTGTCTCCATATGTATGTTAAATATACAAATACATTTATAATGGAAAATGACAGATAATAAAAATAAAGAGTATTATGCTATCAATATTTTGTTTTGCTGGGAATCTAGAGTATAAACCATCCTCAAATGAGAGTTTTGACTATCACAAATGTAACAGTAGAAACACCTTTTTTAAAAAATTGATCCCAAAGTGCAGAAATTTATACTAAAATATGTAAATTTCATCTGTTTCACAACTTGACTGGGAAAATCCAATTGTTTGTTATCTCTGGAGCCCTGCTTAAAAACAGACTGCAAACCTCATTTCATCTTATAAAACAACTATTCAGGAGTGCTGTGAATTTTCCAACTGCCCACGGTCCCTACTCTATTATCCTTATTTTTCCATGTAGGCAGTACATTTTAAAAAGGAGAGAGTACAGGTTGGGTAGAGTGTGTGCTTAGCATGCTCATGCATGCTGGTTCCTGGATTCAATCCCTAGCACCAAAAGAAAAGGAAAAAAGGGAAGGAGTGGTGTGTTATTGTGTGTGCCAAAATGTTCACCTGTCTGAAGAGCTGAGCTCAGGCTTACATTAGACTCTCAAAGAGATCAGCAAACATCTAATTCTGTCACTCCCAAGTTGATAAGGACCACTGGTCTAGAGAAGAAGGTGGGATCACCAGTGTGTTCTGCTGGAACTCAGAGGTAGGGGAATGTCAAGACTTGGCCTTGGTGGGGGAAGATTTATGATTCCTGAAGAGAAAAACTGGCCACCTGCACTACTCATGGCTCTATACTGCACCCAATGTGTTATGTAATAACTTCTGCTTTTGTGCTATGACAATTTCCCACACTTCATAAATGTCCTTCCTATAGTCATTCCTACATGTGCTTGAATAACTATGCAATTCCATTACATCCTAAAATAAAAAAGAAAACTTTAATGGGGGAGTGGGGTGATGACAATCTACTTGTTAATATATACTTTCAATGGTACTGATGTGAACTATTTAGAAGCATTTTGAAAACAATCCACTAAACACTAAAGCAGTTATACATGGCACTGTGGAATTTCATTCATTGGGAGACTGTTAAACCAAGCTAGCTTATCTTGTTGCCTACACTTTTTCATTAAAACATCCCTATTTACATTCTCAAACACCACCAAAGCTGACTCAAAGCCTGCCATTGCAACTATGAGGATGATGGAATTAAATGAAACAAAAGAATGCCTTCTTGCTAACACAAAAATCACAGGCTAAAACTAACCATATTTTGAAAATAATTAATGCCTTGGAAATATCAAATCAAGAAAGCAGTCATAAAATTAGGACAGGTTTTATCTAGCCATTTCTGTCAAATTCCAACTTTTATATCAAAATGAAAGGGGAAAATTACTTAAGCTAAAAATCAAAGAATACTCATAGAAGCTTTTCCAGTGGATCCTTAGTATTTGGGGACTTAAGAGTCACAGCTCTGCCTACTACTACATAAACCAAAGGTCTATAAGAATGAAAAAATTTATCATGAGAACAGTTTTAACAGCAATAAAAATAACTAGCTCTAGCAAATTCATTTACATCTTTGTGTGCTTACTATAAACAATCATCATGCCAAAACTTTATAAACAGAATCATGAAAACTCTTCTCATTTAATTCTCATAAACAGCCTGTGTGGCAGCGACTAATGCCATTTCCACTTTATAGATAAGAAAGCAGAGATCTGGAGTAGAGAATTATCTGGCCCATAGCCCACCCTGTTGGCAAGAGGAGGGACAGGGACTGGAACCCTGTGGGGTCAGAGCAAAAGTGCCCATGTTCTTATCTGTTATGATTTACTGTAAGATACTACATGGAAATAAAAACAGCAAATCAGACAATATAAGTAAAATCCCTAGCAGGAATCTGAATTACAAAGAGGTTCTGTTAGTCACTCAGCTAAGTCAATGAGGCAAGCTAGACAGCCCAAACCCTGAATATTAATTAATGGAATTTCAGATTTGAGGGATTCTCAAAGATGTATAAAGTGCCCCTTGTGGATGTAAACTGAAGTATTCTGTTCAAAGTTGTAATTCTGCTTGTTAACATAAAATTAATAACAAATTTAATACAGAAATACTACACAAAGGAACAAAAACAAAAGTATTTCACTATTTCACTTCTTTTGCTTTGTGCCCATGTTCCTTTTCCCCAAATGTTTAACACTGTTCATGCCCATCTGTCAATTTTTCTTTATCAGTTTTCACGGTACCTCACTGTGGAGTTCATTAGTTGCTGGTGAAATTCACAAGGGTAATAGAACTAATAAAGCCGAATTCTTAAAATCCAAACAAAATATACTTCTGGTCTGTAAAATATTACATCCCTAATATACTCTAAAGAGTTACTCATTCAAATGCATGGACTAAAGAAAAGAACTTAAGTATAAACACTTCAGATGTTTCTATACCTTTGCTAGCATGGCAAGGTGCTGATTCTGAACAATGGCAGTCCGATAGGTTGCTAATCCTCCTTCTTCCAGACTAGGAAATAAATAGTACAAATGGACACTGCAAAAAACATAAAAAAATAAATATGCATCACATAATTCTGTCTGTGGCTCACGGAAATAGGGCCAGCACACAACATCTGTGCAACCGATACCAGATGAACTGAACTATAAAGGATCTGAAAATCTTTGGACATTAAATAGCAATACAGAATGTCTGAAGGTGCTGGAACCCATAAAACACTATTCACTCCTATTTCTACATTTATTTCTGTTAAAAGATATCTCTGAAATCTGATGATGACCGAGACCTAAACAACTGTCACAGTTTTATGTCTTTTAAGAGCAAATATATCTGAATCTCTGAAACTGGGGACTGAGGATGTGGTTCAGTGGTAGAGCACTAGCTTACTATGTATGAGGCCCAGTTCAATATCTAGCACTGCAAAAACAAAAATAAAGTTACTCAGTGGTTAAGTACCCCTTTGTTCAATCCCTGGTACCCCACTCTCCCAAAAGTTACTGAAACTCTGGAAACAAATGTGTGTCCCCAGCTGGGTGTTACGAGTGGCCTCAGAAGAGAATCCTGGAAAGCCCTGAGCAGGGCATACAGTGGCAAAGCCTTTCCAAGTACAGACAAGGGCAGGAACAGAATTGGGAGTGGCAGACAGGGCTAGCTCTGCTGTCAGGATGAGCCTAAGGAAGCAGATTAGAAAAGTGTGGGACCTGGGCCACACAGAAAACTAGCTGGACCACAACTGCCGCAGGCCCCTCCTACATCACCCAGCATTCAACAAGATCCACTGTGGATCAGAGTGGCTAAGCACAATTAGTCTTAGAGGATTAAGGAGTAGTCCTTTCTCGTCAGTGTGTCCTTCCTTTGAAAAGAAATGACCCAAAGAGAATAAAATAGCTCAAAATAGTTCCAAGAGAAACATGCTTCTCCTCCCTTTAAAAGAAAGATTACATTGAGTATGAAAAAACAACATGCACCTTCCTACTCCTACCTTTAATTAAGGATCCTAAAACACTTCTGAACACACACACACACACACACACACACACACACAATCTAGTCATTAAAATTACTTGGTAAGCTTTACTTCCCTTGAGATCAGAAAGAGTGAGAAAGGGATCAAAGACAAATCCTGGAAGATGAAATGACATTTTAAAATATCATCCTTTTCTTTTCAAATTGAATATAAGCTCTGAAGCATCTAGACCAAGACCAGCTGATCTCCTGCGGCTGTAAGCAACTTTAACATATGCTTGACAGGACACAGACCCGGCCTTTCATCTTGTAATCTCACTCATTACAGCAGCAGCGAGCATGAGTTGTCAGGGCAAGAGCCACCGACATGCAGCTTTTAAGCTCTACAGAAGACACAAAATTCATGGAGCTTCAATGCCTTGTTTGGCTAATTACAAAGAAGGTAATATAATAAGTATGTTACCTACAAAATGTAATTACTGGGGAACTGTAAAAAAGCTTACTTACCTGGTCAGGAACTCAACAACTGCATCACCCAGAAACTCCAACCGTTCATTGTGATTAATCCTATAATGAGAATTTAAAAGATCACTTAAAACAGCACACTTCCTTTCTCTACCTCTCTTCTAAAAAAGGAAACATGAGGGTTAGTTCTTTCAGCAAAGGAACACCTGCCTTATTACTTAATCCGGAGGAATAACCACCATCCTAGCCAAAGGCATGGACAGTGGGGAAGGCATTCCTTCATACGATGTGGTTTAGGGTGTCTATCCTGTGCTTGTTTCCCCTGGGAAACAGACTTAGGGCATGCAGAAAAGTCACAGCCAAACAATTGTGAGTATCTCTGTACTACTATAAGGTGGATTAAAAAAAAGAGAATGAATTCTAGTGAGAGTTAGAGCTGACCACTGGTAAGCCCGTTTTGACTCCATGTTCTCAAGATAGCTTCCCAACACTGAAACTCTAAACTCAACCCATTATGTAAAGTCCTTCACAACAAACTAACCCATCTTTACTATCTCACTGTTATCCTTGCCCATCTATGAGTTGAGCTCCTGCTCCAAACTGCCTCCTACTCTTCGGAGAATGCATCCCCTAAAATATTTGGTGCCTCTCTTCAGGCTGGGCTCTCTGCCACCCTAGAACTTTCCACTGTCTATCCTGTATACCTAGCCACACTGAAAATCTACCCATCCCTAAAGTCGTTGAGAAAAAGTTTTCTTCTATATGAATTCCTATCTGGTGTTCATTCTCAAAATTAACCCTTTCCCCTCAGTGCACAGATCACACTGTATGTGTTAATCATATGATGAAGTCATCTCTCATAGGCTGTTAATTTCTCCTGAGGATTAAGATGAAGCAACTAGGAAGATAGCCCATGGCAAACTTCCTTCTGCCTCTCAGCAAACCCAACATAGCCACCTCCTCTTAACACTAACATGCTTCTTCCACTGTATCTTTGGTGAGTAGGGACATGTCATGATATGATTTAGGTTTTCAAAAGGCCCCTGGCTGCTGTGCAGGAAAGAGAAGTGCTGGAGGGGTTACTACAGTCCTAAGAAGACATGAGGTTGCTTGTGCTGGGGAGGTGACAGTGGAGGAAGGGAGGTATAGTTAGACATGGGGTACATTTTGGATATACAGCTGCAAAGAATAGTTACTCGTCAAGATCAGGAAGCTAAAAGCAATTAAAGCAAAGCCTACAGTCAGTTGTAGTGGCCAGTAAAAAGTGGTGGAGCTACTGTGCAGGGAAAGACCAAAGTAGAGCAGCCTAGGGAAACACACAGGAGGTACACTTTAGACATTCTGAAATGCTCACAAAGCTCCCAGGTGGAGACAGCCAGTGAAGAGCTGGGTATGTTAACCTACTCTTCACAGGTCAGCAAGGACAAAGCTGGCAGGGTCTTCAGGAGAAGCCAGTGTTTAGATAGGACTTGGGCAATGAGCTGGATGACATGACTTGGGAAGAAAATGCAGGAGACTGTCAAGGCTGAGAGGCCAGGGAAGCAGGGGGGGAGCAAGAAAGGAAGAAGGCTGGCCAGGGAGGTAGAGGAAAGGGAGACCAGTGCATTAACCTCCAGCCAGGAAAACGAGCTGCAAAGAAGAGGTGGTAAACCAGGACCATATTGCAGATTCAGGTCAGATGGGACAAAGCAATCTTCCAGTCACATGGAAGTCACTGGAGCCACTGACGGTCCATCTGTGAAGTGTTGTACAAAAACCTAATTCTGCCTACAGCAGGCTCAGAAACAGTGTTGTCTGAAGTTGAACATATGAAGACCCAAGTATATGCTGAAGGAGAAAACATGGGGTGGAGGATGTACAAGAAGAGGGGACAGTGATGGTGCTGAGCAGGCAAGTAGAGCACACAGAGCCCTCCGACCTGAACAAAGGCCAGGGCCTGAGCAGAAGTATCTCTGACACTGACCTTCATCTTCTCCCAGAATTCTACAGCTGACCATCATGTCTAAACCCATCTGCCTGTCAAGACCTTCTCTACCAGTGCCACTGCACCCACTTAATCTACTTTCAATAGCAATTTCCAACCCCAAGTGACCAACCTCCACTCTGTACCCTGTACACACACCACATACCATGCTTGCTCCTTTCCTTGCTCCCTCTCCCAAATTCTGCCCATTCTTACAGATTCTGCCAGCTAACTCCCATTACCCCATCTCCATTCCCACAAGATATAAAAGGTTAGCACTCAGGCTCAGGATATAGCTTAGTGGTAGGGGGCTTGCCTAGCATGTGCAAGGCCCTAGCACCACCACCACCACCATCACCACCACCGCCACCACAACGTAACAAGCCCTTTGACAACTTTTCTTATTCTTACCAAATAAACACTAGGCATTAAAGGACATTTTACTTTTTGCTGTTACTCCACTAGCCAAGAATAACTTTTAAAAAGTTCCACAGTGAAATACAAAATGTTTTTTTTAAAAAAATATTTTAGAAGCTACTCAGTACTAAGATTTTGCATTCTGTCAAATGCATCTGAACTCTGAAAGCATCAAGAAATAGGAGCATGCTTTAACATTAAGATGGTGCAACCCCTAAGTCCTCTTGCTAATTTCAAGAAACCTAACAATGTACTGTCCTAAAAAAGAAACAGGCTCCACATGTACAACCACAAGAAGGGGAAAGTTATATTCCATGTATACCCCAAAATAACAAATTAAAAATATATACTCATGTATATCTGAAAAGAATTTTAAAAGGCAAAAAAGAAACAGAAGTTTTTAAAAAGAAAAAAAATTATATCACCAAAGTCTTTTCCCCTAGTCAGTAAAATGAAAATGTATTTTCTATGGAAGAGATTTTATTTTCTTCCTAACAGTTCAAAGTATTACACAGTCAAATCCAGTTATTAGAAAAGTAAGAAACCGTGGCAGGAGGCTGGGAGTTGAGGGACAAACCACATTTTACTGAAAAATAGTTAAGATATCTAGTCAAAGAGTAAGAGCTCATTGACATCACATACTATTTTAAGTGAAGTCATACAGACAAAAGTTTTACTTTAATTTCTTTGATAAATGTTTATGAAGACAAGAACTGTATCTAAGATTTTAATGACCACAATCTTAGATGTTATTCAGTTTGTTAAAATACAAGGTCACAGCTCTAAACAGGTTTATTCAATAATGAGTCTGCCATTCATTAAATAATTTGCCCACACCCAGCATGTTTTTCTACAAGCACTATAATTAAACTCTGGCAATAAGCCACAAACCAAAATGGTGACTAAATTCCACTTTAGTTTACTCTTACACCAGACAATTCCCAACCCACTGGTTTATCTGGAAAAATGAACAGTGAGCAGCTAGTTCCCAAAGCAGTGGCAAATCTTTTCTTCTTTCTTCCATCATTTGTACTTTGTTTAATCACACACTTTATACACACTAGCAAGCTTCAAGATGACATGTCTGCTGAGCAGTAAATACCCATTTGTTTCTAAAAACTTGTTACATTTATATAGCAAATTTTTTCTGAAAAAGTCAAAGCACTTTGTAAAACCCCACCATCTCTCTGTAACAGTAAGTACTAACAGTAAGTACTAGGTGCCATGTACTCCATGGAAAGCCATCTTGGCATGGGCCAAGTCCAAGAGTAACTGCTGCAGTGAGAGTACAGACATTTTCTCACCATTGAATTTCAAACATCAAGCATGACTGGTATGGTAGAGCTACAAGGGACCTTGGAAATCAGTGGAATCTTCTACCCAATTCAGGAACTCCTGCTCACTGCATCTATCTAGATACATATGGGGAGAAGTCACAGCCCTACTGCGCTTTTGGGAACAATATGAAGGATCTGTGAGATTTAACTTGAAACATTTAAGTCAGTAATTCCACTAGTGGAATTAACTTATATTAAATGTATGTTGTTATATTTTTAATGCAAAATACTTAGGTATATCTGTGTGAAAATATAACAGCCCTCAGTGTGTACGAGTTCTGCATCTGTAAATTCTACCAACAACAAATTAAAAATAATCCTCCTCAAACTGCATCTGTACTACATACATTCAGGCTTTCTTCTTGTCATTACCCCATAAATAGTAGAGTATAACTGCTATTTACATAGCATTTGTATTATATTAGGTATTCAAAATAATCCAGAGATGATTTAAAGGAGGATGTACTTAGATTATGTACCAATACTATGCCATTTTATAGAAAGGACTTGAACATCAGTGGATTTATGGCACCCATGGTAGGGGTAGGAGCTGGAACAAATCCCCCATGAATATCAAGAGATGACATTTGTAACTGTCATTTTCTTAAATACACAGACATTAATCAATAGTCCTAATAAATCTCTCTGTTGGCCCAACAGATTTTTATATATTATATCTGGTAATGACTCTAGCAATTTGAAACAAAACCAGAAACAAAATAAACCAAGGCTGCTTGATTTTTCTTAATTTTTCCCTACCACTCTCTTCTGGCCCCTCCTTCCCAAAGGTCTTACTGATAGATAATACATGAATCACTTGAATGCCATCAAATGCCTAATCCTGCAGAAATCCCTTCCCACTTTGTTTTGATACCAGTGATTGAACTCAGGGGCACTCAACCACTGAGCTATATCCCCAGCCCTATTTTGTATTTTATTTAGAGACAGTCTCACTCACTTGCTTATTAGCACCTGGCTTTTTGCTGAAGCTGGCTTTGAACTCATGATCCTCCTGTCTCAGTCTTCTGAGTCACTGGGATTACAGGCGTGCACCACTGCACCCAGCCAGAAACTCTTTTGGACGTGATATTTCAATCACAATTTGCATCCATAAAATATAACTAAACAAATTATGTGATTTCAACAGTGACACTTTTTAAAATAATGGGTAGCATATTTGCTTGAGATGATACCATCATAAAAGTTAATTATTTTATAGTTTTGATAGCAGATAGGCTATCAAAATTTATTTATTAATTTTAAGTCTTTGTGCCTTTCTGTAAATTCTAGCTGACCCCAAATTGGCTAGACAATAACTAGCCGTTTAGACTTCTGATGACCATTACTCTTCTTAATGACCCGTTTCTCTCTTTCTTACTAGGCTGTAAGTAAATAGCCTGGGATAAAAGTAATACTGAGAATGGCATCCTTTCCTTTAATACTTAATTACTGAGTGCCTACTCTGAAGAAGGCACTGGTTGTAAAAAGGGAAGTTGGGGGGAAGAGTAGGACCACAGGCCTTCAGTCTTTATAGCCCAATACAGGAAAATCAGCTTCACACAGAGTCATAGTACACAAGAGAACATGTACCAGTAAGTAAATACCAGGAGAACTTGAGCAAGATGTCACATGGTTGCATGGGCATTCCAAGGTGGCTAAAATGATGATCCACATGTGGGTAGATAGCCACAGGAGAAAGAAAGATGTACCTAGAAAAGTGGCCTGGGGCCAGGTCACTGGGCTGGAGCTGCCAGCAGGGGTGGCTCAGCCTTTACTCAGCAGGTGGAAACTTTTGAGAGGTTACAGCTAAGAACTAGAATCAAGGCACCAGAAAGAATAAGATGCCTGACCACAGAGACAATCTGAAGGAGCTCTGGCAAAGGGCAATCACTAATGGCACTAGAGGATGGAGGGAGAGAAGAGGGGGTCTAGAAGAGTTCAGTCAAGAGCCCTTCTTGTCCCTCTTGCTTTCCATCTTCCTGCTTTTATGAGTGTCAGATACAGGTTCCTACCAGCTCTCCCTCCTTTCTCTTGCCTGCAGAGATGATCTAACCACCGATTCTTAGAATTTTAAAATCTGCTTCAAAGATAAACACTTCCAAGGAGCAGAGAATACAGCATCCCATTTTATAATAGCAACTAAGAAATAAACAGGGGAGAGGGCAAATAGTTTAAAGTCAACTCAATTATTCAAGCTCACAGTATAAAACTGACCTATAATCCCTAAACAACTGCCAGATCTATCCTGAGCCTCTCAGCAGTTTGTGTCTATGTTCTGCTTTTGATCCTCATTGAAGCATTTATCAGAGTCCCTCCTATATTGTTACTTATGTCTCTAGAATTCTCACCCTACTCAGGCAGTCACACCTCCTGGTTAGTGGGGGCTTTGTCTTATTTGCCTTTGGATCTCCTAAAATACCTACAAACTACCTCAAACTAAAAGGGCTCTAGATAAATGTCTATTGAGTTAAATTTGCAGGAAGCTTTCGGCACAGTCCACAGCTGGGGGCTGCTAGTAGCAGCAAATAGCAGCAGACCCTGGCGGTGGAGGATAGGAGGCTCTTTCTTAACAGACACCTGGGTCAACTCTGCATCAGCAAAAACAACATTATCATGGCAAGAAGCAGCAGAGGCCAAAGTTAAAGAACAAGAGAGTATCTATCTGTTCTCTGGTACCATTTTCAGTGTTAAACTCAGAAATGACAATTTCTCAGATATCATGCCCTTTACCACAGTAAGAAAGCCCTTTTTCTCTGAGTTTCAGTTATATGAAGCAAGTGCTTTACCACTGAGCCATGCCCTCCAGCCCAAAAGCCATCTCTTTGGCTAGGGACGTGGCTCAGTAGTAGAGCACTTGCCTAGCATGCACAAGGTCCTAGTACCCACAAGGTACTAGCACTTGCCTAGTATGCACCAGGCCCAGTACCACAAAAAAAGAAGCGGGGAAAATAAGCATCACTTTTAATAGAGCAAAAACACTGTGAAATTTGAGTGATACCATCAAAACATGTAATTTCACTGGGCGTGCTGGTGCATGCCTATAATCCCAGCAACTTGGTAGGCTGAAGCATGAGGAGCACAAGTTTGAGGTCAGCCTGGGCAACTTGGCAAGACCATGTCTCAAAAAAACAAAAAAGACTGGGAATATGGCTCAGTGGTTAAGCCCCCCAGAGTTCAATTTCCAGAACCAACCCGAAACAAAACAAAAAACCAAAAGATATAAGTTACACACCAACAACTGGGGCGGTATGAGACAAAGATGACTTAAACCCATATTTTCATCATTGAAAAGTATAGTGTATATAGCCTTGTTAAAGGGATGTGCAAGGTCCTCTTACTGAAATAAAAGGTGATCTGGACACTCTACAATAGAGCAGGATAAAAATGAAACCATGGTCATAATATCCCTGAGGGTGTGACTAAGGACTCTTTTAAGTAGACAGTTTTCTGATCTTAAACTCTGACAAAACACCCTAGTGAGGCATATGTTTAACTTCAAAACAGAATTTTAAAGCTCCATGCTTTCTTTCTTTTCACCTCTTGAGTAGAGAGGAAAGATGGTTTAGCTCATGACAACCTCAAAAGAGAGCAACTTGAGGCAAGCCAATTTAAAAAGGACAGTGGTAAATAGGTTGAGCATCCCTAAACCAAACATCCAAAATCAGTAATGCTCCAAAATCCAAAACTTTGCAAGCTTCCTATCAGTGCTCAAAATGGTTTGACTTTTAGAGCATTTGGATTTTCAAATTAGGAATATTCAAGTGATTAAAATCAATGCAAATATTATAAAAAATTTTTTAAAAGCCCCAAATCTGAAACACTTCTTGTCCTAAGCCATCTCAGATAAAGGTTCTCCACCTGCTGAAGAAAAATGCAGAAAGGAAACTGTGTGGCTATTGCTGGCAATTCCTTTAGCTGTGGAAGCTGTGGAGGCCAGGTATTGACTGAAGCCACTGCCTCAACTGTGTCACTTCTAACCCTACTCTACCTACCTTCAATCCATTTAGTCTGAATACCCACAACCACAGCTATTCAACTCTTCAGCTTCCTATTTAAAAAAAAAAAAAAAAGCTGCCCTCAAGTAATCTCTTCTATTGGCTTTCAAAATATAACCTGCTGAACTTCACACAAAATTAATCCTCCTGCTAACAACCTCAGAGTCTCTTCCATCAGGGCTTTGATTTCACTCAGTTTTCAAAGATGCTAATGAGTTTATAGAGACGTAGCCCACTTTCTTCCTAGATTCTTCTGGGACTCAAGGCCACGCAAAAGTGAGAATTTTAATAATATATAAAGATATATTATAAGCTGGGGACGGTGGTGCATGCTTGTAATCCCAGCAGCTTGGGAGGCTGAGGCAGGAGAATTGTGAGTTCAAAGCCAGCTTCAGCAAAAGCAAGGCACTAATCAAGTCAGTGAGACCCTGTCTCTAAAAAAAATACAAAATAGGGCTGGGGATATGTATCATTGGTCAAGTGCCCCTGAGTTCAATCCCCGGTACCCTCCCCCAAAAGATAGATTATAAAAATCAAGAAATAAAATTTAAAAAGCCAACCTATAAAACTTCCCAACTTACTCTGTGAGGACAGTATTACCACAACAATAAAATCAGACAAAAGCCAGATGCAGTGGCACATGTTTGTAATCCCAGCAACTTGGGAAGCTGAGGAAGGAGGATCACAATCTGAGGCCAGCCTCAACAACTTAGCAAGACCCTGTCTCAAAATAGTAATCTGGGTTTGTAATTCAGAGGTTAAGTATCCCTGAGTTCAATCCCCAGTACCAAAAGAAGAAAAAGAAAAGACCTCACAGGAAAGGAAAACTATAAATGAATATCTCTTATCAATGTAGACACAAAAATCTTCAGATAAATACTAACCAATAGAATACAGCAGCATATACAAATGATTATTCACTATGATCAAGTGAGATTTATCTCAGGAAGGCAAGGTTGGTTTAATATCACCAAATCAATTACTACAATATATCAGATAAGCAGAATAAAAGACAAAAATGTATGTATATGATTATCTCATGATACAGAAAAAGCACATAGCAAACCTCAACACACTTTCATGATACAAACACAGAGCAAACCAGGAATAGAGGAGAAATTATTCAATCTGTTCAAGGGCTTTTGTGAAAAACCCTCAGAAACATCATTTTCAACAGTAAAAGACTGAATCCATCCCCCTAAGACTAGAAGAAGTTAAGTCTTAGGGGGATGCTATTAATCTATTATATTATATATAATCTGCTATTAATACCTCTGTTCAATATTGTATTGGAGGCTCTAGCCAGAACAACTAAAAAGCATCTGATTGGAAGGAAGAAATAAAACAATCTCTACTTACAGATGATATGATCACACATACAGAAAATCTTAATGACTTCACAAATAAATATTAGGGGAACAATAAACATAATCATAAAAGTTGCAAGATACCACATTGACATATAAAAATCAACTGCGTATCTGTATACTTTCTAAAGAAGACTTAAATAAATGGAAAGATATCCTATGTTCCTGGGTCAGAAAACTTACTTTCTACCCCCCCCATACTTTATATTTATTTATTATTTTTATGTGGTGCTGAGGATCAAACCCAGTGCCTCACCTGTGTTAGGTGAGTGCTCTACTGCTGAGCCACAACCCCAGCCCAGAAGACTAAATTTCAAGATAGTAATTGTTCCCAAACTGATTTACAGATTCAACCTAATCCCTAACAAAATTCCATATGACTTCTTTGTAGAAATTGACAAGATGATCCAATAATTCATGTAGCAACATAATGAATCCAGAATAGCTAAAACTACTTGGAAAAAGAACAAAGTTGGGAAACTCACATATCTTCTACTTTGAAACTTACTTCAAAGCCACCACAATCAAAACAGTATGGATATCAGAGCAGACACAAAGATCAATGCCTACTTTATGTTAGGCAATGGTTTCTTAGACATAATACCAAAAGTACAAGCAACAAAAGAAATAATAGATAAAGTGGACATCATTAAAACTTTTGTGCTTCAAAGGATATAATAAGGAAAATGAAAAGACAATTCTTAAAATGAGAACTTTTTTTTTTTTGCAAATTATGTGTCTTGTATGTAGAATATATAAAATATTATTATAACAATAATAAAAATACTCCATTTAAAAATGAGAAAAAGAATCTGAATAAATATTTCTCCACATATGAAAAGGTGCTGAACATTACAAGCTATCAAGGAAATGCAAATCAAAATGACAATGAGATAGCACTTTATACCCAGTAGGATGGCTAGAATTAAAAAGAGATAGTAACAGGTACTGGCAAAGATGTGAAGAAATTAGAACACTAATACACTGCTATTGGGAATATAAAATGGTACAATCACTTTGGAAAACAGTCTGGCAATTCCTAAAAGATGCAAAAGTTACCAAATGACCCAGCAATTCCATTCCTAGGTTTATGTCCAAGAAAAACCAAAATCTGTACACAAATATTCACTATAACATTATTCATAATATCCAAAAATTAGAAACAATCCAAATGCCCATCAATTGATGAATGGATAAATAAAATGTGGTATACCTTTATCATGGGATATTTTTTGGCAATGAATTTGATACATACCATAACATAGACAAATCTTAAAAACATTATGGGAACTAAAATAAGTCCACCACAGAGAGCCACATAGTGTATGATGCTATTTATAGGAAATATTCAGAACAGGCACAAGAGACTGGAAGTAAAATGGTGTTTGCCTAGCACTAGGCAGGCTGAGAGGAAACAGGAAGTGCTATTAATGGATAGGGCTTCCTTTTAGGGTGATGAAAGATTAGAAAGTAGTCATAGTTTCACAATTTTGTGAACGTACTAAAAACCACTAAACTGTACAATGGGTAAACTGTATAGTATGTGAATTACTTCTCAATAAATTTTGTTTTAAAAACTACTTTACCTTGAAGGAGTTGGATCATCTTGACCAAGGCGTGACATAATATTTATTAAGGTGTTAATTCCTATATTTAAAAAAAACATAAATATATACACAGATACCATTAGAAGTATTCTAGGACCATCATATGGCACATAGAAAATGTTCTTACCCCAACTTGACTTTAAAAGGCTTAATATCTGCATGTCTAAACATCTGATAAACAATTATTTAAACACTTGATAACAAGAAATTTTTCTAAAATATTCATCTATCTTTATTATAAGGCTCTTCCCAAAGTGAATAACCTGAAGTTATTAAAAATGAATCAGGAAGCATTAGAGAGTGAGAAGATTATAGAATCAGTCAGGAAACGCAGGTCTGAAATATTAGAGTAGAATCTCAGAGTCATCCAAACAAACCTTTTTTCCGCATGTGCATGTGATGAACTTTTCTGTCTCCATATTTGGGCTGCCGAATTCCACAGTTAGATAAAGAATTCCTGGCATGATCAGGATTCATCCCAAAATTTAAATGATGACTTGGATGAGTCATGGCCAGCTAAAATTTCAATGAAATAAGTTCGGTCTTAAAAACTCAGCACAGAAACACCATCTTTAGATCGTCCTGAATAAAAGAAGAAAGCTGTCTATCCAAATTTATTTTTTGGGGGGTGGGGGTCACTGGGATTGAACCCAGGGATGCTTTATGACTGAGTCACATCTCCAACTCTTTTGTTTTTTATTGTCACACAGGGTCTTGCTACGTTGCTTAGAGCCTCATTAAGTTGTCAAGGCTGGCCTCAAACTTAAAATCCTCCTGCCCTAGCCTCCCAAATTGCTGGGATTATAGGCATGTGTCACCATGCCCAGCTCCAATCAGATTTTTAGCTTGAGCCTATTTCTGTAGGAGGAACCTCAAATAAATGTGAAAGGAAGGATTTGAAAGCAGCAGAAGCAACCAAGGTAGAACAAAAATCCTCATCACCTCCCAGAAGAGAATCTAATGCACCATTTGAAACCTGCAAGATAACTTACTTGTATTTTATTCAGGGAGTTCACAGGAGAGCAATTATTACCTGTAATAGACAACGATCCTGGAAAGTATATCCTATCAGCTTGTCCAGGTGCATCAGGCATTGGTGGTAGCGGATATGATGGGTCAAAACAGGTAGCATCATTGCATGCTAGGAAGAAATCAATATGTTTAACCCTGTAAAAATGCTTCATTTATTTTACAACAAACAAGAATCACTTTCACATGCCAAAATCCATCTTGCAAAATCCAGGAACAGTTTACTGGGCGTGTGGCATCCTGGAGAATCATCCACAACAGGTGATATACCATAGTTGTTAAGGGTCTAGTCACTGGAACCAGAATGCCTGGGTCTTAATCTTTTTCTGTCACTGTGTGACTTAAAATACATTATTTTACCTCTCTACCTCAGTTCCCATGAATAGTAAAAGGATTAAAGGAGCAAATACAAAAATCTCAGCCCTTATTCAAGTAGGAGTGGCTCTGGTTCCATCAGTATTCAGCAGGGTAGCCTCGAATGAGGCACATGCATTTCTATGCCTCCTGTTTCTAATCACAAGGGAATGGATTAGGATTCAGTCTTCTTTAGGGTGAAGACATTTTTGAGAATTGAAGGAAAATGACTTTTCCCAGGAAAATGCCCATATATACACAAACATGCAAAAGTTATATACAATTTTAATGTGTTCACAAACACCTAAATCCCATTATCTTTTAGGTGAAGAACCTCTGAACCAAATGATCTCCAAAAGCCACTCTAGGTTTAACATTTAATGATCTAACATTCCAAAGACAACTTTTATAAAACCATCAAATACAGTTAAGGCACCTGAGGACATGGAACTTATATTTTTTCTTTAATCACTTTTCATTTGGCTGTAGATTCCTTATTGGGAGATGATTTCATGAAAGGCATATTTTTTTCTTTTCTTTAATAATGTTTTCCTAGAACTCAAGAGAATGAAGGAATCATTCTTATTCATTAGAACCTGGAGGATGGGCACAGCCCACAAAATGATTGACATATGCTTTGTATCATTTCAGTCTTTGAAGTATTTTAAGCTGGCATTGTTTAAAAATACATGAAAATGGATTTGCTTGAAACTATAGAAATCAGTTCGCTAACTTATAAAGAAAGACTAGTTCTATCAAATAGGATCTCTAATCAACAGAAAGTCTTTCTTGCCAGCTCCATCCAATAAATATACATTGAGAACATCCACGTGCCAGGCCATACAATATAGTGGAAGATAAAAAGATGAACAGTTTTTGCTATCAAGGGCTTCAAAAAGATATGCCATTATGATCTGAGTTACTGGCACTTTGTCCACTTTGTTTTTACAAGTGCTATATTTAAAAACAACAATATGAACACAAAGTATGCATCCAAAGTATAGCATAGTTTTGCAGCCATTTAAACAGCATGAAGCTCAAGGGAGTTGATGCTGACGGCTCAAGGTGATGAGCCATGAGAACTACACAGAACAACTGCCTTTCTAAAGTATGGACTCAACCTGGCAAGCTGATTATTTCTAAATACCTCCTGAGAAATGAATCATTATCTGTCAGGAAAAAGTAATGCCTGCTTTAAAATTAATTGAGTATTAAAAAGGCACTATACACTTTAAGCCCAAATCTGTCTCACTGGAGGCCTACCCTTCTCATTCTAGTTCTACCTCTGGAAACAAACAGAACACATTTTGTGGCATGATCCCCCACCTTCCCTAGCTAACCTAAGCCTTATTTCCTTTAACCTTGCCTCATGTGAAACAGCTTTTGGTTCCTTCACCTCTTCCCATAAACTTGCTCTAAACATGGGCTGGGGATATAGCTCAGCTGGTAGAGTGCTTGCCCTGCATGCACAAAACCTTGAGTTCAATCCCCGACACCACCAAAAAAAAAAAAAAAAGAAAGAAAAAACCCAAAAGAAAAACTTGCTTTAAACAGAGCCAGTTTCTCCTTCCAAGTAGGTCTATATCCTCTGAGTACCATGGAAAGGTATATATGATCTGCCTCTATCTTGATTCCGACAATCATGTTTCAATGTTATCTACGAGACTGGTATAATCTCTAGTTCAGTTTTTAAAATTACCAATCTTTACAATGTTGAAATAAAATCACTGAGCATCATATTTTCCCTCAATTAAACAAATAAACAAACAAAATAATCCACTCCTTTGAGAGACTGTGAGAAAATGGCACTGCAGTTTTCAAATCTCCTTAAATTCTCCCAGGACAGTAGAGCAAATACACTAGCAAAAAACACCTCTGAAAAACAGCTAGGTCAAAACTAGATAAAGAATCCTCACAAACCATCAAATAAAAATCAGTGAGAAGAGAGAGCATGGGGGCCTCAGTATTAGCATGAGAGAAAAGAGGGAGAGTAGCAGGGCTCCTGATGTCCCTGAGTATAGAAGTACCACAAAATCAACAGCACATATTCACCAAAAATGTGAGCAAAACTAGAGAGAGGGCTGTGCACAAAATAATTCACAGGGTAAGAAAAGAGGCAGTTGAGCAGTAGTACTAGAGAAGCTTAGGCCCTTTAAACACTCCAAACTAAAAACTAAAGCTGCTCCCTTGCAGGCTAATGCTCTACCAGAAAGAGAGTGCTAAGAGTAAAAGGCATTGAACAGGAGAGAGACAATAAAGGGCAAAGGGAAGAAAAGGTCAAAATAAACAGAAGGGCAGGTGCCAGCAGGAGGCTGCATTTTCAACACTGCAGAAAGAACAGGAGGAACTCAAGATCCCTGAAGAGCTACTACCCTGGCTTACACCTCCTTCCTAAAAGTACTGGGAAGTATTTCACTTATTGTACTTAATTTATTTCACTTAAATAACTTAAAAGCGCAACAAAAGAGAATCAGGAGCAAGTCTCAAGCGAGGATTTTCTAAGGAAACAAATAGTTGGTGAGGGACAGATACTTTTTAAAAAAATATTCTAATAATGAAGGAAGACAGAATATCTCTTTGGCAGACCTCAATGAATTACTGGAGCATCTAAGTAATAATCCATCAAGGACTGCACAGAGACCACACCATTGCTTATGAAAGTCTTGCAAAAATAGTGAACTTAAAATCTGACCACTGCTGTCCAACAGAACTCTATGTGAAGTCAGAAATGTTCTATATCTTTGCTGTTACAAAAAAAAAAAAAAAAAAAAAAAGGGCACTAGCCACAGGGATCTGCTGAGTGCTCAAAATGTGGCTAGGACAACTGAGGAAATAAACTTTCAAAATTTCATTTAATTATTTTAAGTTTAAATAGCCATGTGACCAGTGGTAGTCTCAAACTGAAGTTTTAGATCTGCCAATTTAAAGGAAAAATAAGGGATGGAAGCAACGCTGAACGATATCATAAAGTTGCAATCAGAAAAACCTAGATCAGACCCTAGAACACCTATTCAACATGTGATCCATTTTCTTCAAGAAATATTGGCAAGGAGAAAAACGTGAGAAATGGAATGAAAATCTATAGATTAACAAGGCATTAACTAACCTGGTGTGGTGGTACACACCTGTAATCCCAGCTACTTGGGAGGCTGAGACAGGAGGATTACAAACTCAGGGTTAACCTCAACAATTTAACAAAACCTTGCCTCAAAGTTAAAAAATAAAAAAAGGGCTATGGGTATAGGTTAGTGGTAGAGAGCTCCTGAATCTAATCCCCAGTACTGAAAGAAAAAAATCTTAATTAATCACAACGCATTATTGTTGTTTGACCCTCAATTCAAACAGACTGAAATACATTTAACAATCAGGAAAATGTGAACAGTAGCTAGTTATCTATTTTATAGAAATGCTGCTGAGAATTGTTGAAGCTTAGTGATAAGTAGACAGTTCATTATACTCTCTAATCTTGTATATGTTTAGAAACTTTTCATTAATTCTCTATCAGACCAGTTAGCCATTAAACAAAACTTCTTTCCTTCCTTCACAAGTAGCACTATGTCTCCAGTAAAAAAACATCTCATGTAGTCCAAAAATCAAAATCCCTTTGTTAACTGTGTTTGAGGTCAATCACCCCTCAGAAGTCAAAATTTCCTTCTTTGTGGTGCTAATGATGGAAGCTAGGGTCTCACACATACTAGTCAAATACCACTGGGCTACATCCCTAGCCCTTTTTTATTTTGAGTCACAGCCTCACTAAGTTGCCCAGGCTGGCCTCAAATATGTCATGCTCCTTCCTCAGCCTCCCAAATAGCTGGGATTAAGGCAGGTGCCACCCTACCAAATTATGCTATGTCCATGTACAAACATACCACAATCAATCCTGCTTTTATACATATATGAACAATTATATACACATATATATACACATATATGTGTGTGTGTGTATATATATACACATATATATGAATAATTATAATTTACTAATGAAATAATAATAATAATGAAAGGGATATCAGTAGAGCAGGGCAAGCAGATCAGGGATTGGGAGGAGGGAGGGAGGAAAAAGGAAGGTACTGGTGAATGAAACTGATCCAATTATGTTATGTTCACATTTGAATACTGCATGATGAATTCCACTATTATGTATAAGGCACTAATAAAAGAAAAGTCCTTCTCCCTCCCTCCCCACAATCTAACTTAAAAAATGCTTCCTTCAATTTGTTGTCTAAAATCTCTTAATCCCTAGAGATGTTTCTTCTCTTTGATAAATCACTGAGCAAGAGTACGGGTCTGAAGACACATGGCAGCCTTCCATTCCATTTCAGACAGCCACTCCAGGAAAACAACACATTCATCAACTGATCTAAAACACAGCTCTCCCTCCACTCCAGTCAAACGCACCAGCACAGCGTATGCAGCTCCTCTTCTCCAAGGCCTACTATCCTCCTCAAGAAGTCAGTGTCCCCAGCTGTACGTCAGCCTCATACTCTGCATATGACCATAAGGCACAGTTCTTCACTCCTCATGAAGCTGTTCAGTGCTTTACACATATCTCCTCTTCAAGACAGCACAGGGCCAGGTGCCTCCTTCCACGGAAGACTCCATTTAACTTTCTTTTTTGTACTACTGGGGATTGAACCCAGGGCCTCACACACGTTAGGTGAGCACTCTACCACTGAACTACAACCCTAACCCTTTTTATTTTGAGAAACAGTCTTACTTTGTTGCCTAGGCTGGCCTTGAGCTTGTGATCCTCCTGCATCAGCCTTGTGAGTAGCTAGGATTAAAGGTGTGCACCACCACACCCAGCTCCATCATGTGTTCTTGGAACCCTTTTCAAAAACAAAAAACAGATCCCTATTCTTAAAGTACAGGTTCTATAATGGCCTGTTCCTTTTCTTCCTCTTCTAAGTCATCACGCTGCAGTTTTTTCCCAGTCTCAGATATAGGTTTTGATTTTGTTTTCTTCCACAATGCCCAGAATTCAGTAGCAAGAAGCAACAAACAGAAAATCCTTCGACAGTTTTTTTCTGAACATGGTGACAAGTCTGCATTTGGTTCACATATAACTACAGATTATAGCACCTGATCTGTTTTCATTCCTCTTTTAACATTGGCTGGGACATCAGTTGGAATTTCCTAGCCACCCAATAACCCTTGACAACTTCTCTGATGAGGAAAATGTACTCTGAGGTAGATGTTGGTACTTAGGTCACTCCACCTTATATTTATCACAACAGTTTTATCCCCTGCAGCAGCCAGACAGTCTCACAAGGTTTTTTGCCAGATATCTACTAGTAATTATTACCAGTAAAGAGCAATTCCTATATTAATGAACTACCAAATAGAAGGAGAAAAAAAGAAAAAAAACCCAAGGATTTCAAAGAAGCACTCAGTCTTTCTTCCCTTAAAACTAAGTATTAGCTCTTCTATTCACTGGTGTCAGGGTAATTCTAAGTATTCAGTGTATAAATTCATTTAACTTTTACTTCTCAAGTTACTCATTCTTATTTTCATTATCCATATTACTAAATACCTTTGTTTTGAAGGTTTTAAACCGCATTATTATATGCCATCTGCCATCTTATTTGAAGTACACATACCAAAAGAAAACATTTATTCCAGGATAAGAAATTAAATAACAGTTCCAAGGTGCAAACCAATATTACTTATAAACAACAAAATCATTATTTGTGCCTCTCTTAAAAAGCTGCCAACTTTACAAATAGTTTTTTGAATCTCTACAACCAAACTCATGAAGGACAACACAAAAGCCAAGTAAGTAATAAAAATGTTAACTTGTGCTGGGTGCAGTGGCGCATGCCTTTAATCCCAGCACTTTGGGAGGCTGAAACCAGAGTATAATGAGTACAAAGCCAGCCTCAGCAATGGTGAGGCACTGAGGAACTCAGTGAGAGCAGCTCTACATAAAACACAAAATAGGGCTGGAGATGTGGCTACGTGGCTGAGTACTCCTGAGTATCCCCGGTACCAAAAAAAATGTTAACTTGTATAATTGTGAGTAGTCACCATGCATTGGACTACAGAAAGGAGGTTAAGACAGCCCTTAGAAATAAGACTAAAAGCAGGCTACAAAATATATTCATAGTTTTATCTGATTTACACACACACAACCAAAAAAAAACTAGAGGGAACTATGTTGCCCCTTTTTGTTTATCTAAAGAACTTCATGGTAAAAAATCGAATCAAAATGTATAGCCAACCTCATTAATTTAGAGGCAAATATTATTGGTTGATTTGCCCTATCATTCTTCCCTACATCATTTCTACCTTACTTTAGCTTTTTGCTTTTAATATTAGAACTAGGTTGCTTGACTGTAATGAATGAGTTGATGAGTAACACCTCCAAATTCTCTCAAGGTGGCATCTCTATACATTAATGTTTTAAGTTCACTGCAGGTAACAAATCACTTTCACAACTTCCAGAATACTGACAGTGAAATTTTATTTCATGTCCAAGATAAATAAATACCTCATCTTTCACCCAAAGTTGAGAGCTACAGAATACCTCCAAGATGATTTGATGTTGATGTGTTAGAAGCTATTTCAAAGCAGAAAGGTGTTTTGGTTTTGCTTTTAATAGTTCACCCCCAGCCTCCTCAATGTCATCATTCTTGATTTCCTTTCCTCTCTCTCTCTTTTTTTTTTTTTTTTTTTTTTTTGCAGCACTGGGGATGAAACCCAGGACCTCCTACACACTAGGTAAGTACTCTACCACCGAGCTATACCCCATTCCCTTATATTTTCTTCTTTTTGGATTATATTGATTTTTCAGGTAGCTGGATGGCTCATTTTCTTATACAAACTTTTTTTTTTTAACAAACTACAAAGTAATTCCTTCTGTACAAATGAACTTACAGGCAGCAACTTAGATTCTCATTAAGTCATTTAAATGTGAAGGTAATCTTACTTAAATGTTAAAAAGACATCTACCAAGAGAAACAGGGAATGGAAGCATGACTTCTAAGAAGATAGCAGTTCTCTTTGGAAAAGGGGGAGTTATACAGAGGGAAAGTTATTATTAGATACGAAGTATTCACTTTTGCAGGGGATTAACCAGGATCCATTTTCTCTAACCATTAATCAAGGCAAATGAGTCCTTTTGCTTACCAACCCTGAGAAAGAATACAGAAGACAATACAGAGGAAAAAAAAGAGAACCTAGTTTTTAGGCTGTCTTTCTACTAGCTGAAGAGCTGGACCAAGACATCTGTGATATTGCTAAAGAATACAAAACTAAGCCTGGCGCAGTGGCACAAGCCTATAATCCTAGCACCTAGGGAGGCTGAGACAGGAGAATTTCGAGATCAAAGCCAGCCTCAGCAATGGCAAGGCATTAAGCAACTCAGTGAGACTTTGTCTCTAAATAAAACACAAAATAGGGCTGGGGATGTGGCTCAGTGGTCGAGTGCCCCCCGAGTTCAATCTCCAGTACCAAAAAAAAAAAAAGAATACAAAACTACATTGGAACAGATTACTTAGCATCTCTGTTTTACCAAAAGGAAGGATAAAAGAGTTTAATACTTTAAAAAGGGGGGAGGGAGGGCGCTGAGATTGTAGCTCAGTGGTACAGTGCTTGTCTCGTGTGCGTGAGGCACTGGGTTCAATCCTCAGCACCACATAAAAATAAATAAAGAGATTATGTCCATCTACAACCAAAAAATATTTAAAAAGTTCAGCAGAATAAAACTGGCTTAAGGACTGCTACATGGAGCAGAGAAATCAAGTAAAATGAGATACTCTCCAGACTAGCACCCAAACATCCAACGATTCATTGGACATTTTTTCCCCTCTTTTGTGGCTCCACAAGGGTTTTGTTTGGAAAAAATACTTCAGAGTTTATTAAAAAAAAAAAAACACAACTATAAAAACCACTATACTAGAAGGCTCTAAGTTCTTTCAGTTCTTAATGCATCACAATTTTATGAAACTTTGTGTGTGTAGTGCTGTGGATTAAATGTACTAGGCCTCAAAATGTGCTAGACAAGTACTTCTACCACTGAGCAATGCCCATAGACCCTAAAATGTTATGACTTTTTAAATAATGAACTCTGATTTACTTATCACTGAAATTACCAAACTTTGGTTTCATGGAAATACTAACAAATAGAAAAAATGGACAGATATGGCTTCAAAAGGTGCTGGGAAAGAATTGAAGCAAGAAAAATATTCACATCTCAAAGGACTGAGAGTAAAAAATATCGGTCAATTGGAAAAATAAGTGAGAAAATGTTGAATGTAATTGGCTACCACTGTAGAAAATTATTCTCAAACTATTTACTATAGACAATTATTCTCAAACTATTTAGCATTGCATTTATAATAGTTCATCTCAATACAAAAATAGTTAGCTTTGGACATCACTTAGTTTAAGAACTGCAGCAATACTTTCAATTATTGGATTGAACTGTACTGTTCAATATGATAATTAAATGGCAACATTGATTGTTCTCAAGAAATTCTTAATGATGAAATAAATATCTAAGAAGTTGCCTGAACTTATTACAATGCATGCTACCATCAAAATAAGTGGAAGCCTGAACTTATTTTTCCAAAAGACTGAACAAAGCAAATTGCATTACCTGACCCAGTCTACATACTCATTTCCTTTACTGTAATTCTCATGAAGTGCAACTAACAGCTATCTTAAAAGGCTTAATAATATGCTGGCTTGGGGGAATATCTAATCTAGTACAAATCCCATCCATGGGAAAGACAAAGATGCTCATTGATGAGTCAGTTATATGTGGCTGAAATATTTTTCTATTTAGTTTGCCAAAAGGAAAAAAAAATACTGTCATTTGGTTCAAATATGAAATGTATACTGATGCTGTTCATTAATGTTCTCAGTTCTCTGCAATATAAATTTGGGTCATTGATCCAGAAACTTTGTACACTCCAAAGGTCCCGTATGGCTGCCGGATTATCTCTTTTGTACAAACATCTACATGTGTGCTGCAAATAGGCAGGTGCATTTGAACAAGGCAGACTTGTCTTCATCCAAAGTAAAGAGACTGAATTAGTACATACACTCCTCCCCCCTAGCCCCCACACACAGACATGCACACACAACAGCACCAGAACAAACAACAAAAACAAAACTCAAACAACAGAAAACAATCCATGCTTCTTGTTCCATTTAGCCTCAGGGTGGTATGTTCCATAGAAACTTTTCAATTAGAAAAATTCCAGTGCCAATGCCTTTTAAAGGGAGAGAGAGATGGGCATAATTGTGTTCTCAGAAGTGTCATCACCTGACAGACATCAGAACGAATGCCAGTTTTCCAGAATCCTTGGCTACTTAGTTCCACAGTTACTTCTCGCCTCATTGTATTCTTCTGTCGTATTTTTTGGAGTGCTTCCTAGAAAAGAACTCATTATGATGAGTAACTTGACAGTTGTAAAGCAGTATTAAGCCAAACAGCAAGCATTAGAAAATAAGTTGGATTCACATATTCAATACTGTATTTACGATTCAGTACCATCCTTACATTCAGGCACTCAAACCTCTTTGTGCAAAATTATAATATTTTATTTAAAAATGAAGGCTGGGATGTGTGAAGCCATGGATATAAGGTGACCCTTCACGGTAACTATATAAGGAAAATTCTAAACCAAATCTATTAATTGGCACATTTGTACAAAATATGCCCTTTCACTGATAAGAGAAACAAAATGTGTTGTTTGAGATTTGAATTCGGCACATTAAAATTATATTCCTATCAAGCCTTATGTTAAGCAGTTCCATCTAAGAAAGACAATCACTTAATCTGCAACCCACAAATTCTAAAAACTGCCTCCTAATTTGCAAACTTTACACTACTGCTACAAGAGGACATTTAAAAAAAAAAAAAAAAAAAAGACAATGATCCAAAATTTCACCTGTGAGACTCAATCAAGAACTGACTCTTCCCTTTCACTGCCCTTCAGATAATTATAAGATATAATTTTATATTTGTACATATGCAGTTCAATAAAAAATCTCATAGGAATTCATAATAAACAGAAATCACCACAACCTCCACCACCAATCAAGATCCTGCTACAGGCCAAATACCACAGGAGAGATGTTAAATGGAGCATTTCAGAAGCCCACACACCCACCTTTTTCCTTGGGTGCATCAACACAAGGACATTTCAGTCAGCCTCTTAGCCTTCAACCGTCCTGTATAAAGAGACTGACTGGCTCAAGTCACAGTAAGTGACAAAACTGGAATTCAAATACTTTCCCCAGCCTCCAAGTCTTGCTCTTTTACTATCATAGTGGAATAAAACCTCACTGAGACAAAATTCTGTGTTGATAATGAATCCACTTTATTCTCAAATTTAAACTAAAACGTCAATCCTGGAATATAAGGATACAACTACTCACTAGTAAAGAAATATGGAATGTGGGATCCTTATAAAACAAGTTCACCCTGATAAACCAACAGAATTATGAAAGACCAAGAAATCTGAGTAAGACTCAATGCTGCATAATGTGTACTTTATAATCAAAGATAAGAGGCTGAATTAGCAAATTTTAAGCTTTCTTCAATTTCTATAAAAGATATATTTGATGGACTGGCAGCATAGCTCAATGGTAGAGCATTTGCCTTTTGTGCAAGGCCCTGGGTTGATCCCCAGCACTGCCAAAAAGAGAGAGAGAGAAAAAAGATTCCCAAAGGTAGTAATCCATTAAGAAACTAGCCTTTTTAGAACTAAAAAAATCCTTCTCTCTTGGATACCAGATTTAAAAGTAATTTATCTATTAATGTGGGAGGGGAATAAAGTTGGGTTTTTTAAAAAAGCATTTTTTATATTTTTTAGCTTATTCTAGAGTACAGTGTAATGCAGCAATCTTGAAATAAATGTGATGTTCATCATTAATCACCAAGGAATCAGGTTCAATACCAACCTCCCTCTGTGCCAACTTCTGTTTGTCAGTTTGTTTGACTTTGGGACTGTTTGCAAGGAGGTGGCGAAGTTTTACATAACTTTTCCACAGTTTCTGGTACCTACGGAAAAGGACAAGACAGACATCTCAAACAGAGAAGGCAATCTAAAGTGAAATAACCAATTATTTTAACAGGCCTGCTCAGTCACAAATTACATTCCTCTGAATATCCTTAATGGCCGCAAACCTTCATTCTAAGGAAGGATACAGTTTTGGGGTTGGAGGGCAGGATGGCAAGTCATCTGGAACCTGGTGATTAAGTAGATTATTGCTTATTTGAGTTGAAAATGAATGTGACTATAAAGACGAATCTCTGGAAACAATTCCAAAGAAGACACACAGAAATACTTTAGTCAATGGAAACATGTCCCCCTTCTCATTGTTATCTTTCTACAAGTGAATAATTATATTTAAATATGAAAAAGTTCCTTTGTTGAAAGAAAATCCCTTCCTTCTTTAATAGGGCTAGTCAGTTAAAGAGCACTGGAATAGAGAATCCTGTTTGTGGTGATACCCAAGCCACATAGCTGTACCCATTTTTTCACTGGCAAGGGAAAAGTTAAATGGTGTACACCAATTTGTATTTAGCATAATCATAATAAGCAATTTGTTGTAGCCAAATATGTGACAACCTGGATCAGTCTAAAGGATACTGTTAAAACATCTGGGAATGAAGAGAATATGCAGTCCATCAATCCACAGTCCTGCCATCTGAGTCCATGAGAGCCTAATCACATTCTACTAACATTTTTCTGAGAAGAAGGGATTTGCAAAAGATTTTCTGTCACAATGAAACTGCTCCTTTCTTGGCCTGAGCTGGGCGTCTCCTTTTTTGATAACATTTTTTAGAGAAAGGAGGAAAGAAAGAAGTACTTACACAGTGCCTGGTTCACTGCTTCATACTTTTATCCAAAGGGGGAAAAAAAAGAACAAAACCCTTTAGCCTCTTCTAATATATGTCAGCCAGAACTGTATTTATGAATTGAAAATCTCCCATTCCCTTTTCTCCCATCATGAATCGTTTATTTTAAAAAACTAAGTCAGGAAACTGTCTGTTTAACAGGTAGGAAATCCAAACACTTCTGAAGAATATAATGGTACTATCTCCATTCCCACACATCCTCATCTTCTCCCAGAAAAAGACTAACATGCCAGATGGAAAAACCCAAATGTACAAAGTAACGGCACTTAGAGTAGGATATCATGCCTCCTACTTTCAACACAACCCTTGACTCTGCATGGAGTCTTGACTTCTTATTAAGATGCCCCCCAAAATAGAATTGTGCATAAATTCAGCAGTGCTAGGAACCAATATGGTGCTACTTTCCTCTAGAGGGCACTGAAAAAATAAAAAATAACAACAATAATTATTATAATGACAAATAAAGGAAAGCCTCTTAAAGTTTAAAACCATATAGGACTCATGCTGACCAAGATTGCCAAGGATAATCTATTTTAATAATAATTTCTGGCAGTCAAATAGGTAGAGAAAAAAGTCATTCTTCAGGAACTACCATTTGGTAACCTAAATTTAGAACATGGCTCATTTTGATTCTTAATTTTTAAAAAGGAAAATGTCCACTAAAGGGTATTCCTCTGCTAATTCAGCTGTTAGTAGAAGGTGAAAGTGGCTAAGACAAACACTGAGAAATATCTTACTGTGGGTCTCCTGCATAACTCAACTGTGCAGGGCGTATCCCAAAGTGGACGATAATCGGAAAAGTAATCACATCAGGGTTGAACTGCTCACGATCTAGTTGATCGATGCGGACAGAGCTTGGTTTCTAGAAAAAAAAATCAAAGCCATTTATTCCCATAAGAAGTCTTGAAGTATTGACTTTAACCTAAATAGGGAAGGAATTAATCAGATTTTTTTCTAGGAAAGCCTTGTCCCCAAAGGGAAAAATGTCATTTAAAATCCTTTAATCATAGCAGCTATACTATATAAAAACTATAATGTCATCCCTGCAAATGAGTCTATGCCATTTGGCATAATGAACAATGATTTTATCCCTTTTCTGCAGTCCACACAGAAACCTTTAAAAATTAAACTTTTAAAAAGACACCTACTCACATATACTTTTCCTTATCCTCTCCAAGGCACCAGGGAAGGATTCCACATCACAGTGAAGAGATGTGCAGGCTTTCACTGCTTTAATTTCACATTTCAAATGAATGGCTTATTTCTACTTAGGAAGCACAAACAGATGCCTCTATTTAATGTCTTTCCCCCATTAGTTCTCAATTTACCTTGTACATTTCCTTAATTTTACACTTTTAAATTAGAATGATGTACAAAAGTCCAATAATTAAGCTTTTCTTATCATGTCCATGCAAAACATTTTGTATTCTTTAAAATATTTTTTTGCCAATGGACCTTTATTTTATTTATTTATATGCAGTGCTGAGAATCGAACCCAGTACCTCATACATGCTAGGCAAGTGCTCTATCACTGAGCCACAACACCAGCTCCATTTTTGTATTTTAACAAACAGCCTACTGTGTTTTATTTCCCTTCATGTCTAATAAGGAAATAAGTGAATGGATGACTCCTTCTACACCATGTGTGAAATATCTTTCATACTAAAAGTTTAAATTTGCAAAAAGATGACAAAAATCATGGAGAATGTGTCTTAGCAACCTCCTTGCTTATAATCAACTCTCAGGGTAGTCCCTAACTAGTAATTCATTTCATGTACAAGATTGTAGGGTATTTGGCTCAGTTACTTCAAAGGCTTCGGCTGCAGAAATGGTAAGATACAGGAGCAAATAGGCTGAATTCTGTCCCACAACAGTACCCACAACTAGTCAGTGGCCCAGTTTGTGTGGAAAATCGGTGTTGGTTCTAATGCTAAAACCAGGAAAATCATCCCACAACTGGGACAAGCTGGTCCTTTGCCTACAACTATAGCCCTGATCAGACCCATCATCTGACAAATACAACTATGTGACAAAGAGGATAGATTTGGGTAAATTCACCCCACATTGTTAAAAAAAAACTCAAACTTGTTTTATTTAAAAAATTTAAATGTAATTCAATAATCAAAATTTTACTTGGTACCTGATCACAAAATTAAGAAATCAAAAAAATTTTGTTCGTAGGTAAACGAATATCAAATTTTATTTCGATATCCATTAGCAATAGAGTAGAAACATGTTACTTAGGTCTAAGAGTTGTTTTTATTATTGTATACATCAAAGTGGCAGGCTACATTTTTATAAGAGGAATTGTATAATTGAAGAATATCACAGAGATTTTTACATTTCTGTGATTTTAAACACAGAGTAAACAGTGATTTAAAATATAGTAGCCAGGAACTGTGGCACACTTCTGTTGTTTACTCAGGAGGCTAAGGAAGAAAGATCACTTGAGCCCAGAATTTCAAGCCAATCTGGACAAAAGAGCAAGACCTTGTCTTTATTAAAAAAAAAAAAAAATCTATAGTACATCTAAATTTTGGGGAGTGAGGGAATAAATAAGTTCTAGACTCTGACCACACCCTTCAACATCTATCATACTATCTGTGTAAGAACCAAAAATATTCTCCACTAATGACCAAAGTATTCCCTGGTGAGGTAAAGTGCTTAGGGAGGAAAATTATTTTTTTTAAGCTCTACAGCAATGAAGTATTCAATGTGACCATAATGGCTTGAAAAATTTAACAAATTTCCCAACATCCTTGCCATTGGGCAGTCTTTCAAAGCAAGTACCACAGAGGATAAAATGTACTGTCATTCTACCTTAACCTCTGAATAACTTTATACTTCTCATGAGGATGTAATGGGAAGATGTTAACATGATATTAAACTATCTTTAAATAAACACTAAAAAACATTAATTTCAATATGGTCCTGAGCCTAACACCCAAACTTACCTTTCCTAATTTACTACTCATTATTTTCCAATATAAGACACCATGATATTTCATTCTGACTAGTCTGGTTTCTTCACTATCTTCAAAACTGACCTAACACCATCAGGATGTACGTTAATTATGCCAATAATCGATATAGTTTCTTGATTTCTTTGAGACCTCACCATGGTGTTTATGAAGCCTCCCAGTCACCTCTGCTGCCACTACAGGCTTTACTGACTGGTCCACTAACTCAACCATCATCACGGACTCCTGTTATATGTCTACACATATAGACTACTACTATAGTCTATATGCCTACACATACAGAAAACTACTCAGTTTTCACCTGAGCAAGTGTCATATATAATATGTAACCTTCACTAGCACTGGCTCACACAGTGGTCCCTCAACTAAATGATGATAATCAAGACAAGTAATGTCATCTATGCCATGAACTCATAAATAAGCAATGGATGATCAGCAGCACCAGGGGATTTTTAAAGTTGCAAATTTCCTCTGTCTGGAGCATAAGAGATGGGGCCAGTCAGGGCATACTTAGTTCTTTTCCAAAGCTCTCCAACTGATAAAAGGATTTCAGGAAAATTTAACTATGCCAGAGAAGAAAGCCCAGGGCAATTATGTTCACCAAGTGTCCACTACAGAACAACCAAGATGAAAGCATATGTCTCCCACCACCATCAACCCCACCCTCTGACCCAGCTCTGAAACTGACAAGAAATAAAAATATATGTAGCTGTTTAAAGAAAACTAAATTTGTGGTCTTAATCACATAGTACCACTATATATTTCTTTTAAAGTTACTTTAATAATTATTTATGTGGCTTAAGAGTATAACAATAAAAACTGTATTATTTATTGTATTATTTTTCAAGTTTTAAACAAGTCTTATGCTTAAACTTATTTTTACTAAACTATTTCACTTTTTGGATTTACAAGCAGCAATGTTTTTTGTGCAGCTATTAGTTTTAATGCAATAAAAAGTAATGCAGTTTATATTGTTTTGAACAATTGGCAGTTTAAAAGAAAGCTTTTTAAAAATAGCTTATTCTGTCTCTTTACACAGATTAATTCTCCATTTCTGCAAAATTTTATAAGATGAAATAACATGTTACAGAGAAGAAAAAAATCTATGAAATAAAGAATATGCTATATTTTATATAAATGAACAAGTTTTTAAATTTCTCTGCTTTTCATCTTTATATATTTATTTTAAAACTTAACTTAGGGGCTGGGATTATAGCTCAGTGGTAGAGCGCTTGCCTTGCATGCGTGAGGCACTGGGTTCAATCCTCAGCACCACATAAAAATAAATAAAAATACTGTGTCCATCTACAACTAAAAAAAATTTTTTTAAAAATTAACTTCGAATCTACTTTTTAAAAAAAATTACGAAGTAAACTAAAGTAATGGTAAATATTTGTAATAATAGTGGCAAAGGATCAATAAACAAAGGACAAATACCACAAAAGAAAATTACACAAAGGATATTTATAGGCAATTATCTAAATAAAAATATATAGACGATAAACATTTAAAGTATCAATTTTCACTAGAAACCAAAATAAATACAAATTTTAAATAATAACTTTTCCCCCCAGCAAAGTGGCAAAGTTCTTTATTTATTTATTTATTTTTTAATATTTTTTAGTTGTTGATGGACACGATGTCCCTATTTTATTGCTTTGTATGTGGTGCTGAGGATCGAACCCAAGGCCCCACACATGCGAGGCAAGCGCTCTACCGCTGAGCCACAATCCCAGCCCAAAGTTCTTTATTTTTTTAATCTTACTTTGTCTGGAACTGGGGATTGAACACAGGGACACTTTACCACTGAGCTACATCCCCAGCCCCTTTTTATATTTTTATTTTGGACAGGGTCTAATTAAGTTCTTCAGGCTGGCCTTGAATGTTTAACCCTCCTGCCTCAGCCTCCTAAATTGCTGGGACTAAGGGCATGCAGAACCACACCTAGACAAAGTTCTTTAAACCAGTGTAACCAGTATGAGAAAAGGAGTACTCTCCTGTATTCCAGGTTAGAATATAAATTTCACAACCCTTCGGAAAGGCAATTTGCAATATGCACCAAAAAATCTTAAGGCAAGTAAATGTATTAATTAGGTGAACTGATTACTAAATATGCCTAAATTATAATATTTTCTGATTAGTAAATATTTTCTGTGATCAGTAAAAATTTTCTGATTAGTAAATATTTAAAGGAAAAATTATTCAAAGAACAAGAAACAATAAGCATTTGATGCTTTTAAAATGTACTGAATTTTGCAGGCGGGCGCGATGGCACACGCCTGTAATCCCAGCACTTTGGGAGGCTGAGACAGGAGAATCGCAAGTTCAAAGCCAGCCTCAGCAACGGCAAAGCGTAAGCAACTCAGTGAGACCCTGTCTCTAAATAAAACACCAAGTAGGACTGGGGATGTGGCTCAGTGGTCGAGCACCCCTGAGTTCAATCCTCAGTACCAAAAAAATAAAATAAAATAATAATGTACTGAGTTTTTGTTGCTGTTGTTTGTTTTTGGAAAAACATCCAAACCTGGAAAAAAAGCCAATTCAGTGCTCAATGTGTGAGTTACCAGAACATACCGTCCCAGGGTTGGTAACAATCATGCCTTTGCATTCTTCTGCATATTTCTGCCACTCAAGCTCCTCCCACTGAAGCATATTGGCAATTTCCTCCTCAGGTACCAGGGCTTTGCTACACCGTAACAGGTAGAGAAGAATCTGATGCATTGACAACACTTCCTTGCCTCCATCTTGGGTGGGGGTGGAGAGAGAGGGGGAAAGTAAGGCTCCGAATTAATAGCAATCCTCAGTTGAACAAGGAAAAGAAAGACAATGGGGGAAAAGAGCATGTATAAGAAGTAACTTAAAATTTACATTGTTAGCCAGGTGCCAAATAATACGAAAACCATTTGTTTCATCGATGAACAGTGCTCATAAACCATCTCATTTACTAAAATGGTATAAATGATAAAGAGCTTCATTTATGAGGTATGAATTAAAAAAATAAAGATGTCTGCCTAAATAAATTTAAAGCCACCTAGCATAAAGAACTAGAGTTTATAATATATAGAACCATGTTATGTCTTAAATATTTTATCATTCTTTCTAGAGTAACAGATGAAAGCTCTTTAGAAGTAATGTTACTTGTCTTGAGGAAATTCTAAGCTTTTATGATATATTTATGGATGTTTTCAATAAGCCATTGTTGCATTATGGTCTAATTTTTTGGTGCTAATGTGCTGCACCTGCCGCGATGAATAGAGCTAAAGAGCCGGTACTAATACTGTGGAAGATCATTATGGAGTTAGTACATAGAAATAATACCAAGTGTTGTGTGTCTTACACAAGCATATATCACCAAGTACAGAGGATAAAAACAATGAAGGACATAACTTAAGTACCTTAGAAAAAGACAATCAGGTACTTGATGAACCAAAGACTTCCATTTAATTTGGGCATTAATGTGAGGTTCTGCCTCCTTTCAGGTTTTTGCTTCTTGATCACCATGGGCAACCACCTGCTATCACTTTTCTTTGCCTACTCCCACCCAAAAGAAGGACAAGAGCCCTGAAAATTTAGAGAACAATTACCACCCTTTCCCCATCATGAGCTATGCTTCAAGCTGTGGTATAGGGCCAAACACTTCAGGGAGAAACAAGAGGAGCAAGAGCAAAACATGGTGGGGATGGGATGGCACAAAACAGTGTGTCCTATTTGGGTCACAGAAACTAATAGACCAGGAATCTTGGGTACTAGAAAATGCAAGAGGGTAAAAGATTTTAATATGAGCTGCTGTGGGCTGAGAATTTGAAAAGGCCAATACCTTGAGATAAAAAAAATCAAAATTCCTTTGAGCTGTGTTTCTCTACCTCAGATGCTACTGTGGAGCTGGACCACATTGCATATATGTAACATATATGGTGCAAACATACATATAATATACATTGTACACGTGCAAAGGCATTCATTCATTCATCCAAATACTCATTCATTCACAAATATTTACTAAGCACTAGCAGGCAATATGTTAGGACCTGGACTCGCAGCAGCGATCCAAACAGCCAAAGCCCTCTGCCTTCCCAAAGCTCATATTCCAATGGAGAGGAGAGACAATAAAACAGCACTACATAATAGGTCAGGTCAAGATGAATGTTATGAAGAAGAACCAACCTAGGCAAGGGACTAGAGCCGGAAGTAAATAGATGGTCAGGGAAGGTGTCTGAAGAGGTGGTGTGTGAGGAAGCGACACATTAAGAGTCCACCATGACATTTCTTAGAAGAAATAGCAAAATCCCAAAGGTGTAGTAGGATTGGTGCATTTCAGGAACTGCCAAGAGGCCAATATGGAGTAAAATGAGAAGGAAAGAGTGAGAGGGCAGCAGGGAAGTTAGACTTTGCAAAGTTTTATAGAGCTCACCAAGAGCACTGGATTTCATTCTGCAGTGGGAATATATGTTTTGCCATCATGTGCCAGATGCTAGGAGAGATCCTATGTTGCAATCATGACCCACTCAAGAAAAAGAAAAAATACATAAGCTTAGGCCCTCTCAAAAAGTACATAAGCTAATAATGATTAATCACAACAGTCCCCAGAGAATTTATGTAGATAACATTCTGAAAAATAAACTTTTCTTACTCAAAGATAACTAGGCCTCTAAGAAATTAATTGTCCAAGAAATGACAAAATCGCAAAATATTGTTTTCATGTTATTATTGTTGTTCATAGCAGTGACTTTGGGGTGGAGGGTAACTAGCGATTGAACCCAGGGGTGCTTTACCCCTTAACCCTTTTTATTTTTTACTTTGAGACAGGATATCACTAAGTTGCTTAGGGACTTGCTAAATTGCCAAGGCTGGGCTCAAACTTGTGATTCTCTTGCATTAGCCTCCCAAGTCACTGGGATTACAGGCATGTGCCACCATACCTGGCTACATAGCAGTGCAATATTTTTTTGCCTCATCACAAAGCATCTGTCTTAAAAACAAAAGTCACCTTTGATTAGCAAATCCTCAAAGTGTTATAGACTATGTCCCTTTAAAACTCATATGTTAAAGTCCTCACCCCCAATGGGATAGTATTAGGAGGCAAGGCCTTTGGGAGGTGATTAGGCCAGGTAAGTGGAGCCCTCATCAATGGGATCTGTGCTTGTCTGAGGGACAAGAGACAGCTTGTATCCTCTTCTTTCCATTATATAAGGATACAAGGATAAGATGGTTGTCTGTGAAGCAGGAAGCATGTCCTCACAGGAACCTGACACCCTGATAGATCTCCAACCTCTAGAACTGGGAGAAACAAATGTTAACTGTTTGTCACTCAATTCATGGTACTTTTGTTCTAGCAGCACAAACTAAGACACGTGGCTAGGAGCATATTTCTGAGTTAGTCTCAAAGTGCATTTCAGTCTACCTGCATGTGACATATGCTATTCAATCAATGATGTCCCCCTCCTTTGCTTTTAAGGAGCACAGAAAACCCTTGATGCCCTTCTCAGTCTGAGTCCTCTGCAATCTCTAATCTTCTAGGGAGCCTGAGATGAAGCAAACAAGAGGAATTCTAAAGCCAGAAGGTAACCATACCCTGCCTGCGCATACAAATAGAACATCAGAATGAGGGAAACTTGAGAGTCTTGCTTGCACAGAACTGCCACATGAACTAGATTTACCAGGAGAAAAGGAAAGGCCACACCAGTAGCTGGCTTGTAATCTCTAAACTGTGGTGAGATTATTTCAAAGTACTGGGGATAATGGAGTTACATTACTAGTCTAATATACTTAAGGAGTAGAGTATTGTTTTAAGAATTTTTTTAAAAATTCATATTTTATGGAAGGAGTATTAGGGGACAGATAGATGAGAATGGTGGGAACCCAAGGTTAAGAAAATAATTTTATAAAATGGGTTCACTGTCCCAACGCCACATGCTTTCTTTGCCAAAAGCAATCCACCTGCAACCCTGCCTGGCCTAAGTGGACAGGATATGTCACATTCCTCAGCAAACTGAACAATTGTGCTCCTCCACTCTGGGTTGCTAACAACCTCCATGCTCTTGCTCTCAGTCACATATACATAGGGAAAAAAGAGAAGACAACGATTAAAGAGCAGGGTTCTGGAGTCTATAAGAAAGCAAGTCACACCCCCTCCCATAGGTTTTCAGCTCTGAGGCCCCCTTCTCTTCAGAGAAGTCTATTTCTATCACTTGCTTAAATAAAACTTGCTTTCTATGCTCCCCTCAGCATCTCTTGGGTATTTAACACAGGGAACAAGAATCCATTCCCAATCTGCATTGGACCTGTATCAGGAGGCACACAGAGGAAGGAGCAGATACTTATAGATCCAGGTATACAAACAGGACAGACTCTCTACAAGCAGTTATGGCTGGCTGACTCCACAGTACTTCAGATAAAAGTGAAAAGAGCTAGAGGCATCGAATTTAAAGTGAAGAGACTAAAAAAGCTATCAGGAAAGAGGAATACTCAAGCCTACAAACCAAGGGTCTCTTAAAGGTTCCAATTCCGTGCTAAATGAATGGTATAGAAACTGCCCAATTTAGAAAAGTAAGACTGAGTTCTATAGCAGCTTAGAAAAAAGACATAAAACAAATGAACATAATGTGCACATCAGGTGCAACTCTAAATCCAAGCTAAAAGCTGCTAAATATTTTACCTATCATGGTTATTTATCACTGTGAAAAAGGAGAAACTCAGGACAGACAACCTGAGGTGAAACATGTATCAAGGAAGGGGGATTGTGACTGCCCCATATTTGGTACTGAGGCTCAACCTTCATGGAGATATAAGAAAAAGTAGATGAAATCATAGTCCTGCTAGAGTCCATAAAATAAGCATGGGCTGTGTCCCTCACACCAAGCCTGGTAAAAGAAGACACCCATAAATGTTTGTGGAATGACTTTATGAAGCAGATAAATAACATGGCCACTTGCTTTCAGACTACCATGAATCTATTAATGTTAATGAATTGCCTCTTTGAGTTTGTCTGCTCTGCTACATGTTTATGTTGGGGATTTATGGAACTATGTCACTGAGGACTAGTAAGTAATTTTTATCTCATTGGCTGGGATAAATAGGACATGATATAAATGAGAAATCAGAGCGGGTAGGCTAAGGTTAGCAGGAATTCTGCCAGCTCTGGGACTGGAACTGTGACAACGGCTCATTATTCGGGAAGAACTGGAGTTTGTGTTTCAGGGAATGAATCTGGACAGTCATTAATGAACTGACAGACTTTATAAACTGTTTCTTAGAGACTCAATTCTCTGAGTTTATACTGCTTAATTATTTATATGGTTATTTGGAAGAAGAGGAAATTTTTTTAGGAATTTGTGTTAAGTACATGTCTGCTTAAACAAGTATTTATCAACTGTATAACACTTAATTTTAAGGAATATAAAAATACCTTCCCTTTCCCTACACTGAGAATAGCTGAATAACTGCATTAACTGCATTACTACATTTTCTGCATATTCCTACCAAAATGACCAGATAAGATCTTATTTTATAAAATTTGAATTAACAACATGTATTTTCTAAATTTTCCAAATAAGAAGTTCTATTTTTCAAACTACAGTTGTCTCCTAGAAATTTTGAAATCTCTCTCACTCTCTGGCTTCCTGCCAGTCATATCTGAGAACTACTGCTCTAGACGGGGTGATTTACAAATATGAATTTACTAGATAGTCAATTTGCAAAAAAAGGATTTTCAGTGCTTTAATAGAGTAATGATACAGGTAATGAATAGGTTTTCCCTTAGGTGCAATCTTACTATCTTGAATTATGCTCTGCCCCAGGCAGTTCCAGTCAGATAAGACCTTAAGCTGGATCTAATTCCTATCAGCTATTTTGTAAGCAAAGGGAAGAGTGAGATAGAAAAGAAACAAAAATTTGAGAAAATTCTTTTTTTTTTTTTTTTTTGGTACTAGGGATTGAACTCAGGGGCACTTGACAACTGAACCACATCCCCAGCCCTTGTTTTGTGTTTTATTTAGAGACAGAGTCTCACTGAGTTGCTTAGCGCCTCGCTGTTGCTGAGGCTGGCTTTGAACTTGCGATTCTCCTGTCTCAGCCTCCCAAAGTGCTGGGGTTACAGGCGTGCGCCACCGCGCCCAGCTGAGAAAATTCTTAAAATCTCAATAAACTGGTTGCTTTGTGATTTGGCTTTTGGCAAACTGGCCTGCAATGAATAATCCCTTGTTTAAATTATCAAATTTAATTTTATAAATTTGCATAAAGCAACTGAAAGAGTTGTCTTCAAAATGAGTAAGGTGAGCAACTAGAGAAAAATTATAAAGACTGATAAAACTTGAACATTAGATATTAAAATATATTGACATTAATACAAAATGAGAATGAGAAGACCATGAAATACCTGGAATATCTAAAAGGCTATTCATTCTCAAAGAAGCTAAGGAACACGCAAGTAACAACAGTGGCATTACTTTTTGCTTCTCAGATGGACAAAATTATAAATACTAGCAATATCCAGCTTTGGAAGGTGATAGAAAAAGCATGCTTTTTATAAAAACTATTAGTCAGAACTACAAATTGGTATGTTCTTTCTAGAGAGAATCTGGTCAGCTTTCCAATTTAAAATGTGCATACTATCTTAACAAGTAATCTCACTTCTAGAATCCTACCTTAGGAAAACACACAAATCCAAAAAGATAGATGCACAGACTATACCTGAAACATTTATATGCAATGGAGAAAAAAGAGAGACTTTCAGAACATTCATCATTAGAAGAATCATTTAAAAAAGTAATGCCATCTATAATATGAAATGCTATGTGGGTATTAAAGAATGAGGCAAGTATTTATACAGAAAATGTCTGAACTATTTGAGTTAAAAATAGTTTAACTGTGGCTAACTGTGTAACATGTTTAGAGTTACCCCACTTAAAAAGGTAGATTAAAACAAATACAAATCAAACCACTTAAAGCACCTATTCATTTTCACATGTACAGAGGGAGTGTTACCTCTTTTATTTTATTCTTTGTGTGTACACACACAGGCACACAAAACCTGACTAAGAGCAATGGACAGAAGCAATTCGAGGAAGAATGGTCTTTTCAATAAATGGAGCTCAGTCAACTGGATATCTATATTGAAAACAGTGAGCTCTAACCTCTATCTTATACCTATCATAAACACAAATTCCAGATAGATTAGATCTAAAAGTGAAAAATGGGAGTAGCCTGATAATATCAGGATAGACGAAAATTTCATAAATAAGACACAAAAGATCATAAAGGAAAATAATTTATAAATTGATTACACTAAAAAATTCTTATTCTCAAAAATCACCATTAAGGGCTGGGGCTATAGTTCAGTAGCAGACCATTTGCCTTGCATGTGTGAGGCACTGGGTTCAATCCTTAGTACCACATAAAAATAAACAAATAAAATAAAGGCATGCTGTCTATCTACGACTACAACTAAAATTTTAATCATCATTAAGATCATCAAAAAGCAATCTACAAAGATGACACTGGCAATATATATTTCTGACAAAGAACTCTTACACAATATATATTTTTAAACATCTACAAATCAATGAGAAAAGGTAAATATTGTCCAATAGAAAAATGGGCAAAAGACTTGAACACACACTTTAAAATGACAATATCTAAATAGTACATACGTAAAATGATGTATCAATCCATTAGTCATTAAAGGCAAAATAAAACCATGTTAAACATACCACAATGAATTCCAATTATATTTATAATTATAATACACTAATTAAAATAATAAAAAAATAAAAATGTGGTATTTCTGAATACCCACTGGAACAGCTAAATTGAAAAAGAAAGGCCTGGTGATATAGCTCTGTGGTAAAGTATGTGCTTGTTATGCATGAGACCCTGTGTTGATCTTCAGCAAAAGAATGGAGAGAGACAGTAAGAGAGAGAAAGGCTGCCCAGTGTTGAACAGAATGTGAAATAACATGAATTTTCACATACTACTAGTGGGAAGGTAAATGCTACAATCATTTTCAAAAACTGTTTAAAAGTAACTATAAAGTTTAATATCAAAACGACCAGTTTCCACTCCTAGGCATATATGCAATAGAAGAACATATGTGTGTGTGTGTGTGTGTGTGTGTGTGTGTGTGTGTATATACATACACATACGTATATATATGTGTGTGTATATATATATGTGTGTGTATATATATATACACATACACACACACTCACAAAAATACATGTACAGGTCTTCAGTGAATGTTCATATGCTATTTATAAATATAAATATATATAAGAATGTATGTGTATATATATATATACATAAATATGGAATCTGAAAATGCCCAAATATTCATGCATCATAAATAGGTTTATTTTAATTTAATCATACCATATAAAACTAAACAGCAATGAGAATGAGCCAACAATAGATAGCTCTAAAACACATTAAATAAAAAACAGAAAGCCAGCCGGACATGGTACCACACACATGTAATCCCAGTGACTTGGGAGGCTGAGGGAGGAGGATTACAAATTCAAAGCCAGCCTCAACAACTCAGGTCCTAAGTAACTTAGTGAGACCCTGTCTGAAAATAAAAAATAAGAATGGGAGCTGGGGATGTAGCTCAGTGGCAAAATGTCCCTAGGTTTAATCCTCAGTATCAAACGTGGGGGACAGAAAAAAAAGGGAATATATAATTCTAGTTTTTTATAGTTAAAAAAACAGGTAAAAGTAATAGTGTTTCAAGACAGAATAAAAACCTGTAGGTTTTTATTACTTTACTTAGTGCATTATTTCCACTGACTCTGGGCAGCAACTGCGTTCAGAGAGGGTTCCTGGATGCTGGTACTTGATCTGGATGCAAAGCACATTGTCATATTCACTTTGAAAATTCACTAAATCCTATACTTGTGTGAATTTTTCAGTATTTATGTTTTAGTTCTACCAAAGGTTTACTTTAAAAAAGAGAGAGACAGATGATACCAAAGAATGTTTGAAAAGCACATTCATCAGTAACCAAAACACTAATATTTAAATAAAGCACTATTATGAATGAGTATATACAAGTACATACAGTCCTTACTACCTGCCAAGAATTATGTTAGCATTGGTAAAACAAGAAACAGACAAAGTTCACTCTTCTGCTTTATGGGGCTCACTGCTTAAATTTTTAAGAGAAGAAAAGAATAAGGAAAGAAGGATGGATGGGCCTAAAATGTTACAAAGAGTAATAATGCATTTTTCATGGCAGCATAAACTGATGTGATTCTTTTGACAAGAAACTTGGCACTATCATCATCTTTAAAAACATCCATCTGTTCAATGAATTATTAAAAATCAGATGCAAATCATATACTAGTATGATGACAATTATGTGAAAAATTTTACACACAGAAAAAAAATTACGTGATTTGTGTGTGAGAGGGTTTGTTTTGTATTTTTGCAGTGCTATGAATAGAACTCAGGGCCTTGCCCATGTTAAGGACATGCTCTACCACTGAGTTACATCCCTAAGTTTAATTCACTCTTTTTAAAAATGTTTTAATTGTTGGGCATAGTTACAGGCACATGTCTTTAATCCCAGCAACTCAGGAGGCCAAAGCAGGAGGATTCTAAGTTCAAGGACAGCCTCAGAAACTTAGTGAAACCCTCAGCAACTTAGCAAGACACTCTCTCAAAATAAAATTAAAATGGGCTGGGGATGTAGCTCAGTGGTAAAGTGTCCCTATGTTAAAATCCCAGAATCACACACACCAAAGAGATGCACGACACACAAGATGCTTGATAAAGTCATTTCATTTTTGTGCAGTGCTGGGTTGAACCCAGGGCCTCACACACAGTAGGCAAGAGCTCAACCATAACTATATATCCCTCGCCCTAATGAAATGATATTGTGAAAAACAAATAAACCATAATTTGCCATCTAATATCAAAATGCATTTTATACATTAGGTATTTTTCTCTTTCCTTCAGGGTTTTTTAAAACATTTATTTTCAAAGGGAAATCTAATGAAACAGTAAATCCTGTTTAAAAATAAATCAATTGACTTTTTCCTTTATGACAGACTAAACGTTATCTCTACATAGTTATAAGAAACATTTTGTGAGTTGAAATCTCATAAAGTAAATACCTGACACAAGATTTTTCTGTAAGATCATTTTAAAACTGCCCACTTTTTCTTAGAAATTTGTTTGGTCATAAAATGCCTTAGAGGCATACAGATACAAAAACAAAAAGGCTTTTCAACAAACTCACTCTAACACCCTTTTCTAATAAGTTTATTGCTAAAACTCCATTATAAAATCAAAGACACATTCACTTGAAAAGAAAAAAGGGAATCTTGGTAAAATGAAACCAGATATAAAAAGGAGAAAAGCTTCTGAGTGCATTTTCTAAGCAAAACAAACATTACCAATAATATTAAAAATACAAGTAATGCTATCCTAAAATAAAAAGAAGTCATTGTGACTGACTGAACTGAGCAAAGAGCATCCTCTCCTCTAATTCTTGTAGGAAGTCTAAACTAGACTAAGCAGACAAAACACAAAAGCAACCAAGGAAAACCAAAGGTAAGAGAAAAAAAGAGCCCAGAAGAAAAACAAAGTTAAGAATCCAGTCGGCACTTTAGAGAGGAGACCAGCATTGCCACATGCCGTCTGGCTCGTTCTTTGGGAGGTTGGCTTTGGCATCAGAAGCTGCAATGTGCTGGGGACAGGTGCAAGGGGGTCTGGCACTGAAGCAAAGCTGGGCTGTGAATGAATCACAAGCACTCATGAAAGCGTATAGGACAGGCACTAAGCAGGTTTCTGAAGCATAAGGAATGCCAGGCCTCCTGCCCCAAGGAGGACCAGAGGCACAAAAAGAAAAGCATGACTGTAGGACTGATGTCCCAAAACTGCTAATGTGGAGAATTGGGCAGATAGGTTACACGAAGAAAAACTCCCCAGCCAAGACTGCAGACCACAGATTTACAGCAGTCATGTATTTTTTTCTCCAGAACCACTGAGTGGTCCACATGTAGAAGAAAAGGCGAATGGTTGGCTTGATGATACATGCATGGACAGGGTGGTAGAACAAACACTAAGCGAGGGAGGGCAGATCAAAGAGCAAAGGACTTAGTCAAGAGAGCACAGAAAGGGGGTTTTGCACAAGGAAAGGAGGAGTTACACAGAAGCTAAGGGACAATGGCATGACAGGCTGGAAGTATACAACATCATAGCAGTGAGACACTGACATCAGATTCCAGGGATACATTCACATGGACGTGGCCCAGCCCAAGTTTTCACCTGGGGAAGCGGTGACTGAGTTGTGAAAATGATCACCGTAGAGTGAAAAAACAATACAGTGGCTAGGCGCAGTGGCACATGCCTATAATCCCAGCAGTTCAGGAGGCTGAGGCAGGAGGCTCGCAAGTTCAAAGGCAGCCTCAGCAACTTGAAAGGCCCTAAGCAACTTAGCAAGACCTTGTCTCAAAATAACAAATTAAAAAAGCAGGGAGGCTGAGAATGTGGGTCAGTGGTTAATTGTCCCTGGGTTTAATTGCTGGTACCAAAAAAACAAAAAACAAAAAAAAAGAGAGAACCATACAGTGGTGAGTAAAGTTCACTGGAGTGGTGAAAGGACTTTGCTATGAACAGAAACTATAAGCAGGTTTCACAGCATTTGACAAAGCAGGTCATTGACTAGGAAATCATAGAGAAAAGAGTGGAAACAGGGTGGCAGGAGCCTTGAAGGGAAAGATTTTGTGAACAAGAAAGCATCCAAAAGCTTTCATTAAAAATCAAACCGTTTTTAAAATACTAAATATACTGCCAATATCTTACAGCTGGACTTTGTAAAAACTTACTTTAAAAATTTAAGTCATATATTTACTTATATATTTTAATTTGGTGTGAGAATAAATTATCACATTTTTTTACCATAAAATATTTTAAATTGTGTCAAAAATAGAAAAAAATCACCTATATTCTATCACCTTAGCATAACTATTATTGCAGTCATTTTAGACGTTATCATCATACTGTTCATAGAATTTTATACCAATTGTTTTCCAATTAGCTATATTCATTTTGAAGCCACATGCATTTTCTGTTAATTTTAACACTTGCATGGTATTTTATCAAGTAGATTTTCAAAATTTACCAATCAGTTCTTCCATTGCTCATCTAATTTGGGTCTGCAATACATTATGCAAGATTGTAAATTAACATGTAAAATTTTACATTTCATGTGCAACCTGAGAAGGAGATAAATTAATAGTGTCCAAGGTGGGAATGTTGCCCCTAAAGATTGAAAGGAGAATGGTAGGCTTATTTTCATATGCACTATTTCACCAGGTCATTGATAAGTCAAATGATTTACCTGGAAGAAATCTTACAAAACGTGGCATGAAATGAAATCTTGGGCAGCAGGGAGGACTATCTTCAAACAAAGGACCTAAAGCAAACAATTAGAAAGGAAAGAGAAAAGAAATCAGTTTAGAAAGCAAACACTGCAACCTAATTCCTAAGATTTATGGCAACCAAGAAACACCACCAGAAGTGGGGACATAACACTACCACTCCCCGCACTGTTCTCCTCAATAGCTTAATCAATCATCTGGAACTGCTGCAGCAACCAGTAAGGACCACAAGGAGCTGACTGTGAAAATCAAGGGGACAATGAGAGCCCCAGAGAGCAAGTGCATACAGTAAAATTATTTTTAAAATTCAAAAATTCAAGCTTTTAACTCAACTAGAGCATGATGCAATAAGTTTGCATGTCATTTCCTTCTCATTTTAATCAATACACTAAAAAAACTGAAATGCTATTGGTTTGAGAAGCCATTCATCAATACATGTGTTTGAAAAGCTTTTCAAATTCAATTCATTCATTTGAAAACTTAGTTTGAAAAATATTCATCAACACACTGTTTTAGATAAGTAAATATTTAGTGTAATACAGACACTTTCAAAAGAGTAAACTACCATCCAAGAACCAGGCATCAATCTTTTTAATCTATTAGATCACTCTGCATGTGGTGTGGTAATAACTTACTGAAGTTCTCTGTTACAGTACCATCATAGAAGTTGATTAGAGGATAGTTCAGTAGATTTAAAATATTAACTAATGAAATTTTCCCTAATGCACATAAATCAAGGTAGTTACTCAAAACAACTAGTACCATCTTCTTGGCTAATAATGGGCCCTATCCAACTGTTAAGAAGTAAAGCCTAGAAAAACTTAGTCACATCAACTGAGAGCAAGTATTCCTACGAATAACACACTTTTCCACGGGTATTTCAAAAATAAGAAGAATTTCAACTATCTGCCCCCCCAAATTAGAAGCATTTTCACATATAATGTTCTTCTGTAAGTATTACTTTTTACTTTAAATTCTGTATTCACCTTTGAGATTCCAGTCATATAATTCCAAAATATCTCTGAATAGAAACAATGAAAAAAGTTCCAGTCCTTTCACACAAAAATTCTGAAAAATAAACCAAAATCAAATTATTATAGGTTTGTAAATCTATAACCAAAGATTCAACATGTTCTAGCCAAGGATCTTAGAAGTGTCTGTCAAAACTACACTTAAAAACTATTTCCTAATATGTTTGGCCTCTATCCTACAACAGTTCACTAGTTTCAGATAGAAATGAAATAGACAACGACATTAGGATTTCTACAAAACTGTCAACCCAGCCCTTTTCAATATATAAATAAAATGATACAAAATTTAAAGTCAAATCTCATATTACAGTTTTCTAATCCAATTTTAAAACATATTAGAATCTCCCATGGACATTTTGTTAACTCAAATTACACATACATCTTCAGGCACTAATTGGCTTATTCATCGTCCCCTCCCCGCTCCATCCAACAACCAGAATCAGTTACCATGCTACCAAAAAGCAGTAGTCCTTTGTTCCAACAAAATTTCAAATTCTTAACAAAAAGAAATTAAAATTAAATGAAGAAAAACTACAGAACTTTGTTATTCCAATGACACTCAGAAGGCTGAGGCAGGAGTTTCTCAAGTTCAAGGCCAGCTTAGGCAACTTAGTGAGATCCTGTCTCAAAGTAAAATTAAAATGACGGGGGATGTAGCTCAGTGGTAGAGCACTTGCCTAGCATATGCAAGGCCTGAGTTCAACCTCAAATACTACTGAAAAATAAAAAACTACAAAACTTTGTACCAAAATTTTACCTGAAAACAAACTAAACAGATGATGTATTTGCAAGTAACCATCTTAGTGTTTCCTATTTCTTCCTACTACTCTTCTTGCTCAGGATTCATAAATCACTTTGCATAAGATCATATTAGAAGTCATAAACTTTTACAACAGCAAATGAAGGCTTATGACCTTAAGATCCAAAAGAAAGCAAAAAGGCTTTTTAGACTGGAGAATGAAGAGACACGCCCTTCTCTCTAATTCTTTTCAAGCAGCAGATAGAACAAACAGGACTTTCCCAGAATGAAATAGGTGCTAACTAAGCATGCATGATCATGCCCATTAATTTCCCACTGGAGCTCCCTGCCCATGACAGAGCTCCACTGTTAAACAAGTTGCAAGAAGAGCTAGGGGCTCTGGAAATCGACCCTAACTCTAACACGTTAAATGCACAAGCTTGTTAGCTGTCTAGTTGTTATTTCTTAGTGTGATTTGTTGACACCACTAAATTCAAGATCAGGCAATGAATCATTCTGAGATTCACATTAATCTTGCTTTGGAATTTTAAATCTCTTGCATATATTTAGATAAATCTACTGCTGAGCATCCGCAATGAAAAACAATTAGGAAAGATATGTAAATATATGGGAAGAAAAATGAGCTAAGCATTGATCTTGTCATTGGAGATAATGAATAAGATTATTCCAACAGCTATCAGATTCAGTTTCACTATTCCAATTTCCTTTCTGATAATGGCCAGTAGTAACCAGAATCTGTCCCCTACACAAAATAAACTAGAAACAGATGTAAAGTTACTATGAGCAGATGCAACACAAGCAGAAGCAAGTTCAAAAAAAGGTCAATGAGTTTAAAAATGACCCAAATTTTAACCTTGATATCAGAGCTACATTTCAGTGACCCTTTTGACAGTGAACATGGTATTTTAAGAATTTCCTATGGCAAAAAGGCAGAGTTGACTAAGGCCAATTTTTTTTTTATTTTTTTAAAATGTGGAATAAACAAAAGAACTACAGCAAACTCTTAAACAAGCTTTTCACTTACCTCAGGCATCATCTCTTCAATGAAATGAATCGTGTAGTCTATGTTGAATCTAATTACTTTACACAGTGGAATCTGCAATGAGAAGAGAGGTTCAGCTCCCCAATACCTCCTGCCACGCTAATACGGCACAGAATGTTTCTGCTACCTAACCCAGAAGGCCATGAACCAAATATGAAGGTTTCACCCTCATCTATGCCACTAACACTATACATGAGGTTTGCCCACAACTTAATGGCAAGAACCCAGCTGGCCAGGTATCTGCAGGAAACCTGCATAATGCTGGTGCTTAGTTAACAGTATGAGCAGCAGCAGTAGCAGAAGCACAATTTGACAAGAACCCATTAAAACCAAACCTATCACCTCTAAAAATTTAATAAAACCACAATCATAAACTTTGTCCCCTCAGGTTTTTAAAAATCTTTCAGAATCTTCGGTTCTTCATGAGATCAGGGATGGCAGGCTGATGACTTATTAGTTAGGAATTCATACTTCATTGAAGAGCACATAATTCATGCTGCTGATCTGGCTCTTGAGCTAATGGCTACCATTTACTGGGCAAGGCACCATTCTGATGCTTCATAATATTTATTCATAAAACCATCAGAGCATCCCCAGATAGTTTGACTATTATTCCCATTGTATAGTAGAGGAAACTAAGGTAGAGAGTTATCAGGTACCCAGCCTAAGGTAACAGGCAACTTGTAAATTAGGACTTCTTGCTCTAGACTACAGCTGTTAGCCACCAGAGTACACACCTCTCGTTACTGGTTCTAATACTCAGTGTACATGTGAAAATGAAGGAAGGCTCAGCATGAAGTAAATCCATTCATCTTATTCTACCATGTACCAACAGACACCAGCCTAGCATCTAGACACAACAGCTTTCTGTTAAGATATTTCTGAATGAATGAAAAGAATGACAAAGGGAGGAAAAAAGTTACTGCAGTGGCTTGGCTGGCTAGCTGGGGAAAATAATAGACCCAGAGGCCCTAGAGAGGTGTTAAGTGGATTTTTCTGGCTACACAATCTGTCCGTAAGACTATGTAACTGTTTATATAAACCATTTATGTAAACCATAGCGATCAAAAAGAAATAAATTTTAATTCTACCAGCAAAACAGATGGTAAGAAAAATAGTCTTATATTGCCACCTACTGGAAATCTACTTCTCAGAAATAAAGTTTTACTTAGGTGTTCTTTTTCTTTTTAAAGATAGTGGTTGTGTGAAATTCATAATTAACTTGAATAAGAGATTCATTGTCAACCTCCTGGTGGTACTGAGTCCTCAACTAACCAAAGCAACATGCTAAGGCCACTATTATTTTTTAAATTCTGCTTTATTTCTCCAATTATATAAAAATAGTTCAGAGTTACAAATTTGTACATGATTTAACCTAGTTTTAAAATAACTATTGGGGGCTGGGGCTGTAGCTCAGTGGTAGCGCGCTTGCCTCGCATGCATGAGTCACTGGGTTCAATCCTCAGCACCACATATAAATAAATAAATAAAATAAAGATATTGTGTCCATCTACAACTAAAAAAATATTTTTAAAAAAATAACTATTGTTTGCAAACAACCATGTGCGGCTTATAATTATAATTTAAGGCAGGCCTCAGTTCCTGTCTTAAAAGATAAGGATCATAAAGAGGAAGAAAGGAGCCAGGCACAGTTGTGCAAGCCTGTAATCCCAGCTTACACCTCTTAGGAGGCTGAGACAGGAGAATCGTGAGTTCAAAGCCAGCCTCAGCAATGGCGAGACGATAAGCAACTCAGTGAGACCCTGTCTCTACATAAAACACAAAAATTAGGGCTGGGGATGTAGCTCAGTGGTCAAGTGCCCCTGAGTTCAATCTCCAGTACAAAAAAAAAAAGAGAGAAAGAAAGGAACATGAACAAGTACAATATAATAACATGATACAATGTAATCACTTACAACTGCAATTATAAATAGCAAGCAAAGGAAAAAAATAAAAGATCCAAAAAGGTAACATTGGAGTTATGTTTTCAAAGATAAGGAGGAATTTCCCAGGCCATCCAGAAAAATAAAGTTGAGGCAACACAAGAATTTAGCTCCTAACAAGGCAGAAAAAAGGAACCCGATGGGAGAAGTCACTTAGCTGTTCAGAGAATGAAGTGCACAGAGAGAAATCAGGTGATTCTAGGAAAAAAGATTAACTTCATTATGTTGCCCGTATGCCATATTAAGGCCAAGGCTTACGGCTATGTGGAGAACGAGAAAGCACTCAAGTACTTTCAAGTATGGTCAAGTATGAGATGACCATACATTACATTTCATATGGGTCACTATGGAAACTATGGAAATGGCTTAGAGGGGAACAAAGACCAGAGCACCAGACTGGAATCCAACGCAACAGGCCAGAAGCCAAATGAAGGGAATGCTGAAAAGGAGGGGGACATTTTTAAACATAATTAAAGGATGTTACTGATCCACATAATGACCAGACATGGGAGTGAGTGAGAAGAAAAAACAGAGGACAACTTCTTAGGTTTCGGACTTAAGAGTGACCAAGTAGGTCACAACGGCATTAATACAGAAGCAGATATTCAAGAAAATGTCTCCTGAGCACCTCAAATTCACTGTGCAGGGAGGATGAAGAGTTCCCTTTCAGGAAGGCTGAGGGACCTGAGGAACATCACAGAGGCATCCATCAGGCCATCTGAAATGCAAATACAGAGCAGAGCTACCCACCACAGCTGGAAGCACAAAGACCCTGGGGGTCAGAGTATGCATGGAAGAAAGGGCAGTGGGTGGAATTACTCAGCAAGAAAGTATGCTACAGAAGAAAGAGCCAGCGCTCCCGGGCCTACACAAAAGAGAGGCAGAGAAACAGCAAAAGTGCAAACTTCACTCCTTCCTATCATGTGCAAAGGCATGCAGCAGCTGACTTGTGCAAGCACAGTCCTCTCCCCATCGAATTTCACCTAAACTCACTTCTGGAGAATTTTTTTAAAAACTCTTCTCTTTACACATTTGATTTTCTTTCGAGCTTCCATACATACCGCCAAAGCCCTCCTGAGACACACAAAGTTGGAAAAGCAGCATCTCCTTATCTATTCTGATCTCTCAAGACAGCTTGTCATTTTACTACACATTGGTCAACCAAAAAATTGTTACTGGCCATTTCACCAAAACAGCTCCCAACTTATGCCCTTAAATAACATACATTCCTACTATCACCTTTTAAAATAGGTTTGAACTTAAAAGTAAAGAGTATCATATGTTGAATGATACTAACTCCTAATTCATCCTAGGAAGAAAATACCCTCCCTAAACCCCTACATTTTATTACTACTAATTCCAGATAATGAATGACCAAATCTGGGGGTCAGTGAAGTTACTAGAAATGGAAAACCCACTAAGGTGGGAGGGAAATGATCAAGGAGTTTTCCTGTTCTTCTTCGAATGGAAGGAGATACTGTGCATCTAATATGTAAGTTTTTAAAACTATACTTACATTGTCAAAGCCCTTAACAGCATCAGGTATTCTAAGTAATGGCAAATGTATTACATAAAAGGATAAAATTCTCCCAGATGCTGTATGCTTAGCCAACAAGGCTTTCAATCCACTTGGGGACCTTAAGTTAACTTGTCAGAACCAGCTTTGGTCGAGATTCTATTGTTACTATTACAGGGATGCCCTTCTTGCTGATGTGCTCTCTCTATTAAAAAAATGAATTAGATCAGTAAAAGGATTTAAAAATTATTTTTCTTAGTAGACTATTTCAAATCCAAGAAGCCTTTGATGGCTCTAATTCCTACGAACTATGAACACTCAGTTTAAAACTCAACTTATTTTATCATCTCTAGCATAAATGATAGGGCTCCTCACTACACAGCTCTCAAGTTGTAAGACATTCATATATAATATATGCTGAGGTCTTATCTTTTATGTTTTAACAATAGTAACAACAAGAATTAATTTAGCATTAATTAAATGCCAGATCTTGTGCTAGGAGACTTTTAAAAATTATATTTTTGATGTGAACCGAAAACAGACCTAAAAAACAAATTCTATTTTTAATACAGTATGTTTGATTATAACTAAAATCCCAAGCACAGCCACATTAATGAAGCCTAAAGAATCACTTGTCCAAGGTCAAAAATAAAAGAATTAGAAGATTCAAACCCAGCTGTCTGACATCTTTTCTAAAACAAGAGGTGCCAATATTTATGATGTATCAAACACCCTGATAAACACTCTTTATGTGTCATCTCACTTTATTTTTCACAAAATCTGATGAGACTGCTACAACTAATATCCCTATCTTCTGGATGAGAAAACAAAGGTTCATAAAGATTGAGATGTCAAATCACACAGCTAGTAAGTGGAATTCACTAATATTTAAACCCTGGTCTCTCTGAAGCCACACTGCTTTTCTTCTTTAAGGTGATCCTACAAGTCAAAATAAGCTCTCTGGGAAATTAAGGAAAAAAGATGACAGATTATTTTCATACTAAGTTAATTATACTTACAAGCTCTGGTGGGGGAGAGAAAAGCATTACATGAGGGAGGGGGTGGGCTCAATGACTTCCAAAACCTTTCTAGCTCTAAGATTGCGGGCTTTAGTGTAACAAAGGTTTGAGTGTCTGGCATATACACACAAAGCATGGGAACCAGTAAAAGTCAAAAATTGCCCAGTATCTTTTCATAAAGGCTGTGTATGAATGGTCCCTTTTCTCGATTAGTGAGCAGATGGTTCACCTGGAGGTAGATGTAATGTGGATCATCAAATGCTTTTTATATTTTACATTTAGAGTATAAACATTATCAAAGAAAATTCTCTAGGATAAAAATATACTATGGAATAAAAGAGAAAACTCATTAGGAAAATAATTTGTTTTGAATCACTACCTGGAATTACATCTACTTAATGAAGTGAAAAAAAAGCCAAGGTAAGGCCAAGATTTGGGTCTTAGCCTTTAATGGAAAAGAATTTCATGTCTTAAATAAATAGTACTAAAATAATTTTCTAATTGTAGACACCATTTCATGTAACTAAGCCAGAAAGGATTAAAGAGCACTCTATTTTGATGTAGGCACACCATAATTATAATCCAGTAAATTCTACCAGAGCCAGACCTAGGGAAAGCACACAACTGCAGCTCCTCTTCTGCACAGCTGCCTCCTGATTTACTCTATACCCAATTGGAATATGGAGTAATACACAAGGCAATTCCAAAGATTGACAGCTTTGAAACAGAGAGATTCTGGACTCATAGATACAGAACTTCCAGTTGAACTGATTACCAGCAAAATATTCTTAATATCTGTGTAAATATCCCGAAGCCTTATGTCAGACCAGGTCTCTTACAAAAGACATATTTCTGAAATTTGAAAGCAAAAAACGTATGAGGTTTATTCAGGCTCCAGGTGTCCTAACAAGCTGTTTCTCTTTCCTTCACTCAGGGACTAAATAATAATTTCTCCTCAAAACTTTCCAACTTTCTTTTGAAGGACAACCAACCTAAAATAGTTTTAACACATTATTCCACAGTTTATCCTCCTTTTTCAATCTTTCACACTCTCAAAATGTTATTCTGACACATGTTTACCTACACCATTTACTGCGGATCAAATCTGTGACTCATTAGCACAGATGTCACACTCCCACCTGACACTCTGCTGCAGACTTCCTGCAGCTCATGCAGCAGGATGCACAGTAAATGTTACTTAAGAGTCAGAGAAAAGGAAATCTATTTTGACTTTTAGAAAGAAAAGATGAAGGAAAGACAAGGAAAAGGGAAGGAGGTGGAGAAAGGGAAAGGGAGTGGAAAGGCACATACTTACATTGGTCAGAGGGGCATGCGCAAACATAGAAAATCCTTCAAAGATATACTCATGATCATCGTATTCTATAACAGTCGGCCTGTCGGTCTAAAAGTAAACAGAAACACAAAACACAATTTAAACAATCCACAATTTGCATGTGCAGAAATCCATTAGGGCACAAAGTAATCAAGAGCAGAAATGAAGATAACTTTGTGCACTTCTATTATTTTTCCAAATTTTATACAAAAGTTAATTTTCAATGGAATTCTCTGGCTTAGTGAATTTCTCTGGCTTCAGGTATTAAGTATAGTATATATGTCCTGAGATAATGATGCCAATTATCAGTGTCATAAAGAAAAACAGAAGGGCTACACACGGCTTCATTTTCTAGGATCTAGTTTTATTTAATCCTACAACACTACTCTTACCAAACTATGTTTCTAAACTAACAGAAGTTCTAAATCAGAATAAGATAATCACATAGCTGACTCAAACAAAAAATCAGAAAGAGACTCAGCATCAATAATGTAAAGACTAGAGCTGCCTAGAAGGCTCTGAAAGCCTTCAGGATGCCAAAAGTTCAACTCCTCATAGCTCCATTCCCAGCCTCTCAAGGAGAAGCCAACCCACCAAACATGCAATAGATCAAGTCCTATACAATTTCAAAGACCTTCATTACCTGAAAATTGAATCTGTAATTAGATGATACAAATATTGATCTAACAATGAGCCTTTCTTCCTTATGACATTCTTCTTTTTTTCATACCAGGGATCAAACCAGGGGTGCTCAACACTGAGCCAGATCCCAAGCTCTTTTTATTTTTTACATAGAGACAGGGTCTTGCTATAAGTTGCTTAGGGTCTAAGTTACTGAGGCTGGCTTTGAACTTGCAATCTTCCTGCCTCAGCATCCCAAGCCAGTAGGGTTATAAGCATGCACCACCATATGCTTAGCATATGTTTAATCTTAAATGTTAAATATGGAGCAAATTATCAAGATCAGTAACCTAACAGACACATTCTTACGTAGGTTTTAAATATCATTCATTTAAATATTATATATATTAAGAACTCAGGAAGGATCAATCGAAGAATATCCAAATATACATTATTTGTTTTGCCAATATTACTGTTGCTTTCTATTTGAGTAACTCAACAGTTTGGCAGTTCCTCAAAATATTAAAAAAAGAGTTATTATCACATGATCCAAAAATTTCAGTCATAGGTATACACCCAGAGGAAATCAAAACACATATCCAAACACTTGTACACAAATGTTTACATCAGCATTATTCGTAATAGCAAATACTGGAGACGACCTGAATGTCCATCAACTGATGGACAAATATGGTGTATCTATTTTATACACACACATACACACACAATGTAGTGGAATATCATCTGGCCATAAAAAGGAATGAAATAGGGGGTTGGGGCATAGCTCAGTGATAAGAATGCTTGCCTAGTGTGTATAAGGCCCTGGGTTGGGTCCCTAGCACCACACAAAAAAGGAATGAAGTACCGGCACATCCTACAACATGGGCATATCTTGTAAAAATTATGCTATGTGAAAAAAGACAAGAAAGACCATATGTTTACATATAAAATAACATAGGCTACTCCACAGGTACAGAAAATATCCTCTCCACCTAAGGCTGAGCGATAGGAAAGAACTGACTACTAATGGGCACAAGGTTTCCTTTGAGATGAGGAAAATGTTCTCAAGTTAGATTGTAAAGACAGTTTTCACTAAAAATCATGACTTATACACTTGAAATGGGTGAATTTTATGATTTATGACTATCAATGAAATTATTAAAATACATAATTATGAATATTTGAATTCTGAAATAGAAATCTCTTGATGAGAATAAATAAATTTCATACTACAAGAGGCAATACAGCATAATAGAATAGTGTGAGCACCAACACTGGAGCTCAATCCCTAGATTCAAATAACCACCTGCCACTTAATATCTGAGAAATCTCAAGTGAATTATTCAACCTAACCTATAAAACCCATGCCCCACATGGATAACGGACATGCACTTGAACAGGTATATTGTGAGAATTAAGTTAATACATACTAAACACTTAGAATGGTACCTAAAACATAGTACATGCTCAAAAATATTTGGTGACATTATTATTGTCATATAAATATACAATAGATTTTCTTGTTTGGGTCACAAGACAATAAATAAGCTGTTCACTGATTGTTAAGAGATACAAAAATGTTCTCATTCTTCCCACGCCACTGCTTCAACTAACAGCTCCATAATTTGCTGGCCATTGTGAATCTGGCTTTTATGTAGTACCAATAATACAAACGAAAAAGCATACAGTAGTACAGTATTGGGGAGCTGAAATAAACTTTCATTATGATAAAGGTCAATTTTATCAACATAAAAGTATTTTTAAAAGAACATTTAAGAACTGAATCAGTAACTTAGTACACTTACATTTTTAATTGATTTATATTCTAAATTATATATAATTTGATTTTATTAGGAACTTACTAAAAAGTTTGTTGGAGGAGAGACTGTGATCCGATAGTGGAAAAGTCTTCCAGCGTTGTTGGTCATGGGGCGGCAGGGCTTGATAGCCTAAGGAAAAAAATAAAAATAGAGCTTACATCAGCAAACATTTTTACTTAAAAACGAACTGTATTTCCAGACTCACAGCTGTCAAAAGAGGTTTTTATGTGTTCCACTTTAACACTAACTAGATGAGTAAAATGAGCGGGGCCAGCCAGTTTTCAACCCTTTTCCCATACACTGGTGACCAGTGATCCAGTGTCCAATAAAGCCACAAACTAGAGGCTTCTGGGCTACCAAAATATGAGTTCAGTGAATAGGCAATTTTGCCTATGGAGACATGTAGGGGGAAACAGCTAGATCCCAGCACACATGGGGGTGCCTGCCACTGGCAAAGATCTGGTGCTCTTTTGTCCAGGTAGGTAGAAAAGTAGGTCAAGTCAGCATCAAGGGGGAGAGTCTGGAGGAATTCATGAGGCTTGCTGGAGATGAGCCAATTTGGGAGCCATCTTTGACAAAAGTACCAGTAGAAGTCACTCTACCCATAGTGTAAATAGCTGGACTGGGTCTTGTCCCCTGGACCATGAGCCTGCAAAGACCTAGGAGAGTGGTATATAGCAGAACGGGGTTGCTTTTGCTTTGAAGACTTTGTTGGATGGTGTATATTGGTGTTTCCCAGGTGGTAAGGACCTAAGGAGCTTGATTAACTTCAGAGGCTGTACCACCAGAGCCAGGAAAGATGTTTAGCCAATGGTAGGGCTTCTTTTATAAACAACTATAAAGCACCTGCCCACAGTGGCCTGTTCAGGGCTCACACTGGTATCCCTGTCCTATGAGATGGAGACTTCTTAAGTCCACTGGAGCACTGCCTAAATTCTTCAGTAGTTCTTCCTTCCTCACCTTTATGTCAGCCATTTTCAGCCCCTAACATAAGAGGGCTCATGCTGGGGTGTGCCACTTGCCAGGCCATAGCCATTGCAGCAGAGTACAGAAACAGCACGAGTCTGCCCACCAGTTGTGCCACATCTGGTCGTGTGTCCAGGATAAGCTTAACAGAGTTTTGCAATAATGGGTCTTGCCATCTTTGGAGACAGCTGCCAGCTGTTGTAGTTCTCAGCCCATGAGTTGCAGACCACATCCCGTCAGGTACATACAGTACGGCCAGGCAGTGCCTCTCCCCCTGGGTGCCTGCATCAGTCTTTGAGCAGGCTTCGAATATGTATCCACGTCAAGGCGCAGCCCTCTTTGCAGACTCCGTTATGTCTGGGTGTGTTCTTCATCCATGCCAGTTGTGGAGGTGGCAGCTGTTTTCTCAGCTGTGTGCCCAGTGGTGACTGGTACTGTCTGCAGTGCAGCCAATGGTAGTCCAGCACACTTGACACCATCACTCCTAGCTTATAAGCTTCCTGGTTGGCTAGTGGAGTGATGCAACTCTAAGGTAAGCCTGGGCAACTCGGGTATGCTGCTAGTGGGCTCCTGCCAGCAGTGCCCCAGAGGCATCATAGTAGAAGGGTGGGTAGCATGCCCCATGAGAAGACAGGCTGTCCCAGCAGGAGTCCAAAGAGGGAGAGAAAGGCAATGCAGAGTTTGCGGTGATTTGTTGGTGATTCTAAGGACTTTGCTAGAGGAATCAGTTCCAGGATCCAACAGGAGATATTCTTCCAATTCTGCTAGCAGACAACAACCGATGAGTTCTCTGCAGATCAGCTTTTCCTTAGTCTTCTTGATATGCATCATGATGCCAGGACCTTTCAGGGCCATCAGCTTCTCTTGCACAGTAGGGACTGGAGGCACATCATCCACTGATCAGCTCTTGAAGCCAGAATGCCCCCCTGGCATCCAGACCATCCTTCCTCCCAAAACCAGAGTAGTTTTAAGAATAATTTTGGCAGATTTTTTCCTGGTGGCAACTTCCAAAACAAAGGCACAAATTATATGAAGAAGGCAGCAACAGGACAAATAGCAGAATAAAAACCACCAGACCCATGATGGAGCATTCCAGAGGGCTTCATCCAATTTCTCTCCTTCCCTCCCTCTCCCTCTCCTTGCCACCCCCCTTTCTTTTTTCCTTCTAAAGACTATGTTATCCAGGCTGGCCTTGAGCTCACAATCCTGCTGCCTCAGCCTTCCAAAGAGCTCAGATTTCACTCATTTCTTGATCAAAGCTGGTTTCCATTCATTCTGTTGGTTCTCCCATGAATTAAGATATCATGACTCACTTGCTTACAAGAATCCCATCCTTATCTCCAAATGTCATGTTCAAGACTCTCAGATGGTCCTGTTAACCATCTTCCCCAAGAAACTTCTCCCCTTCAGGTGGAATCACATCAAAGATAAATCTTATGCAGCATCTAATACTCAGGCAGTTTATTCTGGTAATACTCCTACAAGATGAGTAGAGGGAGCAGGCCAACAGTCAGGGAGACAGATGAACAACTGAACAGAAGGGTCTCCACCCAGACAGACTTTAGATGTTCCCCCCTTTCTTGCACCTGTATTCATCCTGGCTCAGTTACCAAGTGGTTCCTTCAACTTAGGAAGTTTAAGCTACTCATTTAAGTGATTATTCTAAGCTTTATGAAAGCTGCATCTGTGCTGAGGGGGCTATCTCCTGGAAATCCCAAGGTCAAGGTTAGGAAACCACAGACCAAGCTATATCATACTGCTCACATGCAGTACGAATCCAGTGAGACACTTAAGTGAGCCTTATGCTACTGTTCACCTTAAAGCCACAGTGTCTACTATTATATACTAGACAGGGGTAACTTAAACTTCCTTAAGTTGAAGGAGGTAGGTCTGTTATGCTAAGGTCAGGGCCCTAGATACCTAGGATAGGGACATTTATGTTTTAACTCCTCAGACTCCTTTTAAACCTTCTACCTTAGGCATACCCCTCCCTGTTAAGAGCAATATCTCACCTATGATAAAGACAATGGAAGATTCTACACGGCAGCAGTGCCCCTCCAAACACACACACACACACACACACACACACACCGAGAACCCAACCAATCTGCTTGCTGGCCCATATACCTATAAACAGAGTTATTTCACAGCATAACCCAGCTGGAGAGGTGCTGGAAACAAAGAGTTTATATCCCAAAGGAGCTACAAGAAATAATCAGACATGCCAGCAGCCAGAGGTGTCTACAGAAGACCAGGCACTGAGAGTGCTTCATCAAGGTGCCAGAAAATAAAATTCATCAGGAAAGAGTTCACTGACTTTGGAACACTCAGATTCAAGACTCCAAGAGATGCTGGGAACTCCCTACTAAGATGACCCCCAAAAGCACAAAAAAGCAATGGTCCGCCTGAGTAATGCTGAAATTCCAGCACCGTCCATGGTAAATGGTGGAGGAAGGAATGCAAGGAAGTAGGCATGTTGCAGTGGATGTAGTATCTGTAGCTGGAAACCATGCCAGATAATCCCCAGAGGACACATCAAGAGAAATGTGTGGTGAGAAGGGCACTGCATCACTAAGTGCTGGCCTTGTCTATAGGCCAGGGCTGACTGTAGGACAAGTGGCCAGAGGGCAAAGCTTGTTAACAACAATGGGAAGGACAGACTCCTCAACAAGGAAGGTCAGGTGATAGGGCTAAATTGCTAGAAGCCATGTCACATGATTATTATTGTGATTAGTGAAGTCAAAGTGGCAGCCAAGGGAGTCAGAGCCTTAAAGTTGGGGAAACAGCAGAACATGGTGTTCTTGGGTACAAATTAAATGAGCAATCAACAAAACTACCACTCAATTTGTACTAACAGATGGAATCAATTATGGATAACCAAGAGGCTGAGGGCAGGTCATTCCAGTAAACAGTCACCCTATCCTTTGGCCACTTGTAGAACTGACACAATTTTGGATTGAAATTCCTTGCCTGAAGAGGTGGCCAGATTTCAGGAGGAAGGATTCCCTAACTCTATAACAAGCAGAAATGGTGATGACAACAATGTCCTTCCAAAGGGGCCTATAGCTGTTTACCTAAGGAACTGTACACTGGAAAAATAGACTACCCAGAAAGTTTAAGGAGCACTGGACACAGCACCTGAATCATCAGTGATACATGCAGAATGGACACATCATCCTAGCACCCCATCAGACTGGAGAATATAAAGTCAAGATAATAAATGGAGTCTGGCTTGTAATTTATCATTGGAAGTGACATAACTCAGCAGATTGCACCACTCCACACTGGGCCTGGACCTGTATAGAGTTAAAAGGTACCATAAAGGGAAGACCAAGCAAAAGCCACTGGAATTACCACTACCACCATCTGCAACCTAACTTCCAAAACAGTGCATGCTGGGCACAACGGCAATCAGTGCCACCCTTAAGGATCTGAAGGACATGGGGGGAAGGACATCTGTTTAATTTATCAATCTGAAGAATCCTAGACAGTGATGGCAGAATACATAACTGCCATGTTAGGCATCGTAGCTTAGTGAATACTGGTTTTGTTTGTTTGTTTTTATGATATTGGGGGTGGAACCCAGGGGCACTCTGAGCTACATCCCTATCCTTTCTTATTTTTTACTTTGAGACAGGGTCTCACTAAGTTGTCCAAGCTGTCTTTGAACTTGTGATCCTTCTGCCTTAGCCTTCCAACTCACTGGGATTACAGGTGTGCACAATCATACCCAGCAGTGAAAACTGATTAATATGACCTCAGAACAAAATACATGGCAACTGACTTGGTGAATGTGTTCTTTTCCATCCCAGTCATAAATGGGGTTCAGAATGTTTTGCAGACATTAACAGTTTAACCCTAGGGCTCTATTAACTCTCACACCCTGTCATAACATCCACAGAGCTCCCAACTATCTGGACATACTGCAGAACATCACACTGCTCCAGTACACCTGTGACATTCTACCCATCAGGCTAGAGGCCTTGGTCAAACACATGAGGGAAACCTACAATAATTCAGGGCCTACCACAGCCACACAATTTTTAGGAGTCCAGTGGTCTAAGGTGCCAAGACATTTCCTCCAAAGTAAAAGAAAACTGATTCTATCTTTCACTGCCTGGAATGAAGAAAAAAACACAACACTGGTGGTCTCTTTAGATCCAGGAGGCAGCATAATCCTCTGAAGATTGCTCTGGCCCATTTACAGGTGGTACCAAAGGATGCCAGCGCTGAGCACAGCCCAGTGAGGAAGGTCTAAGTAGTTCCAGGCTGGAGTACAATCAGTCCTGCTTACTATAACCAAACAACTCATAAGATCTACCATGTTGATGGGAAAAGATGCCAAGAGGAGACGGTGGCAGGCCACACTGGGAAAAATTCACAATGCTGGTCTCTAGAGTTCTGGAGCAAGACCATGCTATCTGCAATGAAGAACCACATGCTCTGAAAAAATGTCCTAAGGTGCTTCTAGGCTGTGGTAGAAATGGAAGGTCCAGGGACACCAAGTAGGCATGTGGCCAGACACGCCCATTATAAGCTGGATTCTTTCAGTCCCATAGGCAATTAAGTTGAGTGGCAGAGGCAACAATCCATCACAAGATGGAGGTGGTACATCCAGAGTCAAACACAACAGGAACACAGCACAAAGGTGCTACCTGGGCAAAAGGCCCTGATCCCCATGGCACCACTGTTACACCAGCACCCTTCCCTCAGGCAAGGGAGGATGCAGGGATGAAGCCAGAGGAAAAAGCTGAGCCTTGGCTTGCAAACAGGTCAGATGATAAGAGAGTACAGACCAAAAATGGACTGCACTACGGCCTTGCTCAGGGGTGGTTTTGAAATACAAGGATGAAGGAAAATCTCCCCAATGGACAGTTTCAGGCAGTGTGCCCAGTCATGCACTTGTATGGAAAGAGAAGTGGCCTGAAGCTGGAGTAGAAATGGACTCACATACACAAGCATGTGGCTCTGCCAGCTGGTGAGGGACCCAGAAGGAAAAAGGTTAGAACATCAGGGATGATAGTCTTGCAGTGGAGACTTGTAAGGGACTTGTGAGGGCCACACAGAAGGGACCATGATGATTTCTAAATCAAATATGGGTGTCAATCGGAGTAGCTGTCTTGGAACAGTTTTAACAGAGTACTAACGAGACAAAAAGACTACAGTAGTTGATATCTATCTTCAGCTACCCCAGAGTGGACAGGATGGGCCCATGAAGTGGCCTCAGTAACAGAGATAGAGGCTTCACAAGAGCCCAACAGCACAGACCCCTTTTACCGAGGCTAAGCTAACTAAGCTAAACGCTACAGCCAAACATCCAACTGGCCAGCTACAGTGACTCACACTGAGCCCCAAAATGGCACTAGTCTTTGAGGAGACAAACCTGCCACTTCCATCTAGACGGGAATAAACGCGCACTGGTTTGTCTTGCTCAGCACCACCACCTACTCTGTTTCCATTAAGAAAGGGCCTGCTGCCAAACTGTGGGGAAAGCCAGCAGTTTGCAGATGTAGCCGACAGCTCCTCATGGCCAACTCATCTGGGTCATCAGCTGCAGAGCCCCCTCTCCCAAGGTCATGCCCTTTCTGGGAAGGTTGCTCTGGGGACTAAAGGAGAGTAGAGAGAAAGCCATTCAGCCCAACACAAGAAAATCCCCACAAGCCAGGCATGATCAGGCCCACATCACAGCATGACTCTCCTAATCTGTCCAGCCTGTGCTCTCTCCTTGTCACAGGTGTTGGTCCCTAATCAATATCTCAGAGCTCCCAACCTGAGGCAAAGCACTGATGCCCACAGATGCCACCTGTCCCACACTGCCTTGCTATAATCAAAGACTTCCAAAGACAAGATAAAAGTGAGGCAACTATCTCACATTATTAGGCACTGTCTCAGTCGTTATTTTAATTGTTATCATAGCCTCAAACAAGTCTTAAGTGGAAATTAGGATTTATATGCACTATGCTTAAATATAATGTACTGAATCATAAAGTGATAATCCTATTATTAATGAAAATACCTTATCAAAATAAAAAAATGAAGGAAATAAAATCAAAATGGAGTAATTATGCTTCTCCAGGGCAATTCATAACCGTATTATGATGAAAACATGAAAAAATATTGTAATGTGTAGTTTTAGTATGTTTAAAATAATAAGACACATATCAAATACACCATGCTTAATTTAAATAGTAGGCTTTTCCAGATCCTTTCAAAGTTTCCTTGATAACATTCCTTGATAACATCAAAACCCAAATTCTTTTCCTCTGCAATTTTTAGTAACAAAGACTATTAGAGAATATGAAAAGGTAATTTTGATATTATTATTTCATTCAGTGGGAAAAGAATAGCAACAGCATCTGTCTACTTCTGGCTCTCAGCACTTACAAACATCGTAACCCAAGCCAGTTACCTCTTCTCCAGGATAAATGCTGTGCCGAATTCCGGTGCGTCTCGCTTTTGCACTGCATTTGCAGAGTGGTCCATCATTCATCTGTCAAAAACAGAATGTAATTCGTTTTTATTGGGGGGACAATCTACACCATGCCCGTTGATGCCTTGGAAACTGCAGGCTTTAATGTCATGAGTACTGAGGTTCTGAAGAGGCCGTCACGGTTAGGAGATTAAACGGATGTTCCAAAACCAATAAAGCTGCAAACTGTCTATATTGTCTGATAAAGGGAAACTGTATGACAACACTGGATTCCCAAGTTATTTGTGCAGCCAAGCAGGAAATATCAGTGTCAGCACTCTGTTTGCCCCCATCATCTCCTACCTCTTTTTAGGACATTTTTTTTTCCTTTTTCTTATTTCAGGAAAAATGACTTTCACAAAAAAGCATATTTTATATCCTGGAGAAACTCACAGAATGCTTTGAAGGTGACCTGCAGATTAAACATTTTTAAAAATAAAAACTTAAAGTACCTCTGAAGCAGAAAGAAGAAAATGTCTACTGAAACCAGAAAAACTCTGGACACTAATCAGGTTCAAATGCATCCTTTCTCCTGAATTCATTCTACTGGCTTGAACTCCACTCCCATGACTCAATAAGTGAAGGATTTTGATGCCCCTCAGATAGAAAGATGAGCGCTAAGCAAAGGGGAATAAACAGCACAGGGTCCATGTACTCAAGGAATATTTATTCTAGAAAGGAGAACAAATGATGTACTTAGTAATTTATTCTTTTTTTAAGTATTTATTTATTCTTTGTGGTGCTGGGGACTGAACCCAGGATTTCATGCATGCAATGCAAGCACTCTACCATGAAGCCACATCCCCAGCCCCATATTTAGCAAGTTAAAAGAAAGAGGAAATCAGTTTGAATAGCTATACCACTGGGGTTGCCACGGTTGATCAGGGAAGGCTTCAGAGATGAAAAGTGGAGGGCTGGACAGCATAGGACAAGAAGATGCTAACCCACACAAGGCACCAGCATGTGCAAAAGAAAGAGAGAAGGCAGAAATTCCACGTATTGCTCCAGGATGTGAAACCAAAAAAAAAAAAAAAGGAATGGATTAGTCATGTGAGTAGAAAAAGAACAAAGGAAAACTGAAATCAAAATCTAAAGGGCTTAAAAAGCTAGTTCCACAAGGTTATCCAGTACAAACATACTAAACATGTTCTGGCTTTCTTTTCTTGTCATTCCCTAATATAGTTGACTACTTATACAGCATTTACATTACATGAGGTAATATTAGTAACATAGAGATGACTTAAAGTATACCAGATGATAATGTAGATTATATACAAAAATGATGCTATTTTATATAAGGGACTCTGGCACCAGTGCATTTTGATATCTATGGGGCCCTTGGAACCAAGGGATAACTATATACCTATACATATTTCTTCAAATTTCTAGGGATTCGCATGAAAATCAAAGGGAGATAATAAAGGAAAGGAACCAAGACAGGAGAGGGGGGAAGGCCCGGGGAGTGATATGGGCCAAATTTATAGTTATATTTTATATTGTATGACTATGTAACAACAAATCCCATCAGTATGAATAACTATAATGCACCAATAAAACAATGTAGGGGAGGAAATCCATTAATACTGCATCGTATATAATGGGAAAAAATAAATTTCTAGGGATTTGTAATTCACTATGACCAATTAAAATATAAATGAAAACATCTCAATAAGACTATAAAAAGAAATATTTAAGAGAGAAGCTTCAACTTTCCTTAGTCTTTTGGGAATTCTAAAGCTCCAGGTGGTATAGCATAGAAATACATTACTACCCGAAATATATATATATATTCTTAAGACATCTACAGTAACGGCTGGCAAATAAGAGATACAATAAGATTCCATTAAAAATCACAATACAAGCCTAATGCCAGTTATAACTTGTGATGAAAAATGTGGAAATTGCTTGGTGCTCACTTATTTCCAGGGCAGCAGACAGACATGCTACATCCTTGCCTTTTATAGGTCTGGGCTCCTACACAGATCAGCCCTTTACAAAGCTCAAGTGTACAGACGACGCAAAACCAAATTCAATAAACAGAACAAAGGGATGATTTAGAAGCTCTGGCAAATCTCCAATGGGAGTAAGAATCCACAGAAGTAAAGATGGGTGCTTCTTGACAGAAAAACAGCTAATCTAAAAAAACCACATACAGGTAAGGTTTATTTGTATTGACAAAAATGTTCTGAAATTGGATGGTAGTGATGGTTGTGCAGCCTTATGAATATAATAAAAAACAATGAATTGCTGGATGCAGTGGCATACACTTATAATCCCAGCAGCTCGAGTGGCTGAGGCAGGAAGATCCCAAGTTCAAAACCAGCCTCAGCAATTTAGCAAGGCCCTGCACAACTTAGCAATAACCCTGTCTCAAAACAAAAAATAAAATGGGTGAGGAATATGCCTCAGTGATTAACTGCCCCTGGGTCCAATCCCTGGTACCAAACAAAAAAAAAGCCAATGAATTGTAAATTGGTGTGTAAGTTATAACATGTGAATCACAACTCAATAAATCTATTAAAAAAGAGAGCCATATACATGATCAATATATAAAAATAAATTTTAAAACGAATCAGCAACTTCGCAAACACTTCCCATCAATTCCAAGGCACCATAGAATACATTTTTGACAGTTCCCTTAAACATATAACTGTATCAAAAAAGGTTTTTTTCCCAATAGCTGTCATCTAACAAGAACAAGGAGAATAGCAATCTAATTAGTAGAGACTGGTATGAATTTATTTACAAAATATAAATTTTGAATTATTTTATAAAACATGTAGATATGTTTTATTATGCTTAATAATTTCTCATGCATGAAAGATTCTACTTTTATATGCACTGTCTACTTGCAAGGTACAAATCTTTTATTAAGATGCTACTATATATTACTTCAAAATAAAATAGTAATTAAAAATAAAAATGGTCCAGGCATTACCCAGGCATCACATCATTAGCTCAAACATACAGCAAGGAAGAGAACCTACCAAGACTTGTGACTGTCACCAACTAACAAACACAAAGTTTTATACTGCTATTTTGTTTACTATTTTACAGCAAGATACCTTCCAGGTGAAATGCTTTCAGAAAGACCTACAAGTTCTCTTTCTCATCCTACCATTTGTCTCCTACCTTTTACTCCAAGTTTAATGAGGCAGCACCATTATCCTGCTCCCCAACACAGAATTTACAAACATCATCAACTATGATTCAAGGAACAGCTGCTCTGGTGCTTATGCTTTGGAGCTGTATTCTGAAGCTGAAAAGAAATAAACTCAAAAACTGACACATAACCCTGAGAGTAAAATTCCATTTCAATACCAGCCAACATGCATCTTCTCAGCCCAGAGCCATAAATGTGATGTGTGGGTTTGCAACCTTCACAGCAAGGACATAAAACGCACGCACCTGGCCTGGGTCGTTGTACCAAAGTTCATCATGAAGTCGGTCAGGGTGGGCCTTTTTACGTTTGATTTCTGCAATGACATCAAAAACTTCCGAGTCGGAGCTGCTAGAACAGGTGCTATCCTCGTCAGACTCACATTCGGATTCACTGGAGCTCTCTAGTAGAAATTAAAGAAATTAACAAAATGGTTCTTGTGAGGACTTTCAAATCACCTGAAACTCTAAATGTAAGGACAGTTGTTTATCTTCCAGAAAATACTTGAGGGTCTACTGTGTACCAAAAACTCTGCTAAGCAAAACCAAGAAAAACACAAACTAGCCTATGTCAATGCTAAGTCATAGTCTAGTTGAGGAAGCAAAGAAAATAAGAGTTTTACAGAGAAAAAAAGACCCAATGAACAATGCTGGATAAAATGAAATAACACAGCAGTTTGTGATTTCACACTTACAAATTCTGCAGTGATTCAGAAAAGGGAAAGGCCACTATGATCCACAAAGGTCAGTGATGACTTCATGGAAGAGGCACATGTAACCCAGGCACTGAGGAGGGAGAGGAGGAGTTGCAAGGGAAGGGAAGGGAAAAGGAATGGAGAGGGAGAGCTACAGGCAAAGCACCCGGGTAAGAACAGTGGGGAATCTGGCTACAGCAATGGCCCCACAGAAAAATACTGGAAGCTGAGGGACTGGAAGTGTTTCAAATGCCAGAATGAAGGCTGTGAATGCAACATTGAAGATTTTGCAGTTTTTTTCTCTCAATAGTAGCAATAAAAAATTTTAGTCCTTGGAAGTGACTGGATAAAAACAAAGAATATGCTAAATGAAATAGCCCAGTCACAAAAAAACTAATGCTGCATAATTCCACTTATATAAGGTACCCAAAGTAGTCAAATTCATAGAGACAGAAAGTAGTGATGGCTGCCAGGGCCCAAGGTGAGGGGCTTTGGGGGGAATTATTGCTTAATGGCTACAAAGTTTTGCTTTTACAAGATGAAGAGAGTTCTGGAAATTGGTGGCAAATTATGCACATTCTTTACTACTACTGAACTGGATATTTAAAATGATTAAGATGGTAAATTTTATGTTACATGTATTCCACCATAATTTTTTAAAAGACCCAAAAGTTAGATTAATCCTATTAGAAACTAATGTAGCAGCAGCATAAGAATAAAAGAATTATATTTATACACACCAATAGGTAGATGCTATGGGTGTGCCCATTTTACAGATGGAAAAACAAAGGCACGGAGAGATTAAATCATTTGCCCAAAGTCACTTATGAAGTAAGTGATGGATCAGGGATACCAACCCAGGCCATCTGGCTTCTGACTCAGTGCTTTTATCACTATGGGTACTACCTTTCAGCATGTGAGACATAACAACAGTGGGCAGACAAGCCAGAGACAACATGGAGAAAGAGCAAACCAAATGCCTCATCTGTGCATGGCAACCAATTAGGAGCCAAGGATACACGTAAAAGCATTTCTATCCTCAAAAATCTCAACACCAGCCAAGCATGGTGGTGCAAGCCTGTAATTCTATTGGCTCGGAAGGCTGAGGCAGGAGGATCTCAAATTCAAAGTTAGCCTTATCAAAAGCGAGGCACTTAGCAACTCAGTGAGACCTTGACTCTAAATAAAATACAAAATAGGGCCAGACATATGGCTCAATGGCCAAGTGCCCCTGAGTTCAATCCCAGTTACCCGCCCTCCCAAAAATCAACACCTACTTTGAACCTCAGAACACTGGAGAAACTAGACCATCATGTGAAGAGGTTACAGAAACTGCCTGTGTGAGCAGAGAAGCCCTTGAATGGGGTGGGCCTCAGCTGTTTCCTCATCACACCAGCAGTGCCTGGCAACAGAAAGGGTGAAGGCAGGCTGCCTGCCCATCTTTAGAGGCAAGGGGTACATCTTCTGCATTTGGAGGGACCCTGAACTACGGTCCCTCTGATTCTAAAGCTGGACAACTCTACAAGGGATAACTTGTTAGCAAGCCTTGCAGATAGTATCCTTTACATATTTTGCTCAATTTAACTACAGGAAAATAAGATCAAAAAGAAGAAGGTCTCCCTGCTATGTATTCTGCTGACTGTAATGAAGGAATATGAAAACAGGAAATTTCAATTTGGACTCTGAAGGATACTTCCTAAGTGGCTAGAATTAAGCGGTAATAAAATAGCACAGTCTTGGTCTAACAACTCTTCCACTCACCTAAATCTTCATCTAGCTTCGTCTTCGGAGGTTCCCACGGAGGCCTAGCAGCCTTGGCCTTTTCTTGCCTGCTCCCCAACTCTTCCTCAAATTTGTCATATAAGTCACGGAGTCTACTTGTCCCAACTACAGTAGAATCTCCCTTTTCAAAATAAAGGATCAATAAGAAGAACTATATCTACAAAGACCATATCAAAGATATAAAAGACCTCATAAGTAATCAGTTTTTATAACACTCTCTTGAGATGCTGGGCAGTGGCAGCAAGCCACCACTCTCAGTCTGTCACACCACTGCTAGGGGAATCAACCCATGCTCCACCAAACACTATGCTGCCAGTGTTTTTTGAGTACAAGTATTCAATAAATTGTGGGAGCTATTCAACACATTCTAAAACAGGATTTGTTATATGATTTTGCCCAACTGTAGGCTAACGTAAGTGTTCTGAGCATATTTAACATAGCATAAGTTACATTATTGTGTTTGGTAGGTTAGATGTATTAAATGCATTTGGATTTAAGATATTTTCAACTCATGATGGTTTATTGGGACATAACCCCATCCTAAGTCAAGGAGCATCTGTATTTTTACAAAATTCAAAACATAACCTTCTCTTAACTAATTCCATGCACTAAACTAACATCTCCAATTTTTAAGCCCTAAATCTTAGTCAGTCATTCCTTCAGTCATTCATTTAATTAGTGAACACTGTAACATGTATACCCTGTGGCACATATGCCCATATTAATGGGATGGAGGCATAATCCCTGCAGGGAAAAGAGGGAGAGAGAAAAGAGCGATGGAAAATAAAATGAAATAAAATTAAGATGGAAGCGAGGAAAAGGAGAGCAGTGAGTGTGTGGAAGAGGTCATACGGTCCATGGTGGCAATGAGTGCCAGCTACAAAGGCACGATCCATTACCAATAGCACATGCACCAAGAGTCCTCTCTACAGCCAGCAAGATGGCATTGGTTCCCCTTCCCAAATCAGCCAAGATGCACAGGAGACTTCATGGCTGGTGATCCTTTGGTTCAGGATACACTTCAAAAAGACAAGCTCAAATCCGCCCTTATTTCCCATTTGGGGAGAAAAACACATACTCACATACACATACACCACAAATTGCCTAAACTAGTCCCAAGTGAGACTATAGGTGTATTGAGACTATAGGTGTCATAAAAAATGCAGAATAGATAAATACTTAACTTGCTCTCATCCTTTGGCTTTTTAAAACAGCTTTTGTCTAGAGCAGTGACACTCAACTGGGGGAGATTTCCTCCCAGAGGATAGACAGCAATATGTGAAGACATTTTTGGTTATAACAACGGGGGTAGGGATGCTACTGCCATCTAACAGGTAGAGCCCAGAGATGCTACTCAGTATCCTACAGTACACAGGGCAGCACCAACGAAAAATTACCTGGCCCCAAATGCCAAGAGTTCTGAGGTGAAGAAACCCCAGGCTATAGCTTCTCTCCTACTTTAGACCTACCACCTGATCCATGGGGTCGCTGGAGTAGTAGTTTTCTGAATGGGTACATCGAATCCACACAGGCTTAAGGAGTTCTTCTTCCTCCTCCTCATTTTTGTCAGGCAGAGTCTCCTCGGGCTCTTTTTCCTTGATAGAGGTATAGTTCTTCTCTTTGCCGGAGCTCTGGCTGTCACTCCATCTGTCTTTTTCTTCCTCCCAACGAGCTCTCTTCCTCTCCCTGCTTGGGGAACGGCTTCAAAACAGGAAAAGAAGGTTAATTAATAAAAATGCTCTTTCATAATATAAACTATTTGCTGTCATGTTTCACCTAAATAAAAACGCCATGCCAAGCCACCAAATTTACTTTTCATTAAAAATCAGGGATTCCCAAACACCAATCTACTAGCATCAGAATCACCTGTAGTTTACTTGTTTAAAAACACAAATTCCCAGACCCTAACCCAGATCTACTTACTGATTCACAATCTCCGAGGGTGGAGCCCAAGAATCTGTATTTTTAATAATCTCCCCAGGTAATTCTGGTGTGCATCCAGCAGGTTCAGGAACAGCCGGTAAACCGTAACTCCTAGGAGAGAAAGATATTTGGGAAATATTTGGAAACTTTCTTTTTTTGAATCTAAAGAGTTTACTAAAACAATGTCTCCGTTTGGGTGTAAATTTAGTCCAAAGACTATAACTCAAGAGTGAACCAGTTATAACATCCCTAATCATCTCTCTGGAACTCTAATTTGGGTATTACTCCTTAGGGAACCAAAACTCTGGCTAATTCTGAGTCTTATAAATACTAATATTAACTTGGTTAATAAGAATAATGAAAAAAAACCAACTCTGGTTCCTTGAATTCCTAGGGCTTAAAATCCACAAGGATTCACCCTATTGATGTACTCTTTGGAGGGAAAAACCTATAGGGTAGATTTTCATTTAAGCCCTAGAAATTTAGGCAGAACATATAGACCTTGAGAAGCCAGCTTCATTAGACAGGCTGGCATGGCAGTCTCTTGAGCTCCACTAACAAAGTTACTACTTCCCAACAAAGTTTATATTTGAATTAAAGCCACAAATTAACTATTTTCATTAATTCTACCACTAACTTCTAATTTTATCACAGAGAAAGAGTGTGTGGGTGCATGTGTGTTCGTGTGTGTACACATGGGGGGAATAGAAAATCACTCATATTGATTATTATTTATATAACTTCCAAATACATGTATTTCAATATGCATCATTAGTTTTGTTATCATAAAATAATGTTATTGTCAAAATAAAATTTGTGTCCACTATAAAAAAAGAATAAAGCATAAATATAAATTAAAACAAAAACCATCCATCACTCAGAGATAATAATTATATTTCACAAACATTTTAAAACATATATATGAAAATACATTTATCTATATATACACACGCACATAAACACAAACACATTTTAACAACAAAAGAACTCTCTTATTAAACAGCAAAACAGGAATATCTATTTCAATATATCTATATCTGAACCATTTTAATAGGTACATACTACACTTTTATATGTATATGCCATAATTTACCAAATCTAATGACAGTGATTTTCCCCCATTATAAACAACACTACCATGAACACATTTGGGTTCTTTGCACACTTATCAGACTATTTTCCAAACTGAGTGTACTTTTTTTAAGGCCTCTCTGAAGACAGGGAGTACCAATTCACTATCAAAACCATAAACAAGTTCCTATTTCCACACATCCTATCAATATAGTTCCAAAAATCTTTGTCATTCTTATAAAAAAAAAGTCTAATTTACAAATTTTTATCACTATTGAAATGAATACATTTCATGTCACTTCTTTTGTGAACATCTCAGTCATACACTATGGCAGTATTTTTTAAATTAGAATTGTAGTCCTTTAAAAATTCAGTGGGAAAATTTTTTATTAAGATAATTGTCCATCATCTGTCACATGTATTGTACCTTTTCCAGCTGTTTTCCTTTTAATACTTTTTATATATAGTATTTATACAACTTTTGTTTTTATAGCTATATACAACTTTTGTTTTTAATTTTTTTCAGTTGTAGATGGACACAATACCTTTATTTTACTTATTTATTTTTATGTGGTGCTAAGGACCGAATCCAGTGCCTCACGCGTTCTAGGCAAGCACTCTACCACTACCTTTTATAAAGCCAAATCTAGAATACTTTTAATTAATGCTTCCTGCCTTAGTGTTTTGCTTAGAAATTCCTTCCCATCCCAAGGCTAAATGTTTAATATTTTCTGAGTTACTTTTACACTAAATTTTTTTAGTCTTTCTCTCCAAGATGCAAAGCAGAAATCTAATTTTTTCCTCCAACTGGCTTGTCAATTGCCAGTTTCTCCTGATTTGAAAAAACAACTTTATTATTAGATATGACTTTATGTATTATTTATTAGATGTTTTATATATTCCTCAATTCTGCTCAGTATTTGACTGATTTATTCATATCCATAACAAATTTTTAAAATTATTATGTAATTCCTAAACATTTAATACTACTAAAGCATGTATTGTGCTTCTTCATTACCCTAACTTCTAATCCAATAAAAAAAATAGTCATTATGAAGCTCTTAAACCAGTACTTCAACTGAAGTTACACTAAAATTAGAGGTCTACATTTTATAACTTTCTCCCCACTGGTCCATTTTTTAAGTTTATTATCAGAAATTTAATTTTAATTTAAATATGGTAGTGAATCTACTTTGTTTTTTCCATTACACTTTCTAACTAGGTATTCCTGGCATTCAGGAAGGCTATAAAACACCATCAGCTGACAGCACCTCTATGCTCCTAGTGGCTTTTTTTGTTTGTTTTTGGTGTTTACTTTGAGCCTGACATTCTGCTAAGCATTTGATTGACATTCTCACATTTAATCTTTATCCCATAAGGCAGATATTAACATCCCCTACAAAGGAGGAAAAAGCCTTAGAAATTAGTCACTTACCCAGTATCATAGCTTAAATGTTGATATCATTGACAAAAGCATTTTGACATGTTCTAAAAACTCCCACCAAATATTTAAATATTATTATTATAAGTATCAAGAAACACAGGCAAAAGACATCCTCACCCCATCCCCTTAAATAGATGTGCTGAATAACAGATGGTGAGAGTTCTCTGCTGTGAACAGCAATTAGTATTCCTTTTTTTCTTTCCTTCAATACTTTGAGGAGGTATTTCAAAACAGGAGCAAAACATCTTTTTTAAGGTATGTCAAACACTCCAAAATTCAAAATCCAAGCTCCAACTGTTTTTAACAATATACTCTACTGCAATCTGTGATCACTTTTCCTCCTTTTCCTCATCTGCTTCATTAGTTAGAACTCACAGGATCCAATCTGCCCTCTGTGAGCTACTGGGCACAAGAAGAAACCACTAGACCAAGGAGATTTCTACCACTTATACATTTCCACCAACACAACATCCTGGGTTTTTTCCTATCCCCTCAACTCCTCCTTTGGGGCTTTTCTCACTCTACTAGTTAATCCATGGCATTTCAAACTAGGATCTCTTTTCTGAACTTTAGACCTGAATATCCAATTAACTACCAAACAATTCCATTTAGTTGTCTCACAGATTCTCAAAATTCACATACCCTATATTGGAGTCCACCTTCTTGCCTCTAGCATGCCCCATTCACAATAAAGAACACCAATCTCATGTGGTCACTTGACACTGGATCAGTGATCAAGTCCTACTGACTCAAACATTTCCCATTGCGCTGCTCTAGGTCACAATCCCTTGTGTGGATTACTACAGAGCCTTCAAAACTAACTTCGCAACGGCCAGACTTGGCCCTCCTGGAGCAGTTCTTCACAAAACAACCTTCTCACATACTCTTCTCTCTTCCAATTCTCTCCTCCTTGGCTGTCCCCCTGCACTAATGCATTCCTTCTAGGACTACTCTACACTGGGTTTTTCACTGCTGTGTTCCCAGAGCAACATGTAATTGTCCTCATCAAAGCACTTAACTGTTTTTTTCCTGTAAAACAGAGACTCTTGTTAAGGATGATATCACTCACACTAGTACAATACTTGGGGCACACAAGAATACCTGTTTTCAATTAGCTGTTAGATAACAATGACAGGTAATGGAAATTCCTTGTCTTTGATCTAATTTTCCACAATAAATCTGACTCTTTTGAGATAGCATCAATGATGTTCATCATGAAATAGTGTTCTTCAGGAGGTTACAGAGTCTTAAAATTCCTAATTTACTTAAGTTTTTACTCATAAACAGATTCTGGTTTTATTATAAATACCTAGTAAGCAGATACTGAGATAACCCTACACATTTTAACACAAAGAATTACAGATTTTCTAACACTAACCTATCTACCTATGTAGTCTTGGAATAAATTCTACTAGTCATTTTAACACACTACTGAAAACAACTTGCTAGTATTTTAATTAGTATTTTTATATCCATATTCTCAAGAGAAATTGATATGTAGTTTTCTTTTCCCTCGGGTTAGGTCTTGCCACCTGCGTCTTCCTGCTACCACAGCCATGAGCTAAGCTTTCCTTTCATCTTCTTCAGTGTTCAAGAACAATTTAAAACTCTATGGAGATGATACAAATTCAACTTTTCCTATTTTTCCATGCTTATTGGCCTATTAAAATTTTCTGCTTCTTGTGTGACATTTTTAATTTTTGTTTTCCTAGAAACAAACCTATCACATTCAAGTTTTTAGTTTGTTAAATATATTTTTGTGTCATTTTACAATTAAATCTCCTTTATTCTTGTAATGTATTTTCACGAAATTAATGGTATATTTATTTCTTTTCTTCCCTTGCCATTTTTAAGTTGTATAATCTTTCAAAGAACCAATACAAATACACTTACATTACTATAATAGTTTCATTATTTATTTTATATTTAAATCCTTTTTTCTGCTTTTCTTACACTCTACCAATTTCTAAATCCAAGTGTTCAGATAATAATCATCTAACTATTTGGCACTTACTTTAGGTCCCATTCTAAGTGTATAATGTATATTATTTCAGTGACCCTTCATCCCTCAATAAGGTAAATATAACTAAATTTACAGATAAAGCCATTGGGGCTTAAAAAGGGTGGATAATTTTGCCCAGTAACAAAGTTGGAAGAGCTAATAAATGACCTCAAATCTATCAGATTTCAGGATATTACTGCTCTTAATCACCATTATATAAGGTCATGAATTTTATTTCTGGATGCAGAATTGGTTACACCCTATAAGGTTTCGGTTACAGCAATCTTAATGTCATTAATCTATAGAAATTGGCTACAGTTTTGTTCTATCTTCCCAAACCGAATTAATTTAAGAGCATAATTATGACTTTTCAAGATTTTTTTTAAAAAATACTTTGAGTTACTAATGTACAGTTTTATGGCACTGGGGTCAGATAAAGTAGCCATTGTATTTTCTAGTCTTGGGAAATTTATCAAGATTTTCCTTGTGTATAATCAATGCACCTGGGAAGGAAACTTTTAAGTGCCAGGCTGCTTAGCTTTCCATGGGTCATCCTGGCAAGGATAAATATAAATATTTGCTAAGCTAATATGAAGTCCTGGCTGATAGTCTGCACAAGCACAAAATCTGAATCCAAGGAGATAACCCTACTACTGCTTTCAGTGTCAACTCCTTGCTTACCTTCCAGATCTCTTATACTCTTTATTGTAGGACCTTTCCAGAGATGGTGATCTTCGGTTGTCCCGGTGCCTGTGTCTCTCCCGTTCCCGCTCTCTTAAAGGAATTAATACACAGAGCTGTTTTCAACAGAAAGACTCAAAAACACCATCTCTTCACTGAATATATTTTCCAAATACATGGACCACATCTAAGAATTTTCCAGGCACTATTCACTGTGGGGCATTTTTATTCCTCCTTAATTTGTTAAAAGATAAAGGAGTTTTTCTTCATAGAACTTAACTAACTTGGAAAATTTTTGCTGTTTTCTTTAAAGAACAAAGTCAAACTTGAAGCTAAGTAATAAAGGGAGTTTTATCATCATCTTTTCTCAGGACTTTCCAGTCAATTCTTGGTTATTTAAACACTTCTTCCTATTGGTTTGTAGAAAACTCTACTCACTATCAAATAAATGCAGATTAAAGATTTTATAGTAAAGATTCACACAGGGTTCTCTGAACTCTTATGGATGGTAGGCCTGAGCAGCTCCAGCTATCACTAACCTGCCAGGAGACCCTAAGTCACTCCAGTGCTATTTTCTTCTGGAAAAAATTCTAAATGAAGACACTGAATTGACCCAATGTAAAAATGCAATGAGGAATTTTAAAAACCTCCCAAAGAATATAACTAGATAATAATATAACTAGAGTATAACAATAGCTTCTTAGTTTACAGTGAAGATCTGGAACAAAAATCTGAACTCTATTGTGTTTGAATCAGAACTACAAATCCTGGGGAAATAATTAGCCAAACCTAGAATTGGAAAAAAATGCTATAGAGGTTGACTAACTCTTACACAAAATACTGGAACTAATAGTGCTTCAGATTTTGGAGTTTTTCAAATTTTGGAATATTTGCGTAAACTTTACTGGTTGGATATCCCTAATCTCAAAATCCAAAACCTGAAATGTTCTAAAATACAAAAAAATTTGAGCATCATGTAGGGACTCAAAAAGTTTTGGATTCTACAGCATTTTCAATTTGGGCTTTTAGATTAGGAATCAACAAGACGACTACAAAATGTCTGAATCAAAAATATCCCCCAACCTATATCCAAATAAAAGAAATGTTAATACACTTAAGTCAAAACTTACAAAACTAATAGAGATCAGTGACTGCCTAGAAATTAAGACAAAATTTATTTTTCATTTAAAGAATCCCCTGTTCTCAAGGAAGAGTGCTTTGAAAAATATGCTTCTGCCATATATACAACCCTCAGGTAATACCATCTATCCAAAAAAAACAATCAGAGCTCAGGATTCTATGTTTATCTGACATACTTCTAAAATCATAGATTACATTAGGTAGTAAATCTCAATTAAAGAAATTAGTGAACAGTGCCACATATAAAAAATAAAATTTAATTTTTTAATGACATGGCTGCTGAAGAGAATAATTGCTAATAATTTCCAAATAAAACTCTAATTAGAGAGTATTTCTAAGTTTTGCTCGTTTCTTAACATATAGACAATAGAACTTTGCATTTAACACTTAATGGTAACAGCTACCCCTGAGTGGGCAGGAATTGAATATAATTCACTATGAGTTCATTTAAAGAAAGAAAATCTATGTTTGTGTTACTTTTCCCAAGATTCTTCCCTACTTGCAAGTATTAAGATATTTCTTTCCCAGCACTTAGGGAGGCTGAGACAGGAGAATCGTGAGTTCAAAGCCAGCCTCAGCAATGGTGAGGCGCTAAGCAACTCAGTGAGACCCTGTCTCTACATAAAAAACACAAAATAGGGCTGGGGATGTGGCTCAGTGGTCGAGTACCCCTGAGTTCAATCCCTGGTACCAAAAAAAAAAAAAAGATATTTCTGAAGTACATTATGCTATTCCTCTGATGGCTACATATTTACTGTAACAGAGAAGCCAGAGGAAGCAGTGTGTGGTAGCACTACTAATCTAGATAAGGCCCAGTCCACACTACCTTACCACATTGCAGAACCGCAAGCTTGGTGACCTGCACTTGTGGCTGTTTCTTTTCCCATTCCCTAGAATAACCTCGGTATCATATATATATATATATATATATATTTTTTTTTTTTTTTTTAACAAGCCTTTCCTAGAAACAGTTTGCCCAAAAGATTGCAATTGTTAATCAAATTTGGAGGAGGAAAAGAAGAAACATGGAATTTATAAAAGGATAGTTTTATTTACACCAAGAAGCAAGAGGAGAAGCAGTTTAGAATTTACATAAACTTAACACAATCTAACGTTTAAATTTATAAAGTTTCAGTTTTTCCCAATATACTTCTAGAAGTTATGTTAGGACTTCACGTGCCCCATGTTTGTTTCACAGAAACGTTCCATATGCGACGATAACTGACATTCCACTTAATAACCAAAAGAGAGCTAATTATAATATGGCTGTGCTACCAAGGCAACTCCAGGACAAAAGTGCTAAGCAATTACAAAACAACTCCAATATAACTAAAGATTATTTGAGAAAGTCGGAGATCCTTCACAGCAAAGGAGTATGGTTCAGGACAGAGATTAGAGGTAACCTGTGGCACTTGATTGCACTTAGTGGTAGAGATCCTCAGTTTACAGTACATGTGAATTTCTTTGAGCACACACTTAACTGGAAGTTTAAGTCTTGGAAGAACAACAGATTTACAGGGGAGCCCTAACAACTCCTTTAACTATAGCATTATCTCAAAATGGAGGGGAAAAAAACTAGAATGTTTGCAGCAAAATGTTCCCCCAAAGACAAAGTTATTAACAATCACCTTAACACTTAAAGAACACTATTTACAAACTCTTTCCAATTAAGATTTTCAACATATAACAATAAAATAAGCTATAAAAGGCTTTTGCCAACCAGTCCCTCCTCAGAAAATAATTAAGAACAAATTGACCAGACACAGTAGCTCATGTTGAAAAAGATTTTTAAAAGTCTATGGACTTTCACTGGGTGTGGTGGCACACACCTATAATCCCAACAACTCAGGAGGTTGAGGCAGGAAGATCATAGGTTGGAGGCCAGTCAGCAACTTAGTGAGACCTTGTCTCAAACTAGAAAATAAAAAGGGCTGGGGATGTAGCACAGTGGTAGAGTACCCTGAGTTTAATTTCCACTACTGAAAAAAAAAAAAGAAAGAAAGAAAGAAAAGTCTATGAAGTTTCCTTCAGTTATGACCCACCAAAATCAGAACTGTCATCCCTACAAGGAACACATTCCCTTCTGCCCTCCGCAGGCCATCAGGTCAAGACAAAACATGTTTTCCAGACTCTGAGACTTCTCTGAGCTCTAGTCACTCCCTTCAGGCAGAGAATGACACTACCCTTTACCAGAAAAACATGCAGTCCATATCAAATCAATATAGCCATGGCTGGGGTTGTGACTCAGCGGCAGAGCACTCGCCTAGTGCGGGTGAGGCACAGGGTTCGATCCTCAGCACTACATAAAAATAAAAAAATAAAAATAAAGTGATTGTGTCTGCCTACAACAAGAAAATATTTTAAAAAATCAATATAGCCATGAGGAAAATGTAAAAACGGAGACATGATTGGATTCCCGTAATCATCTATAGATCAACAACAGAAGCCAAGACCAGCTTTGTACAAAACCACCAAATGAAGTGACTAGTTTCAGGAGTTCAAGCACTTTGCTTAGCAGAGTCCCAAAAGAGAGTGAAGGTAAACCCACGACAGGAAAAGACGAGAAGCACTGTTACTGGCTTAACAAATGGAAAACCTCAAAATTTCATGGACAAGAAGTTCACTAAAGGCCAAAATAAATATTAGTACAATCATTAATGTGTCCTTTAATTTTTCCATATAAACCAATGGTTCTTAGCTTTTTGAATAATAAATTCACACCTACCTCTTTGAAAATCTGCCACAAGCGTCTGACAGAAACACATATGCAATCATAAAACTCTGCATGTGACTTTGAAATATTTCTAGAAGCCACCTAAAATCCCAGTTTTAAGAATGCCTGATTGCAACATTCTTATATATACAGAAAATTGTTTTAGAAAAAAAGAAACATAAATCTAGAATGGAAGTGTTTTTAATATACAACTTTCTTTGGTATGAATATATTTCAATGCAACAAAATCAGGCTAAAAGCTATTTCAAGAGTTTAACTTTGATAAAATAAAACCAAAAAGGCTGGGGATGTGGCTCAGTGGCTTCAATCTCTGGCACAAAAAAGGAAAAAACAACAAAACCAAACAAGAAAACCCACATGTAACTAATCTTAACTTCACTTTGCAAAGAAACAAAGCAAGAAGGCAACAATATACATCACATACTTACCCTAAAAATAAGAAAGTAAGCTCTACTTGTAAACTAGTTTGCTTCTTGATTATAACACATGCATGTTACTGATTCTAGAAGAACTCAAGTGCCATAACCTGACATGATAATCACACTGAACATAATCAGATCTCTGATAACACAAAACACAATACAAATCTTTCATGTCACAGGATCACCATTAAAATGTCTATGGTATGATGCAGAGTAAAAGTCTTACATCTGTTGAAATGTATCTATGCTGGGAACTTTGTATGCTTTTCAAAAGCAGTTTTTTCTGACATCAACTTACTTATTAGTTGTCTTTTTGTCCTGAAAATAAAATCCAATGTGATTTCTTTCCTTTTACAAATTAAAATGCACATTTTATCTGGTTTGCAAGTAAATGGAAATATATTGTGTCGGGGCCTCTGTGGTTTCTTAAAGCACCGCACACGTGCCTTTACCTGCTCCGCTCATAGCTGCGGTGACGAGATGGCGTTCTCCCCCGGTCATAATCGGATCGGTAGCGGCTATCGGGTCTCCTCCTGTCAGGGCTGCGGCCTCGCTCCCGTCGATCCACCGAACGATGCCTCTCACCTCGGCCATGACTGTGATCTCGATGCCTGTGATCATCATAGTGCTTGAGCCTTTCTGGGGACCTTCTCTCACTGGGAGCCTTTGGGAGTGGGTATGGAGGGAGGTGCCTAAAATGAGGGCTACTGCTGTTATTAGCACTGGGTGGGAAGGAACTGGGATTGTTCTGGAAACTATTAAAATTGGGAGGTGGGAAATTGTGGTGTGAATATCCTGGAGGGTACTGATAATTAACCTGCTGTGGCATAACGGGAGGGGGTGGAGGATGGGGCATGGAAGGAGGGGGCATCAGAAAAGGGAAAGTGCCTTGTCCAGGAGGCGCTCCAGGGACTGGTGGGTTATTAGGACAAGGCATGGGAGGGGGCATGGGTGGAAAACAGGGGGGCACTGGGAAGGGGTGCCTCATCTGGTGGTTGGGAAAAGGGGGCCTGACTGGGCAGGGGGGAAGAGGGCCTTGTGCTGATGGAGGCATGGGTGGAGGGAAGGGTACAAAGTCTGGTCGTGGAGGCAGAAAATTGGGGGCTGGAGAGTTCGAGAACGTGGTGGAAGGTGCACTTGGAGGTTCATATTGATATTGCACAGGAGGCTGCTGAGGGTGGAGCAGTCGCAGATTTTGGGGCCTGAAGGCTGGTGCTGAGGGTCTGGTTCCATGTCCTCCTCGTCCTCGGGGACACCCTCGTCCTGGGTGGAATGACATTCTATGGCTTTGTTGGAAAAAAGAAAAAGGGAAAAGTTAATAAAAACAAAAAACTCTCACTATGTTAAGAGGGTTTCCCAAATGCCTGACCATCCTGATGGGCACCCAACAGACCTTTCAGTCAAGCCACTGGAATATTCCACCCTCTAATACTGGGCTCTCTATAGATTCTAAAACTCTTTACAACCACTAAACTCCTCTTCCCATCTCAGTCACCCAACCCACTACCATGATCTATTCCTGGACCTTGTCAACCCTTAAAGCTGTTCTTCCTTCAAAACAACTCCAAAATCCCATTATTGAACCATCTGCTATCAAGTCCCTGAGCAAATTCCCCTCCAGTCCTGACCTCATCATACTGCCCTAGCCACATGCTTGTTTCTACATCTACACCAGCATCTTCCCACTTCCTCCTGTTTCCCAACTCAGCATAGACTTCATGGCCCAGCATCTCAATAATTCACATTTAAATGACCTATACTCCTCTGCCCTATTCTACTTCTTTTACAAAAACCTGGCAATGCCCCAGCCTTAGTATGATCCAACAATTCATCTTCTATAGGCCAACCAGAGAGTAGAATCCAAAATATACACAACTCAGCAGACTGGTGCCCATAAAAATTCAGTCACAGATTTCGCCATGACATCTCTTGCCCACTCCGGCAGTCAGTGTACTCTCCTCTCCACCAGAACTTCCACAAATCTTCTACAGGCATCCTTCTTGTCATCCTGCTCCTTCTTCATAGTCAACAATAACCCTGCCTCCTACCAAACAGAAACACTAATACAATCAGAAAATAACTCCCTCATCTTGTTCTACCCATTCTACAAGCCTATCCACATCCAACTCTGTGCTGTCCAAATTCCTTTCCCCTAACAAAGCCTGTCTTGATACATACACTCTGGATCCCATACCCCGACACTCATCTGGGATAACCACCCTCCCTCCACAGTCTTCCACCTCTCCCCACTATCAGACCCTACATAGCAGCTTTTGAAAATGCTAAGATCCATTTCAACATGGAATACTTTCCTTGGCCTCCCAGACTCCCACCACTTTGCACTTTGTTTTTCCTGCTCTTCATGACCAAATAACCTAAGAGTTGCTACAGACCAAATGTTTGTAGTTTCCCCAAAATTCTTACGTTGAACCCTTTATCCCCAGTGTAATGCAATAGGTACCTGAGGCCTTTGGGAAGTAATCAGGGTTATATGGGTGTTCTCATGATGAGATAAGGGCCCTTATAAAAAAAAGAGATAGGACACCTCTCTCTGCCAGGTGAAACTACAGCAAAAAGGTAATCACCTAGAAGCCAGTAAAAGGGTCCTCCCCATGGAAGAAAGTCCAACCACATTAGCACCCTAATCTTGGAATTCTAGCCCTCAGAACTGAGAGAAATCAATGTTTTTCTTAAGCCACCTAGTCTGTAGTATTTTGTAATGGCAACCCAAGTTAACACAGACAAGAACATAGTCATCCCTTGGTATTCAAGGGGATTGATGCCAGGACCCTCAACCTCATGGATACTAAAATCCAAGGCATCATTATTTGCATATAACCTATGCATATCCTCCTATATACTTTAAATATCTCCAGGGCTTGGAGGTATAACTCAGTGGTAAAAACGTATGCTTAGCATGTGTGTGGTCCTGGATTTAATACCCAACACCCCACCCCACCAAAAAAAAAAAAAAATCATCTCTGGATTACTTATAAATGTATGTGACATAAATAATTGTTATACTGTATCATTTAGGAAATAATGACAAGAAAAAAGTTTCTATGTGTCCCATACAGACACAACTATCATAGACCTACCTACACAGTACACAAACAAGATACAGTACTCATCCTAATACCGGAGAGAAAGAGGATCTGTGGTGTCCAGCAGATATGCCTACACTATCAGTTCATCCACATGGATTTAGCATAGTGCTCAGCATACAGCCAATTCAAGTTTTGCTTTTAGGACATTCCTCACATTTTTTCCCCCAAATATGTTCAACCTGCAGTTGGTTGAATTGTGGATGCAGATAACCTGGATGTGGAGAGCTGATTATATACTTTCAGCTCACTCTAATCTGACTTCAGCTTTGGTCATCACTTCAGTGACTGAAATGAGCAGTGTCTATCTTGTCTTGAAAACCAATAGCCATTTTCCATTTTTTTTTTTTTTTTTTTGTGGTGCTAGAGATTGAACCCAGGGCTTTGTGCATGTGATCACTCTACCAGCTGAGCTATATCCCCAGCCCTTCAATCACCTTCTTTGTTTTTTGCCCCTGAACTCAGGGGCACTAGACCACTGAGCCACATCCCCAGCCCTATTTTGTGTTTTATGTAGAGACACGGTCTCACTGAGTTGCTTAGCACCTCGCCATTGCTGAGCCTGGCTTTGAACTCACCATTCTCCTGTCTCAGCCTCCCTAAGTGCTGGGATTACAGGCTTGTGCCATGGCATCCAGCTTCACCTTCTTTTTTTTTTTTGGTACTGGGGATTGAACTCAGGGGCACTCAACCACTGAGCCACATCCCCAGCCCTATTTTGTGTTTTATGTAGAGACAAGGTCTCACTGAGTTGCATAGTGCCTCACTGTTGCTGAGGCTGGCTTTGAACTCACAATTCTCCTGTCTCAGCCTCCCTAAGTGCTGGGAGTACAGGCTTGCGTCACAGTGCCCGGCTCTGGATTCACTTTCTTAATCTCTGTGCAGCATTCAGTCCAATTGGCCCCTCCTTCACATATATTTTCCTTGAATTCCTGACACAACCCTCTGGCTGTGTCCTTTCTACCTCTCCAGCTGGTCCTCCTGGCAATGTCCTGTGCCAGATCCCAATCAGCTGCTATTCTTCAGGGATCCAGCCTGAACACTCTGCTCACTCTTTTCCAAGGTGATCCTACCACTTAGGTTGCTTCAGTTACCATTCATCTGTCAGTAACTTCCAAAGTTACATATTTAGTCACCAAAGAGCTCTAGACCTAAGCTGTCAACTGCCAACTCAATCTTTCTCCTTTAATGTCTGACTCCACAAATCAACATTTCCTAAAAGTCAACATTTCCTAAAAGAAACAAATGATAATCTTCCCCTCCGAAACACCACATGCTCCTTTCTTAGTGTTTCCCATCTTAATAAATGATACCATTTATGGTCATCAAAACCAATATACCAGGGAATCATCTGACAACTTTTACTCTCTCACCCTTTAGTTAAAATTTTATTTTAAAATTCCTATCATTTATGTGTCCACTATACCTTAATAAAAAAAATTTAAATAAATTAAAGTTCCCATCATTTTTGCTCATAAATACTTCCTGAATTAATCCACTTCATACCCTTGTCTCCTGTCGGGCTACTACAGTAACATCCTTGCTGGGCTTTTAAGCACCATCACTGCTGGGACGTTCTTCAGGTTTCCTATTCTCACAACACAGTGCTGCCTGTTGGCAGGTCCTACAGTGATCTACCACATAATTACATAATTCCACCTTTATTGTCTACCTATACCCCAGAACCACACACTTCATCAGGGAAGGGCTCTAGGATGTTTCATTAACTGCTCTGATCTAGGATCCTACCCTATACATGAACCTCTGTTGTCCTATGCCCACTATTAAGAATGAACACACTTCCAATTTATCTAAGTCCCTTCCACTCTCTGTGGCCCAAAATCTGTGTGGTTCCTCTCTCAGCTCTCCCCAGCACCACCATTCCTATCCTGCCACTCACCACGTATTGCCTTGCATCATGAAGCACTGTCTGGATATGTCACATCTTCCACAGAGAATATACGTTCTAAAGGACAGAAGGAATAAAATATATATAATCAGGTTCTCTAAACTGCCAGTGCTATAAAATATTTCAGTAAATCTCTTAACATAGATTTCATACTCTTCAATGCACATAGCCTGTTAAAATTAAGGACATATTAAACTGCATTAAAGTTTCCAACTAAAAAAATTTTTTTTGGCAGGAGGTACTAGGGCTCAATCCTAAGGCTTCACACATGCTAGACAAAGCTTTACCACTGAGCTACATCCCTACCTCTTTTTTATTTTTTTGTTTATTTTTTGGGGGGTACCCAGGATTGAACCTAGGGGCACTTAATTACCAAGCCACATCCTTTTTATATTTTATTTAGAGACAAGGTCTTGGCTAAGTTGTGTAGGACCTCACTAAGTTGCTGAGACTGACTTTGAACTCACAATCCTCCAGCCTCAGCTTTTTTTTTTTTTTTTTTGGTACTGGGGATTGAACTCAGGGGTACTCGACCACTGAGCCACATCCCCAGCCCTATTTTGTGTTTCATTTAGAGACAGGGTCTCACTGAGTTGCTTAGCACCTCGCCGTTGCTGAGGCTGGCTTTGAACTCGCGATTCTCCTGTCTCAGCCTCCCTAAGTGCTGGGATTACAGGCTTGAGTCACACGCCCGGCCAGCCTCAGCTTCTTGAGCTGCTGGGATTGCAGGCATGCACCACTGCACCTGGCCCCTAGATTTTTTATTTTATTTTGAGACAGGGTCTTGCTAAATTACCCAGGCTGGCCTTGAACTTGTGATCTTCCCATTGTCTCTATTAGCTCATATTATAGGTGTATGCTACAACATTTGGCTTCCAACAAAATTTTAAGATGTCTTTACTTCTTTTTTACTGATTCAAAATTATTAGAAGCTAAAAAGGTTAAAAACTCAGGCATACACCATCTTTAATTTGTTAAAAGATCGCACAAGAAACATTCCTTGCTTCTTCACACAAAAGCTTCCTTCATTATAAAATAAGGCATAGATAAAACACAAAAATCAGTGAGACCAGCATTTGAATACAAATATAACTATAATCATGTTAACATGACAATTACGATTATTTTCATTCTCTGCTCTTCCCACAGAAGAACACTGAACATAAATGGATTTTCAAATATTTGAACTTCAGCAAAATGCTTTTAATAAGAAAAACTCCCATCACAGGCCACACCCCACCAACAGAATCTATTACCTTCCCCATGAAGCCTCTACTACCCCACACCTTCCAAGTTAATCTGTTCTTTCTTCCCATTCCCTCTGAAATCTCTTGCTCTTTGAATCTGCCCCATGAATTTCAATCTATCACCCTTTCCCGGTTCCCTCTGGGCAGTAATCCCATTCCCTCTAGATTTCCATTGCTCTTAGTCTGTACTTACTTCTTTTACAGCACTTACCGGAGACTGGCTCATGTTAAAGTCATGTGTACACAAGTCAAACTCCTCCACTAGATTATTAGCTGCTTGATGACATGGGTCGAATCAGTCATCTCTATATTCTCCACAATCCCTGGAGGAGCATCCTGCACACAGTAAGTGTTCAATAAATTTTACTTTCAAATCAATGGTATCTATGTCAGTTCTATACATATTTCTTCCATGTGTATCAGCAGATTCACATCATCAAAACCTGCCCAGAAAGCATACCTTTTCACTAATGCATACACTGTCCCAGGGGCTATGAACTCAAAGATGAAACACATAACCTTCAGGACTCATGGAACTCATACCGTATTTTTCAAAAATACAGTATGCCCAGAACCACAAAAAAAAAAGAAAAAAGTATATATCAAGTGATAAACAAAAGAGGTATGTACAGGATGTCGGGCAACACAATGGAGTGTGCTGAAGCTAGAAGTGGTCAACAATCAGGGTCATTAACACTCCTGTATAATGTATAACAACTGAATGCTCACTACCAAACCCTCCTGGATGCTTCTATAGTCGGAAATCTAAAACTACTGACCATGAAATCAACCTACAAAAGGGAGGCTGTGGTCTGGATGCAACTTGTAATTCAAAGTCAAGGAATTTACTATATCTGGAAAAGTAATTGTTTCTCGCATCTGCTTACTCCTAGGTTTCCGTTCGGAAGCAAGGAAACGGAGGGAGATGTTCTGAACAATTAATATGTCCAGGAATGTCAATGCAAAAAGAGTTACAAAATGTGTTGCACTCTTATTGGGAACTCCCGGTTGAATCTGCAGCCCGGTCACCATCCAGCTGATCTTTAACTGCACGTTCGCGCGTTTGCATCTCCCGCCAGACTGTGACCCGCACCAGGAAAGCCTAGGCTCAAGGTCTCATCCCCCTTCGAAAACCCCGACGGCTCCACACCTGGACCACAACTTGCGCTCCACAAATGAATGGAAGACATCCTTTCTCAAATTCTATTTTTCTATGGGATCCGGGCCCAGGGTCGCTCTCTTGCCCTTAGCAGATCTGAAGAAGGGCTTCCTAACCCCAACTCTCAGGCGCCTTTCGCCCTCAACCCCGGGCTCCAGCCCGGTTTAAATCTCAGCACCCGGAAACACCCCCTCTTCCACCACCCGCAAGGTGCCGCGTTCACTTACAAAAGGGCCGTGAGGTCGCCGTCAGAGAAAAGCCAGGCTAACTGTGCAGCCGCCAAGACAGCGGCGCCGCCCGCGCCTCCGGAACAGGAAACGGAGGGAATTAAAAAGCAAACCTGAGAAAGCTGGGCCAAGGGAGGGAAAACTCTTGGGCACGCCGCAGCGCCTTGTGCGCACTGATTGGCCCGTCAACGAGAACGATGGCCATCTAAACCAATCGTACACGTCGGGCGCTCTGGCGCCCGTCCCCCCGCCCTCTACGTCCTCCAATCCGGAAGCGCAACCGGGTGAGCGCGCATTTCCGTCGCGAAAGAGTGGCGGGGCAGCGATTCGGGCGTTCTCAGGTGGTCGCTAGGTTCCTCCTAGTCTCTGGGACAGAGAAGGGTGCGCAGATATGAGTGACTCTGCGGGAGAGCCCACTCGCCTCCGGTGCTACCCGGAGCTCCCAGTGTGGGTAGTGGAGGATCATCAGGAGGTGAGCGAATGGCTACGCGGCCCTGGAGCAGAATCTCCCAGAGCGTTGACGAGTCGGATTTCGAACCCCGGCGCTCTGACTGAGAAGCCCTGTGCTCTCGACCCGATTGGCGCCGGTTTGCACCTGTCTCCCGGCATCTCCATCACAGCCCTGCTGCTGTTTAAGCGGAAGGCTTTATACTAAGAACAGAAGCTCTCATTTATGACATGGGGACAATAATTGTAGCAGAGCCATTAGGAGTATTCGTGCGTGTTATGTCCATAAATCTTTTACCACAGTGCCCAGCATTTGTTAATAATAAAAGATGTTTCCATTTGTATGGCCGTGCCCCTTTACAGTATTAAAATTGGTGCTTTAGTCTAGAGGGAGCCAACAAAAGAGTCTCATGGATCTAAGAAATTTTTTAAAATTATCTTTTATTAATAGGCTGTGGAGCTTTTTTGGATATAAGCAAAAAAGAGGAGCTGAGAGTATAGCCCAGAGGTAGAGCGTTTGTCTAGCATACGTGAGGCCGTGGGTTATATCCTCAGCACCGCAAAAAAAAAAAAAAAAAAAAGATGATTTACGGATGGGAACGGTTTCACAGAACCTCTACATGGTGTGTGTGTAAGCCTGAGAGAAGGCCGAAGTGTGGGTTAAGGAGTGCTTTCAAATTCAGTCTTAAACCTAGAACTGTAGAGCATGTAATAAAAAGCCTTATAGACCCTGAGATTTAGGTTACCTTAAACACACATAGTCAATGCTAGAACCGGCATTAACTGTATTTGTTCCTTGGCCCTCCTCCTGATACGTTTTCCTCATTAACTGTTGGGTTTGAAATGAGAGCAGGAAAGCAGCTAGAGATGCAAGTTGTAAGTTCATAGGAATAAAATAAAGCCTGATATTATCATCTGAACTATCTACAATAAATGTGTTTTATTCTCTCACTTTTTAATAACGTGGTATGCTTTTAATTATGTGCAATTATATTTAACATTGTTTTTCAATCTGTATTTGAGTATGCTCATGATTTCAGTGCCCATTTCTGATTGCGTGTATGTGTCTTTCCTAGGTTCTGCCTTTTATATACCGGGCCATAGGCTCAAAGCATCTTCCTGCCAGTAATATAAGTTTTTTACATTTTGACTCACATCCAGACCTCCTTATTCCTGTGAATATGCCAGCAGACACCGTGTTTGATAAGGAAACACTCTTTGGGTAATGTGATTTTTGTTGATGACCTCTTATGTGTTTGAAATACAACTTGCAGTAGATGATAAATAAGGGGGCCTATGGATATACTCTCATGGTGGTGCTCTTGCCTAGTATGCTTAAGGTCCTGAGTTCAGTCTCCAACACTGGGGGGTGGGGGGACAGAAAAGGAGAAGTACACTTTGCTAAGCTTATGGGTTTTTATTTTGTCTTTTTGCCTTTTTCATTTTATTTAGAACAAATGTTAATGAACTTTTATACTATGTATGTAGAGTTTGGTGCCACTGCCTGGATTAATCTTAGGGCATCAATCTTACACAAGATCTTCTGCCACTAATCTTACACAAGCAGTGCAAATATCAACACAGAAAGGGAAATTATACCTATTATTTTTATAAAAATAGTCGTGGGTCAGTGATTGTTCTGAGAAGGTATAAGGAACCTCCAAAGGAACTCTACACTCTGAGGACTGCTCTCTTGAAATATTGTGGGGCAAATGACATTTGGGAAAAAACATTTACTAAGTTTTAACATTTCTTCCCTATTTCTTTTCCAGAGAATTAAGTATTGAAAATTGGATCATGCCTGCAGTTTATGCTGGCCATTTTTCTCAGGTAATATGGCTTCATCCCACATGGGCTCAGCAAATCAAAGAAGGCAAACACCACTTTTTAGTAGGTAAAGACACTTCTACCACAACAATCAGGTAATTCACTCATATTTATAAGTATGAAAGGGGTTGCATGTTTCTATCTTATTTTGGATTTCTATAATAACCTCCAAAGTATTTCTATAAACAAATAGGGAAAGATTAAGCCTCAGCTCCTCCAAGAAGTTTTTAAAACACCAAAAGCATATTTTCAAGTCTCTTGACCTCCATCATGCACTGTGTATATTTTGTTGTTGATAAAATTAATTTTTTAATAAAATGATCTTCATCTTCTGGAATTTGGCCTTCCATCAGTGACTTAAGTTCATCAAGGCATTTAATTTCCTTATAGATTTATATATTGACTGGTACATTTTACTATCTCCTTCCAACACAACTATTGTGTTTTGAATTTAACAAACAGGAAATTAGATATTAAATTTTTTTCTTTGATTCTTTTCTTTTTTTAATAAATTCAATGACTGAGTAGATTTTAGGTTTTAATGTTATTAATATTAATTAGTCTAAATTATAGCATTCTCTTCCTTGTATTACCTGTGCATCTGTTGTTGTCATATGGTTTATTTAACTGATATTCTGTTTATCTTTAGAAATATCTGTATGTTCTTGACTTTCTAAGTTCTCTTGTGATGGAATGAATACTTTAAGTAGTGTAACTACAACTTTCTAGAAGCTAAAGGATAATAGGGATGAAATGGTAATACATTGGAGATAAAGAAATCTCATTGAAAATTATACTTTTTATTTCTGATTTAGCTTTAATGATACTCTTTGGTATTGTGTTCTTATTTACACAATAACTTTATTGGGATATATGAAAGTTGTATTTATTATACAATTTGAAAGAAATAATTAGGACTAAATAGTGTACACGGTACTGGTGTTTGTGAAAGACTAGGTTTTATTGAGTAACTAAGTGAATAGGCTTAATTTAACCCACAAAATTCAATAATTTTGCATTATCTGATACAGAAATTTGGAATTTAATATGTGATAATGACATTTGGATTATTTTTATTATGTCATGATTTTAGTTAATCCTGTAAGTAAAAATTTGTGGGAGAGGACAGCCTGGTGGCACCTGTTTATAGTCCCAGCACTCAGGATGCTAAGATGAAAGAGCCACTTGAGTCCAGGAATTTAAGACCAACCTGGGCAACATAGCAAAACCCCCATCTGAAGAATGTTAAAATATTATGGAAGACACATATCACATATGGTCAAACAACCTGAGATTGTGAGTGTGTTTGTGTAAATAAGAACAAAGCAAAACTTCCATAATGAAAAAGAATATAAATTAAGCCTGAAGAGGGCTAGGGTTGTAGCTCAGTGAAAGAGCGTTTGCCTAGCATGTATGAGGCACTGGGTTCAATTCTCAGCACCACATATAAATAAATAAAGGTTCATTGACAACTAAAAAATATTTTTAAAAAAATTAAGCCTGGGGAATATAATATAGCCTTTGTCTTTCCTAGGATGAGATAATAAATGAAAGTTTTTAATAAGTTTGGGCATTAGTTTTATTGTTAATAATCTATTTTTGGAAACTATCTTTAAATCTACAGTATATGCTAGATGTGAACAGGTGGGAAATAAATAATGTTTTTTAGTTTTATAAGACATGCATTTCTGGAAGAAGTATTTGACTCTACTGTTCTAAGTTCTTACCAAGGTAGTTGAAAAATAGAACATGCTGATGTGCCTAGAATCAGAAATCCAGCAGGGCACAGTGATGCAAGCCTATATTTCCAGCTACTCAGGACGTTGAGGCAGAAAAATCAGTTGAGCCCAGGCGTTCACGGCCAGACTGGGTCATAGAATGACACCTGTCTCAAAAAGAAATTTTCAACCTTAGAAATACATTCTACAAATGTACAGATGTTTTTTTAAGTTGCTTTCCATATTGAAAATACTATGGTTATGGAGAGTCCAATGAAGCTTTGAAATATGTCAGAGGAAGGTTTTATTAAAAGAAATTATTTCTAGTTATTAATTTTCTCTTAAGCGAATTTTTCGGATAAAGATTCAGCCGATATGAGAAAAATCAAAGTAGCATGGGCTTAAACAAGAGAGTTTCTTTCTTTCTGATGTTACAGTTCAGCATGCAGTCCAGGACTGTGTGACAGCTCCATGGTTGGAGGAACTACTGTTCCTTCTGGCTTTATGTTCTGCCATCTCTGGAGTCCTCATAGTCCAAAATAACTTTGCACCTTTGTGTCCACGTTGTCAATCAGCAAGGAGGGGGAGAGCAAGACATTATATACTTTTCTTCCATTAACAACCACTGGACAGCACTTACTCAAATAGCCACATCTGGTGGAAAAATAGATATGAAATGTAGTCTTTACTTTGGGTAATTGTGTACCCAGCTAAAATGTGGATAGTCCTATTTCTGCAGAAGAAAAGGAATACAAATGATAAAGGCAGATCCCAGTGTTTGTCAAATATGTCTTTTCTTGTATTTCTGCAATGCCATACTGCAACATCAGCTAATTGTCCATTCTTCTTTAAAATAGTTTTTTCCTCTGATCCAGGGTTACAAGTACAGATTATTACTTCCTAAGCGATGGCCTTTATGTACCTGAGGACCAGCTGGAAAACCAAAAACCATTACAATTAGATGTGATTTTGGTGAAACCTTGTAAACTCTGTAACAATTCAGAAGAAAATACTGCAGTGCCTTCTGCAAAGAAGCCCAGGCTAACACTAGAAGATGCAGAAAACATTTCCTCTGCTAATTGTGACTTGGATTCAGGAGGACTGACAAAGGACACCATGACACAAAGAAGTGACCAAGCTTGCCAAGAGGCATCATGTTCATGTTCTGAAAGCCAGCAATGCCACACTATAGCCAATACTAAGGAAATTCTGGAAATCTTGAAGAAAGGGGATGCATTTGTTTTAGATATTGACTTAGATTTTTTTTCTGTCAAGAATCCCTTCAAAGAAATGTTCACTCAGGTAAATATAGTATTTTCTGTGTGTGTATTTGTTTTTGTTTTTTTAAGTACTGAGGTTTGAACCAGAGGCACTTTACCACCAGGCTATACCCAAGCCCATTTTTTTTTTTATTTTGAGACAGGGTCTCACTAAGTTGTGCAGGCTGGCCCCAAATTTGTGATCCTCCTGCCTCAGCCTCCTAAGTTACTGGGATAATAAACTTGCACCGCCATGCTCAGCTCTAACTATGGTGTTTTTATACCATAGATCTCGAAAATTCTGTTACGTTTCTATTAAGATTAGGGATAATAAGCTTCTGCAAATAGCCAGATAGTGTTATTTTAGGTTTTGGAGGCCACATTCTCTGTCATCTGATCTGTTTTATGTATTTGTTTTTGTAACCTCTTAAAATTATATACAGATTGAGCATTCCTACTCTGAAAATCCAAAATCTAAAGTGCTACAAAATCTAAAGCTTTTTGAACACCATGATGAAGTGCACCAGTAAAGTCTATGCATATATTTTAAAATCTGAAATACTTCTGGTTTCAAGCATTTTAGATAAAAGATACTCAACTTCGATTATAATACTTTATAATTTAATAGCTATTATTTTTAGCATTATGGAGAGAGTAGTTTTTGTTACATCTATGCTTACTGGCTGTGTGATCTTGGGAAAGATACTTAACCTTTCTGACCTGTGCTTTCTTTATCAAGTATAAACTAGAAATAATAATTATACCAGCAGGCTGGTGATATAGTTCAGTGGTACAGTGGTTGGTGCTGGGTTCTATCCCACCACAAGTGAATGAATGAATAGCATCAGATCCAACTCTTGGGATTGTTCTATCAGTAAAACATTGAGGTAATGCCACAACACCATGCTTAATAACTTTAGCTCTTGGTTATAACTTCTTTCTGGCAGTAGTCCTAAATAGGATTATCGGGGTCAGATATATCCGTCTATATGACAGAACTGTCTAGTTGGACTAAACAAGGGGAGGACAGACTCCTACAAAATCTGGGTATAACAGGCATCTTTTGCCAGGGATAGAGCCTCCTGAGATTCTTTGTCTGCCAGTCTGCTCTGCTGTTCCCTTTATACTCCAGAGTTTTCTTCTGTTGCTTGAGAAATGCTACACACTGGACATGGAGAGTTTGTTGTGGTTGTTAAAGATATGTATATTACCAATATTATAAGCTAAAATCAATTTAGATCCTTGAATATATCCATTGATAAAATGAGGTGTTATTGAAAATGTTCTAATGACCCAGTAGCCACCTCTTCTTCTCCCATAGTTTCTCTATTGTCATGCCCAGTTGGGTAGAGTTGGCCTAAAGAAATTATATTTACAACTGCAATCTTAAATACACATTTTCCCTGGTTCTCCCAAACCTTTGAATAATTATCTAAGATGTTCTCTTTGTGTCACAGGCAAGACTGTTGTTTGCTCAAAGTATATTGGTGAAAAAATTAACCTAGATTTTTGGGTTTTTTTTTCAGGAAGAATACAAAATCTTGCAAGAGTTGTACCAGTTTAAAAAGCCTGGTAGCAACCTAAGTGAGGTATCTACTATTTGTTTTTTCGAGGTTTTGTCTTTATCACATATATCATAATCTTGTAACGTATGACAGTAATCCAAAAGGACTATCCAAATAAGTCATGGGGCGGGGGGGGGGGTTGGTAAAAGCCATGGCTAGTACTTGGAAATCATGTATTGACAGGTTGAACTGAGATTTTCATTGTAGTAAGATTGTACTTGTTTTTTGAAAGAATAACAACAGAACTTTAGCTTTTCAATGTATTTATAGGAAGATTTAGTAGATATTGTTGATACTCGAATTCATCAATTAGAAGATTTAGAAGCAACTTTTGCGGATTTGTGTGATGGTGATGATGAAGAAACTGTACAGAAATGGGCTTCAACCCCTGGGTAAGACTCCTAAACCTTTTTTTTCCTTCAAATTTGCCAATTTTCAGTCCTAAATATATCTCTAAATTTATTAGATATGTTAGTATTAGAACTAAAGATATAACTCAGTTGTAGAGCACTTGCCTAGCATGTGTGAGGCCCAGGGTTTGATCCTCAATATGCCAGGCGTGGTGGCTCAAACCTGTAATCCCAGCACTTAGGCAGGCTGAGGCAGGAGAATCGCAAGTTCAAAGCCAGCCTCAGCAACGGCGAGGCGCTAAGCAACTCAGTGAGACCCTGTCTCTACATAAAACACAAGATAGGGCTGGGGATGTGGCTCAGTGGTCAAGTGCCCCTGAGTTCAATCCCCAGTACCAAAACAAAAAAAAACAAAAGACAAAAAATGCAAATTCTAAATAAAAAATCAAGTTAGTATTAAAGTATTAAATTTCAACACAGATTTACTACTAATAATTAGCATTTATTGAATGTTTTATATGCTCTATATCTAAGGATTTTTCAAGTATGAAAACTTGGCTCCTTTTAAGAATAACCTAACAAGCCAGGTGTGGTGACATATGCCTATAATCCCAGCAGCTCAGGAGACTGAGGCAGGAAGATTTCAAGTTCAAAGCCAGCCTCAGCAACTTAGAGAGACCCTAAGCTACTTAGTGAACCCTATCTCAGAATTTTATAAAAAATGTATGGCTCAGTGATTAAACACTCCTAGGTTCAAACTCCAGTAACAAAAAAAAAAAACAAAACAATAACCCAACAAAGAAATGATAAATGTTTGAGATAATGGATGTGCCAATTACCCTGACTTGATCATTGCATACTATTTACATGTGTTGAAGTACTACATTATATCCCATAAATATGTACAATTATTATATTTCATTTAAACAAAAATAGCTCAACTATAACTAAAGGAGTTTATTTTCAATCTTTCCATTAAGAGCAGGATTTGAAGGCTGATTCTTCATCAGGTTATTTATTTGGCTGATTCTATCATTGTTAATGTTACTTTGAAAATGTGGAGGGAGAAGAAAGCCTTTCAGAATTAAAGCCTTTAATATTGAACCTGGTATGAAAGTATAATAACATAGATATTGTAGTTGCTTTTGTTTATAATAATTCTTTAAATCATGTACACTCAAAGAGCCAGAAAACTAAAAGCCATAGGCAAATTTTTATCCTCATGTGCATAGGAAGATCAGAATTAGTTTATTTATTTTTTTAAATTTTTTTAGTTGTTGATGCATCTTTATTTTACTCATTTATTATTTATATGTGGTGCTGAGGATCGAACCCGGTGCCTCACGCATGCTAGGCAAGCGCTCTACCACTGAGCCACAGCCCCAGCCCCAGAATTAGTTTATTTTAAAACAATCTACCAGAAGTTGTGAGATTGTTCTCTACAGTGTAAATAGAAGCAATCAGCTGAAGACAGCAACATGAGAAATTAGAACCATCATACTTTAAGTCAGAACATGAATAGCCACCAAATTTGTCATGATGGTTATTGAAAGTAATTCATCAATAAGGGAGGTGGCAATGGGAAACATAAGAGAAATAGAGGAACACTGGACGCGACATGGGGGAGGTGGGAGGCAGGAAAGGGGAATGGGTATAGTAAAGATGGTTGATTGAGATCGTCATCATTACCCTTGGTGTATGTATGAAAACACAATTGGTGTAACTTTATCTGGTTTGCAACCAGAGAAATGGAAAAACTGAGCTCTATATATGTGCTATGACTTGAAATGCAATTAAATAAACTAATAAAAAAAAAAGAAAGTAATTCATCAGCTGTACAGAAGATTGCAGAAACTGGGACAGTGGTTGCCTCTGGAGAGAGAAATCATGGCTAAAAGATGAAGTATATGACCAAGTGATACCTTTTGCTATGCACGGGTATTACCTATTCAAAATATTCATTGTAATTTTTACTTAAATATATTCATAAAGCTTTAGTCATTGTCATTAAAGAATTGGTACAGAAAAATAATGCCTAATAGTTTCATCACAGCAATAAATATTGATCAGACATTTGAACATCTGTAAATGTTTTTTCTCTTCAGTATAGGGAACTAGTTCTAAAAATGATACCCTCTTTTTTGAAATTATGATGGAAGAGGGAAGTAAATAAGTCACATGACATGTCTTCTTAGAAGTACTGAAAAGTACCCACTATTTTGTGATTCCATGAAGTCTTAAGCTGAGTTTAAAACTTTACCAGCAAAAATAAAAATAAGCTGGAGTCCTGAACCAGGCCATAGACCTTCCACTGAAACCCACTCTGCTGCTAAACATTCCCAGGTAGCTCTTCAGCATCTGCAGAAAGTTCCAGGACAGAGTTGAAGATTGAACAATACTACAACGCATGAGTTCAGACTGTTGTTGGAGTTATAAGGGAGGTGGTGGGACTGGGGAATAGATAAAGAAAAGTGGATGAAATAATAAAGAGCATTTATTTCTCAGGGGGGTTTCTTTGTACGGTTTTGTTTTTTGTTGTTGTTGTTTTTGTGCCAGGGATTGAACTCAGGGATACTGGACCACTGAGCCACATCCCCAACCCTATTTTGTGTTTCATTTAGAGACAGGGTCTCACTGAGTTGCTTAGCACCTCACCATTGCTGAGGCTGGCTTTGAACTCGCAATTCTCCTGTCTTAGCCTCCCAAAATGCTGGGATTACAGGCGTGTGCCACCGTGCCCGCCTTATTTCTTAGTATTTTAAGGTGAGACTTGAATAGTTTTTATCTTCCCATGCATCATATGAAGCATATTATTCATGGTAAATATGAAGTATAATGTATCATTTGCTACTGTAATTTTAGTTAAGGTGGTTGAGGTGTTTAATTGAGTGGGATGGCTTTTTTTCAGAATGGAATCACTAGTTCCACTTGTACAGAGTTTGAAAAAACGAATGGAAGTGCCAGATTATGAAATGGTAAGTATTTTATTTTAAAACATAAAGTTGACCCCTCATAAAAGCAGTTTTCTGGGTAGAAAAATTTGATTTTTGTTAAAGTGGTTCATTTTTATTTGTTTTTCTGAAGTCTGAATGAATTATTAAGAAATAAGTGAAAAAAATACATACTTTTTAGAAGCCAGAATACTGAAAAGTTTTCTAGGAAAAACATTTTTTCCAAATTTTATATATGAAACAAAGAACTCTGTACTTTTATTATTATTGTTTTGTTGATAATCATCTTCTCTGCATCAGACAAGAATAAGTCCATAAATTCTAAAGTTGTTCGTTCCTTATTAATTCCTATTAATAGGAATTTGTACTCCTTTTGGCTTTTATTTTCCTCTTTGAAAAAAACTTCTGTAATTTTAAAAACAAAAAAAAGGTGAAAGAGCTGTAGCTAACACATTTTAAATATGTTAGCTCTTTCTTGTTTATCAAGAGTGATCTAAATGCTGTGACCAAAGATACTTTTAATCATAATTTCATCTATTTTTATATCATTTTAGTCTTTGAAGCATATGTTTTTCCATTTTACACAGTACTAGAGTTAGGAAAAATGGGGGCTTAAAAAGTTCAAGTGACTTTTCTCAGATTTATGCCAGAGTTGAGACATCCATGTCTTCTGCCTCTTAGTCTGGTGCTTCTCTTCAATAAGAGGTGTTGAATGTTTTCTTTAGTTGTAGAATACAATCAGAACAGATTTGTTGAGCTGACATTTAAGTATTGGTTTAATGTTCTTATAAATTGAGCATTATAAATACTTATGAATTATAAATGCTTATTTATAAATTTGGTTATATATGTTTATATTTGGTTATATATATTTGTTTAGATTTTAAAAGTTGATATAAAACTATAATATTCACACTTCACTTTTTTTAAAATATTTTTTTAGTTGTAGATGGACACAATATCTTTATTTTATTTATTTTTTTTAGTGTGGTGCTGAGGATCGAACCCAGTGCCTCATGCATGTGAGGCAAATGCTCTACCACTGAGCCACAACCCCAGCCCTCACACTCCACTTTTTATGCTATTTCTTTTACTTTTTAAATACAAGCAGCTTGTATTACATTGGATACAATAGAACATTTTCCTCCTACTTTAACATATTGTCTTTCTGTATATCTTTTGTATGTATAGCCATACACTACTAGAATCTCTCCATCCAATTTGTGTGTGTGTGTGTGAGATTGTTCTCTACAGTGTTAATAGAAACAATCAGCTATAAGACAGCAACATAACATGAGAAATTAGAATCATCATACTTTAAGTCAGAACATGAACATGAATATATCACCAAAAGAATATCTTGGTTAACTCTGAGATAAAACAAGGTCCACTCTTTTTTGTTAAAAATGATATAGTTAGAAGATGCTTAGAGTTCAAAAATGCTTTTGAGCTCCTGTTATATCATCTAACATGTCTTCAAGCAAGTATGCTTTAATCTTTACATTGCATCTTAATTTTTATTGTTGAGGAATTTTTGTGATGTTTGGAAGAAAAGAGGTGGGAGGATCTCAGTCACAGATTATGTAATCAAATATGATGTGTTTATAGCTGTAGTGTGAGAACTCTGATCATTTCAGTGGAAAAGAACATGCAGAATCCATCATTTTACTATATTAACTGATGCTGCCAATTACATCTTTGGTGCATATCCAAAGCCACCAATAAAATAGAGTGGTATGTTTATCTGAGTCTTACACTAATGTACTCTAGGCAAAGCTATGATATATTTGAGTTTCATTTTTCAAAACTTCAAAGCTAAAGTTGAAAAAGACAGCCTGTAAGCCACTTCTAGCTTTAAAACATATGTACTTTAGGAAAGTAAGATTGGAACACCCTGTATTTACATTTAAAACATATCTAGCCAGGCACAGTGGCACACACCTGTAATCCTAGCTAGTTGGGAGGTTGAGATAGGAGGATTGCAAAGTTCAAAGCCAGCCTCTGCAACTTAGACCCTGTCTCAAAATTAAAAATAAAAGAGGTTGGGGATATACCTCAGTGGTAGAATGTTTGCCTAGCATGCACAAGTCCCTGGGTTCAAGCCCCAGTACCCAGAATAGGAGGGTGCAGGGGGATGTCACTCAGTAGCAGAGCACTCCTGGATTCAATACCCCCCACACACACACAAAATTAGACAGATATTGTATGTGGTTATACATACAAAGGATATGCAGGAAAACAATGTGTTAAAGTAGGAGAGAAATGTTCTATTGTATTCAGTGTAATACAAGATGCCTATATTTAAAAAGTAAATGAAATAGCATAAAAAGTGGAGTGTGAATATTATGTATAGTTTTATATCAACTTTTAAAATCTAAATAAAATATATAATTTCCCAGAAAATGCATACTATCAAAATTGACTCAAAGAGAAACTAAGTAAATTGATTATCATAAAATAAAGAGGTAAAAATTTTATTCCTAAAAAAGGCATTGGCCCAGATCATTGTACAGGCCAGTTCTACCAAAACCTCAGAAAGCAAATAACTAATGTGGATTAGAAAGTGTTAAGGAAAACAATCTCAATTTATAAAAATGTTTAAAACTTAGAAGGTGTGTCATTAGGGCTATTAATGATCAAAGAATCTTTTAAGATGAACGGTCTTACAAGGCAATTTAATTATCTTATTTTCAGGTTCACCAAGCTGGTCTAACCTGCGATTATTCAGAACTTCCTCACCATATCAGCACAGAACAAGAAATTGAGCATCTTATTCAGTCTGTATATTATTTACTGAAAAATCTACCAAAACCTACTCTTGTGACAATTGCAAGGTAAATGCAGTAAGCTGAATAATGGCCCAACCAAAGACATGCACATCCTAATCTCTGGAACTGTGAACATGCTGCCTTATTGTGGGAAAAGGGAATTTGCAGTGTGATTAACTGAAGAATTTTGAGATGAAGAGTTTATCTGTGTAGACCAGTATTATCACAGGTCCTTCTCTGTCCTGAGAAAAGGACAGAAAGATCAGAATCAGAGAGAGAGAGAGAAAGCTTGGAAAGTGCTACACTGCACCATTGAAGATGGAGAATGGAACCACAAGCTGAGTATGCAGGTAGCCTCTGGAAGCTAGAAAAGGCCAAGGAAAAGACTCTCTCCAGAGCCTGTGATATGTATTAAAACACCACACTAGACTAGATGCATCTTTACACATCACTAGCATAGCAATTACAAATGCAGACAGATATCCACATGTTGTATTAGCCAAATACTACCAACAGCACTGCCATGATGGTGTGATTGTTCTCATTATGGAATAACTTCTTGGTAAAGGTCTTACCTTAAAAGTCCAGTCTTAATTCATAGACTAGTTGCACTCCTGGAAAATTAGTTAATATCTAATCCATTTTCAAAACTACAAGTTTTAAGTTCTAGGCTCAAAAAATTAAAAATTAGTTTCTCACTTGTGGGAATGCTCCATGAATTTGGAAAAGTGTGAAGAACATAGGACAATTATTCATATTGCAGTACTGTCCTGCATGTTGAAAGCATTCCAACAGCTCAGCTCTCTTCTCCAGTCTCTTGAATGTCAATAATCTTCCCCTAGTCAAAAACATACCTACAAATTTCTAAACCCTCTCTTGGGGCTAGATCCCATAAAGTACCATTGCAGTAGTGTTTAAAAGAATTCAGAAGTCACCACCACCACAGTGCAGGGATCAAATCTAGGGCTTCAGGCATGCTAGACAAGCACTCTAGCACTAAGCCACAATCCCAGCCCCCCAAAAATTTGAAAGTTATGAATACCCTTATTAAAACTTATGAATTAAGCTTTTATATATGGTACTTTTAAGCAGATCTTTATCCATATGTGTGTCTTAGTATTTATACATATTCTTTTATCATTTATTTATTGTGTCTTAAAGATTTATATCAAGCCCCAAAAGTAATAGTCACCAGAGAATGGAATGGTTTTGTTAGAGGTCTTACAGATTATTTCTTTTAATATTATCTTTATTTAATCTGTAATGATAAATGCAAAGAAGTAGGCTGCCATCTAATTCCAGTTCATTCCAAAAGTATTTCTGTCACTGTTCTCCATTCATACTCGCCCCAATCTAGAATCAAGAGATGCTAATCAAATCCATTCACATCTTAATGCTGTAATTGGCAGTAACATTGTAACTGCTCAGTGCAATTACAATTCTAAAAAGACTCCCAAAATACAAATTGCCATCCCACCCGACTTTGCTATTCTCCTCCATACTGCATAGGAAATTAATCCTAATGTCATCACATTCCGGCATTGCATTTTGGACTAAGCCATAGATCCTTTCCGCTTGTGTGATTAACAAATTGTTCTTAGAAGTAGAACCCTTTCATCAACTGGAAAACCTTTACCCTACTTATTTCTAGCCCTAGTGTACACATAATAAAAATAAGAAAGATGCACAGTCACTGAAATAACAAACCCCTGTATTCCCCAGCAACATTTCCCTTTCAGGGAACAGTAGTGATTAAGCACTGAGATCACATCACATGGTTTCAAACCTGTCACTAGCACTTACTTAATAGCTGTGTGACCTTACACAGGTTAATTCTTCTTTGTTTTAGATTCTTTTATAGGGAAATAATTGTACCTATTTTATAGAATTGCTGAGAACATTAAGGAACAAAATTCATGTAGTGCCTGACAGGGTAAATATTTATTAGTTTTCAACTGTTATTCCAGAATTGAATACATCTACATTTCTTTTTTTTTTTTTTTTTAATTTAGTTATTTTATTTAAATGCATTTCAAGTCATAATACATAACCAGAGCTCAGTTTTTCCATTTCTCTGATTGCAAACCAGATAAGGTCACACCATTAGAGTCTTCATAGATGTACCAGGGGTAGTAATGACCATCTCAAACAACCATCATTACTATGCCCATTCCCCTTTCCTTCCTCCCACCTCCCCCAGCCACGTCTAGAGTTCCTGTATTTCTCCTATGATTCCCGTTCCCACCCCCCTTATGTATCCTTATCCACTAATCAGAGAGAACATTCGGCATTTGTTTTTTTTTGGGATTGGCTTACTTCACTAAGCATAATGTTCTCCAATTCCATCCATTTGCCTGCAAATGCCATAATTTTATTCTCTCTTATTGCTGAATAATATTCCATTGTGTATATGTACCACAGTTTGTTTATCCATTCATCTATTGAAGGGCATCTGGGTTGCTTCCATAGTTTTGCAATTGTGAATTGTGCTGCTAT